>VWZY01012984.1:46921-105179 GCA_013399075.1 Chloroceryle aenea | reverse complement strand
CAAGCTGCGCCTCCCTGCCGCGCAGTGCCGCCGGCCTCCCGTGGGCTCGGCCGCTGTGAGCAAAGTCACAGCCCTTAAGGTGTATGCGGTCAATGAGGGAGCCCTTTCAGGCTGCACTGCTGCAGGTTATTAGAGCAAGGACACTAGAATCCGGTGTTTCCATCCCTTCGGCACCCTTCCCCTTGGCGTGCGCTGCAGCCGCTGCTGGACTCGGGGTGCTGGACTCGGCAGACCTTGGATCAGTTCCTGTCCCGCCCTTTTCGCTGTCTTGTACCTGTGGTTTTTGTTAAGGGGGGTTTGTGTGCTGGGTGTTTTGCAGAAAGGCTGAAGAATACCTGCGGCTATCCCAGGTGAAATGCACGGGATTGATGGCTCAGATGACAGCCACAAGCACTGCTGTGATGTGCCTGGACCTAGCGGCCCGTTTCATGAAACAACCAGTTGACAAAGTAAGACACGGTATTTGACTTGGCTGGAGGGTGCGTTCGGCGTATATCAGCTCAAATCGTTGTTTGGTGTCGTGTAGGGGGAGGGAGGAAAGGACTGACACCTTACACCCAGCCTGCTGCTCAGCACACACTTAGAGCTTTTGCTGCTTGTAGTTCAACACAGAGTAAACTGGCATCAGTGGTGTAGTCACTTCACAAGTTGAGCTTGCCTTCTTGTAATTTCATTTCTTTTAGTAACAAACTACGAGCAAGGATCTCAAATCCAATATCTGTCCTTTTTACTGTGGGAGGGAAGCACTGGATCCAAGGAATCCCTCTTTACCGTGGTACCTGTAAATCTCCATCTGCAGACCTGCCAGGTGAATGGCACTGCGCTGACAAAGTAACATCTGGTACAAGATGTTTGTGATGGTTGGCAGGCAGAGAGTAATTTAGTTGGACCTGACACCATGAGGAGCAGCAGGAAAGCATTGCTCAGATCTTGGTTACCTTTGTCTTTAACCACTTTGTGATAGAAAAGCCATTTCCTATCATATATGGAAAATCCAAACCTCCCTTCCAGACAAATGCTCTCAAAGTAACACTGCATTAAAAGATCTGGCATTCCCAGGTGGATAATCTTTCTGTGCACACTGCAGTCTTAGGTCAGTCATTGCACAGATTTTTTTATTATTATATTGAACTTTATTTCATGGCCTTGTACAGTTCCTCCCTAATCTATGTTGGTTGCCTGAATAAAGCACCAGGCCAGAATCGCATTAATTCTCGGCCTTCCTTTTTGTCTTTTTGGAAAGAACTATTTTGTTAAACTCTCCGGTTTGAACAAGACAACCTACCAGAGCTCCATGAAGTCTTTGGAGTGTTTGCTAGAGGTGAACCCCAGACTGGGAATGCGAGACTTGGCTGTGCAATTCTGCTGCACAGAAGCACTGAGCACCGCTTCAAAAATATTACAGAGGTGAGGAAGCTCTCGTGAGTACACTGCTAACCACGAGTAAGATGCTTTGTTCATTGGCTGCGTAAAGAGCTGGGTGGTTTAAAGAGCCAGGCATCTCCCAGTGACTGTAGGGGGAGGCTGAGCTCTTAGCACTGGCACTCCAGCCATTTATTTAGGCCACTTCTTAGAATACGTGTTAGAAACTCTGTGAATCTCAGCAAGTCATCCCTGTTCTTTAGCTGGGAATAGTAGAAGAAACATAGGACTCTCAATCCCTGTATTTGTCCATGGCATCACATGGTCTTCCATTTCACTGCTAGTCCTGTCACTGTTCAGAAGTAATGCTCAGTAGGAACCAGTCTTCCCTTTTAGAGAAGCACATCTCTCACAATGCACAGTACTCTGCCTGTAAAACCAAGGGGTAAATCACTTCAGTGGAGACTGAACAGATTTAACTCAAGTTTTGCACTCCAATGTCTATTTAGACTGAAGAGTTCTGTTCTGGAGCGCTGTCACCCTGACAGCACACCTTTAAATGCTGTTAGGGATTTGGAGTATTCTGAGTCAGTGAACAAAGGCTCTGTGTGCTTGTTTGTGCTGAATACAAACTAAACAAAAAATTGGCTCAGGGACAAATTGACAAAAAAAGTTAAATTCTTTGGTGCTGCACATCCCTCATGTCATTTTCTGTATTTATGCTTTCATCTGTGTAATACTCGTAGTAGAAAAATCAAAGAAATTGTAATTTTACCCTCTGTTATAGGAGGAGTTTATGCATCTCATTGTAACTTTTAGATGTAGCATAGAAATAAAAGTAGTGTGGGGCTGGGGAGCACAAGGAATAGTTTTTACTGACGCGCCTTGATACAGATCCCTCATTTAAAATACCTTTAGCTGAAAGAGAGGAGGTGATCCTCATTCCCTTCTTTTCACGGGTCTGTTTTGCTCTTCTTGGCCAGTAGCAGCCACCTCTGCTTGACTGGGTTGCAAAGGAGCAAGTGATCCAACAGGAGACCCGTTCAACTGCCGAGTACCACCTGACAAATTAATTTCAGCAGCTTCATTTGAGACAAACACACTACACAGTATCTGTTGTTGTGCTTTAGGTATGAATCCAGCCTCTCTGAAGCACAGCAAATGGACCTTGACTTCTCCAAGCCACTTTTTCTAACAGCTGCACTATTCACCGCGTGCAGGTGAGGAGTTTGAGGGATCTTCGAGGGGCTTAAGGGCCTGGTGGTACACCCGGCAAGCGCAGTCCCTACGGTGTCAGCAGCTGGTGCCTTCCTCATGTCTGACTAGGCTGAAGGGTCTCACCCAGGGCATCCTGCTGCCCTGCTCCTGCTCCTGGAAGTGGAGGCAGCTGTAGCGAACCTGGCCCTTCCTTGCATTGAGGCCTCCAACCCATGCTGCATTTGCTTTCAGGAGAAAGCAGAAGTGTTATATCAAATATAAAGGAAAGGATCTTGAGCTGCTTGTGCTGGAATAAATCTGTTTTCTCTGGTGTGTAAGTGGATGCTGTGTGCAATTGCATTAGGACAGATCTAAGGGGGTGGCTGAAGAACTTTTGTCAGTGTTTTGCACTTCACTCTCCCTCCTCTCGGCCTAACTAGCATAACATAACTCCTTAAGTAACCTTTTCAGGTTCAGGGGGACTTTCCTTTCAGGATCAATTTGAGCTGAGCACAAAGCAAAAAGTGGCTTTGGGTAAGATATGGAATTGCAAAGGGCAAGAATGGCTGTTGGCTTACTTCTGAGCACCAAGCAGCAGCCCTTCTGAAGGAGGAAACACCTTTTTGAGATGGATGCAGTAGCTGTAGCCCTGTGTTAGCTTGGGAGATGGGTGTCCCTCAAAATCTGAAAAGTACCTTTTCCTCACAGAATTTCCTCATGTAACTTGAGCCAGCCCTGGGTCTCAGTTTGAGCTGTGTTGACTGGAGTAGCGCACGGGTGGGTGAGAGTTGCTGCAATACTGCTTTGTACAGAGATGACTTTCTCTTGTAGGTGTTTAAAGATGAAAGTGGACAAAGCTAAAATGTTGGCTACATCTGGGGTGAAAAAAGCAATATTTGAGCGGCTGTGCCATCAGATGGAGAAGATTAGCCAGCAACTCAGCAGTAAGTTTTTTGGCTTTAGCTCTGTAAGACACCGTACCCAGCACCTGGCTCACTTTCAGCTGCTTCCTTTCAGCCAGAGCTGCCCATCCATCCCAACATGTTTTCCCCAGCCCAGTTCCCAGTCACAGCAATTGCTTCTGGGGAAGTAGTGAGAGCTTAGCCTGTGGCACAGTCAGTAATAAATTCCCAACTCTCTTCTCAAATGCTCACTGTTCCTTACATGCTCTGCAGCAATTTATTGCCTGCTTCTCCTGTAGTGCCTGACCCAGCTTGGATTCCTCCTTGCTTGCTTTCTGCATCCCTTTAACATGGCAACATGAGCAAATTAACATAAAGCTCTACCCCTGTTGCTTTGACTGACTTATGGGTGTTCTCCTTTCCTCCACTGCAGGATTAACAAAGCCTAAGCCTTGCTCTTTGTGTAGTGATTCAGGTACTACATGACATCATCCCTCCCTCCACATACAGTGGGCAGACTTAAGGCATCTTTCTCATCCACTGTTGAACCTACAGCACTGAAATACAACTTACCTTTTCCCATCCTTACATCTCTGCTCCTTCCTACTTAACTCCTTTTTCCTTTCCCCAGCTTTAACTCTTACTTTCCCACCAACAGTACTCTTGCTTCACCCTTTAGTTGTGCTTCCCATCCTGTTCTGTGGAATATGCTGCCTGAATCCAAACCAAAAGTTGCTGCTCTCGCTCTAGGCGTGGACCTTCCCACAGTGCAGTGCCCCATAAAAACCCCCAAACCTTACCCCACCACAGCAGCAGCTGAGGGCAGCTGGAGTTTGTGTTAGTCCAGGGAAGAGTGTGCATCTGTCTGCATGGTCAGCCCCTGAATGGTGTAGGCATCTGTAAACCAAAGTGTAGAAAAGGGATAGAAAGGGATGAAATAACCCATAATCCTCCTGAGTAGTCAGGAAAGGCAGTGTGGACCAGGGAGCTGCTCTGAGTGGGAGACAATAGTTAGATGATGGCACTGCTGTCAAAGAATTGTATGTAGATAAACCACCCTTGAGGCCTCAAACAGCATTCAGATGTTTTTTGGTTTTTGTTTTTTTAAGAAGATGATGCTCCACTGGCTGCAGAGACAGATGAAAGCCTGAACATCAACCTGGAGCACAGGGAGGAGGAGGATGGTAAGTTACATTTACCTCTATCTAAAATCAGCTCACTAGAGTAGTCCCCAGCTTGTTGCTGCTTAATGATATTTTATCATAGAACACCTCACGTTGGAAGGGTCCCATAAGGGTCATCAAGTCCAACTCCCTGCTCCTCACAGGGCTGCCTAAAAATAAACCCATGACTGTCATCCAGACACTCCTTGAACACTCCTTGTCTGGGGAGCCTATTCCCATGACCAAACACCCTCTCGGTGAAGAACCTTTGCCTAACATCCCATCCTAGGTTCCCCTGTTGCAGCTTCCTTCTATTTCCTCCAGTCCTGTATTTTAATTGTGAAATACACCATAATACTCAGTTCACAGCAGCTTACTCCATTCTGCAAACCCCTGGCTAATGACAGGACAGAGAGAACCTAGCAGAAGAGCAGTGGGTAGAATTAAGGATAACTTTTCCATTCAGCACAAAGGTGAAGAGGGGGCTGTTCCTGCAGGTGAGGGGAGCAGCAAAGCACAGGGCTAGAGGATACAGCAACAGGCCCCGTGCTTCTGTCTGTACATCTGCTCACGGCCTTGCTTATTACCAGCAACATTCTGCCCATGACGGCCCATCAGGGACTCTCTCCTTCTCTTACAGGATCTGAAGATGAGGAGGAGATGCCTTGTAAGCGGCCAAAGACTGAAATAAAGCAAGACTATGAAGAATGGAAAAAGAAAATCCTGGAAAATGCTGCCAAGGCACAAGAAAGTAGGAGTTCTGTCTCTGTAGTGCCACCTACTAATGTCACTGCTGCGTGCTCATCATCGTAACTCTCCCTCTGCTCCACAAGTGTTCCAGTAGCATATGAGTGAGGGCTGCCTGGTAGCCAGCTAATTTTATTTATGAGCTAGTTTTTAAGTATTTAAAAATGTGATTTTTAGTAAATGACACCAGAATTGAGGTGATTTTACAAGAAGCCTGACTACTGACCAGGCTGGTACCTGAGCAGCTATGGCATTAGGTGGGAGAACAGCTTAATTGCTCTTGCTGCAAGCAGCAGGTAACATTCTAATGCTGTGTTAAGTGTAAATAAGTTATGTTACGTGCCTTTGGGCCCCTGGCTGGTAGTAGTCAGTGAAAAAAGCAGTGCCTTGTCCAACTACAAAACCACCAGAAGAATTAAGAGACTGGTAACTTTATTATTTTTTTAACTGTTGAATAAATATTCTTTAGTCACCGAATTTGACTTGTTTTTATGACCTGTATGGGACTGAAGTCTCTTGTGCTCCTAAGGCATCCCAAATATGCAAGAAACAATAAAGATAGCAGAAGGAAAAGCTTTGTATTAATGACATCAGGTTCTTGGCACTTACACCTAAAAAAAAAAAACCCTTAGAGTGCAAAATAAAAACCACACAGGAGATGCTGGCGCTTTAAGGAAGGTACCCAGGAGACAAGGATCTTGTCAAGGTAACAGAGGTGTTGGTTTGGGTTTTTTTCCTTCTTCTTGCACAGTCAAACTCGGTAAGGAGAGAGTGCCCTGCCCTGTAGTTCTTCAGGGCAGCTTCTGCTCTCCTGCACTTCCATCCCAATTTCTACATCCCACAAACCACTGTTTAACTAACTTTTGAAGAAAAATCACAACTTGTAGCAGTACAGGGCTGGTGTAACCAAAATAAAACCAATCCAAGTCTTCTGCCCCTCTCTCTTGCCTGTTGTTTGCCTTGGCTATGCAAAGAGAAGACACCTTTCATAAACTCTCATTTCCAAACAGTCCAGAAACCCCCAAGTGTCCGTATGAAGCAAGATAAATTATCCCCTGACTGAGCATTTAGATTTAAAACACCGCTCCCACCCGTGATTCCTCTCCCTGGTACTGGAGCAGTTTGCCAAATGCCTCACTGGGGTGCATACTCCCTGCCTACCTGGACAACACCAGTTATACCAGCACTAGGACAGTGGATGCCATCAGCTGCTTTAGGGACCAGTTCTTTTGTCACACTTCCTGTTCCAAGGACTCACAGACCATCTGGGGTTTGTAGCAAAACGCACAAGACCTGGTGAAACATCCCCTAGGGCTGCAGAGATGGGTTTCACTGTACTGCAGAGCCATGGTGATGGCTGCCAAGTCCATGGGAATTTCTTCCTAGTAGGAAGAAAACAGTAAACCTGCTGGCCAGATGCACCTTCTCGTCACAGAACGGAGGGGCAATACTTGCAGACAGCATTTGTGTGAAGCAAAATTACAAAAACAGGAAGCAGCACACAGTAACTGGAAAATTAAAACTTACTGGTCATTTTCCTTTCATTTCATTACATAAAGAATCACTTGAAGACAACTTTAATTAGAAAGGGCTAATTTCATTCCAGATGAGAGTTCTGAAATGTAACAGTACCTGTTGGGGAATAGACCCCATAAACAAATGCCTGATATGCAGAGAAAATACTGGATAATTACCCCTCATTTAGTAAGAGCTGTAACAAAAGGTCTGCTGTTTAAGGTCTGGTCTGATATGTAGCTGAGGGTCCTCAGGCTGGGAGTACATGAGCATTCTGGGGTTAAGACCTACCTGGAGATGCTTTCAGGTTTGGTGGAGGAATTTAAACCAAAAACTGAGGAACAGGATTGTTCCACTTGAATAGAATTTATTAGTATTCAGAAATATACAGACAAATGAGTATAATCACATTCAGCACGCAGAACCACTGTGGAAGGAAGACATGAGCAGAAGTGGGCCTTCACAGAAGGTGATAGACTGTCAAGATTATTTCACTTGATTTTAGTAGTTCTTCTGTCTCGATCCTGGAAATGCTGCAGAAATCCAGAATTCAGGACCATGCAAAGTGAGAAGTACTAGAGTAGACAAGAAAACTAGAGTAGAGAAAGCCAGTCTTACAAAGCTCTTGACTATCAACCAACACTTTTGCTAATTCAAGGGATGTGAAAGCCCTTCCTGGAAAGCTAGTTTCGGTGGCATTAGTTTCTGGGTTTCCCAAGAGTTCACACTGAGTTTTTCAGAGTCTAGAGCATGAAGGAAGGAAACCACAGCTTTGATAAAGAATGTTATGGTTTCAGCCGGGAGACTGTAAGTGGCTCCAACTCTTTAAACATCAGGAAAGTTTAAAATCCATAATAAATTAGTGTTGTGAAGAAAATGTTTAATGTTCAAGAGCAAAGTTAGGGGGCAGGGGAGAGGCTTCCACCTCCTAGCTGGGCTAAAGGCAGAGCCTGGTAACAGTTTCCCTGCCACTGATCAGCAGTTAAGCCCATTTTGCCTATCACACCCTAACAATTTCTGAGAGAGGAGAAAAAAATCCTCTAATGAAAACATACAAAACTAAGAGCTGCAGGCACAGCCAATGAGAAGCACAAGTCTTAAAGACATATAAAACAATGTCTGGAACTCCCTTTCCTGGACAATGTGAGATCTTTCCGCATAGATCCGACAGTCAGCAAGCAGCTTTTATTTGTGGCAGTTTCACCCACCTCATTCTGAAAGTTCAATCAGTTCATCTCAATTCAATTCACCTTAAGAAAAGGCAGCAATGGACCAAGTGACTCACACTGCTTCAAACCAGGATTCCTCATACTTACTAACTATGCAGAGCCTGTTTTTCAAAGGAGAGAGAGTAGAATAAAAAAACAACAGCCAACCAACCAAAACCATTCAACCCTGAGCTGTTGCACTGGATCATCATCATGTCCGGGGGAAAAAAAATACTTTGAAAACATAAGAACAGGATAGCTGATATCTTTTGTTCTAAGCAACAAACACCAAATCCGTGCCACTGTTGCAGTGCTGCTCTAAAATGGATGCCACACAACAGTCAGGAAGAAAATCTGCAGAGAGATCCCACCTGGAGTGAAACCCCAGAAAAGGGCCATGCTGTCTTCTGGTGTGAACACACCAGCAGCACTGCAGAACTGAAGCCTTCCACAAGAAGTCAGCCCCCGTAGCAGCCACTGTACATCACTGGGTACAGCAGCTGAAAACTTGTACAAATAAACAGGGCAGCTTCTGCTTCTAGTTCTTCCTTGAGGCCCTTCTGGAACCTTGGCGCTAATACACAATATCTAAGAAGGACAGACCCGAAACCTTACGTTATAAAACCAAGGGATAGAAATGATTGAAGATACCGAGTCCTTTTTCCACGGCATCATGTCCATCTCCAAGAGTGGTGGATGCTTCATCCAAGCCTATGCAAGCTTGACAGACATACTCTTCAGCCTGTTCGCAGCGGCCACCACATAAAAATGTTTCTGTGAAGAAAACAGAACAGTCCAAGTGTGAGTGCAGCTGAAGTTAAGGACTTTTTCTGTGGCTGACATGGATTTGTCTTCTTGGTAAATCCATTCACCTCACAGTGACCCACACACTTTGTACTGGGGAACCACGGATAGCTGAAGGAAGAACAGGCTGCTGGTACTGTCAGCCTCTGCAGCATTACTATAAATTGTACGGTGATGCATCTTGAGATCATGTATTGTTTTAAAACACAAGTGCAGAAGTCTGCAACCAAACAGCCAGAATGCAAGAGGGGAAAAGAGCAAGCCTCTGGTTTAACTCCTCAGCAAGGAACTGCAACTTCTCCATGACAGCAGAAAATGGTTCTCAGTTTTCCTCACGTTTCCACAGGCCTTTTTGTAATAAGATCACTGTGTTCACATTCCAGGATTGATTATTTATAATACGAGAGACTCCAACAGAAATTGTTACCTATCACTACTCTGTATAAAATTGAGTTCTGAAGGGAGCATGGGGTTATCAGAAAGGTTCTGAAGAGTTCTCTGGATGGGTTTAAGTCTCATTTTTTCCCCTCTCTCCCCCATTTTACCCTCTGCAATGGGAGGCACAGAGCTGCCTTAATTTTGTATTCCTACTCCATAGTGACAACAGAACAATGCACCTGGTTTTAGTGGAGAAAACCTCTCCAATATAAAGAGAAAGAACATTTAATATAAGCAAAGCAGCATCTGAAGTCTCTGAACTTGTGAAAGAAAAAAAAAGTAAAACTTTTAAACACGAATCAAAAGGAGTAAAAATTGAAACCAGACTTGTTAAAAATAGCAGTCTCACTGTGCAGGAGAACAAAAAATTAATTTACAGCTGAAAATAGACTTCCCAACTCACATTTACAAGAAAGAAGCAAACATATTTAAAAAAAAAAAAAGAGAGGGAATGGCTCTGCCTGGGTTGAGCTGATTCTCCCCCCCAAAGCAGATTCATCAGACTTCACCTATTTACCTTCCACTTCCTATGAGCCATGTAACTCTGCAGCAACAACTGGGACTTCAGGCGAAGCTTGAACTGCTTGGCTTTAGCAGGCAGGTTGTTCAGCCACTCGTGCTTCAGACACTGCGTCGCGCTCAGCCGGCAGCTGGGGAGAGAAACCTGCCCTGTGAATCCAGTTCCCCTCGGCCACCTGCGCACTGCCCTGTGCTCCTCAGTGTTACTGGTGAAGAAACTGCCTTGAAGGAACCAACACAGCGAGTGGAGTGCCTCCTGGGATGCTGCTCACCCCCGTGTGGGGGATCCTAATGACATCCTGCACTCTCCAGTGTAGGGGGTGCGTGGGTCTGCAGGGGGTTGACTGGGCTGTGGTTAAATACCACATTTTGACACCTTAGGGTTTGGTTTGGGGTATGATTTTTTTTCTCTGTTCTTTGAAGCAGCAGCTTTGCAGGTTCATCAGTTTATGTATCATTTTGTTACGTGAATGCAGAACTTTGCTAAGAGAATTGGTGCATACAGAAAAGTAGTGGTTGTGGTGTTATCTGTCCCGACAGTGCCTCATATTTAAAAAGCAGAACTGTCTACTCACCCTAAACCTGGATCAAGCTAAGCATACATTATGTCCTGACATTCAATAATGAGCCCAAATGTGAAAGCCTGTCAAAAAAGCTTTAAGAAATACACGGTAATAGAGGAAGTCTTGGGGGAGAGGTGTTGAGGAAAAAAGTTTGGTTTGTTTCTTGTTTTTCTTTTTTCCAAAACAAAAAGCCTACACCTAACTCCTGAACTTTGTCTAAGCTGTCACTGAGAAGATGATGAAAAGACAACTCCTGCATGCTCACACCTGATTTCAGTAGTCAGGGGAGGCAGTTACAGCTCTCACACAGGGCAGATGCCCTGTCCCAGCATGGCAAAGGTGCCCAGCCTGTAGCAGAGCAGAGGTTGTCTGTGCACCTTGTGAACAACTGGGTCAATCATCACTCTCTGCGACTCACTGACAACGCTCCTTTTTGTTGCACAGTCACTTCATCCACAGCTTCTAACCAGGGTTTGCACAGTGTCCCTCTGGAGTCCCTGTTACCAGGGCACACAAAACTGGAAGACTCCGAAGCAGTCTCATAGCAAATCATTGTCACAGTCTGAGAAAAACACTCCTGTCTCCTGCTGGCAATACGCAAGGGTTCAGTTCATTCTTAGCTTTTCATAGGTATTAGTGTTCAAAATATAATGAGTACTATAACCAATCTGTCTGACTTAGGTAATGATCTGGAAGTTGCTAATATTCTGAGGCAGGCCTTTGAATTTCCCTGGCACACACAGGCTGTTTCACCCTATGCATCACTGCCTGGTTTGATTAGTTTATACCATTACTGAGCAAGAGAAATGGATCTGTTTGCTTACCCAACCCCATAGCCTTGGTCTAACATCAGTATCATCCTTATTGTCCCCTGCTGCTTCATATGTGCAACCACTTTTTATTTCAGTGGAGCTGAGACTGAGAAGCCACATGCAGAGTTAAGCCCCAAATACTCCTTAGTATCTACCAAATGCATGTAGGGCATTTTAAAAGAGAAGAGTGCACATTTTCACAGCTGCAGCTTCTTCCATTTATCCTTCATGGCATTCAAGAGACAATTTTGCAATTTGTGTCAGGGCTTGTGAGAATCCAAAGTAACAACAGAAGTGGCTTTTTCTCAGAGAAGGAATACTAAAGACAGATTCCTACACAGATCCTTCCAGATTTCCACAAAGCATTCCAGATTCCTTCTGGCCTGCCTGTACTGATGCTACTTTGGAAAGCAGCTTTGTTCAGCCAAGGTGAGCAGACAGACATTCTCCTTTTAAACAGGGGCTTTTGAATCACTGAGGAGCTGCCCAGCAACCACAGATAGAGTGTACGAAAGTGTCACCTAGTAAGTTCTCACTGCTGGCTGCAATCCCAACTGCTGTCTTAGGAGGAACTTAATGTCATTAGGTGGCCCTGTCCTCACAGATAGACAGAGAGATACCTTTTCTCCTTCACAAGTAGTCTGGAAATGAAGTCTTTAGCTTCCTCCGATAGCTGTTCAAATGCTTCTGCATCAAAATCCCAGCTGCAATTGACTACGTAATTCATTGTCTCTGCATCAGTTTCTCCCAGGAATGGGGACAGGCCACTAAGCCTTAAAAAAAAAAGAAAAAAAAAAAGAAAAAAAAAAGAAAGAAAGAATGGGAGAGAGAGGAGTAGTTACTGTATGAAAGATGTGTCTGTCTTTCTAGAAATCCTCTGATTTAAAATTACTGTAGCTTATGGAAAGTCTCTCAGCTCTGGGGGGTCAGGGTGTCCCCTTCTCACCCCCTGCCAAAAGACACCAACAGTTCAGAGTGGTAGAGAGCTGTCACGTTAGTGCTGCTCTCTAGCAGTTCACTTGGCTACATCAGGGAGCACTGCCACAGAAACTCCTTCGTGGGGGATCCTGTTACAGATGTCAGTGCTTTCCCAGCTAGGAAGGCTAGGGGGGACTCAAGAGCTTTCCTAAATCAAGGCCCATATCCATATTTGGCTTGAATTAAACCGAATTCTGAACAATAGCATACTTTATACAATAGTGTCTGAGCCCAGATTTACTGCTTCAGTCCTTTATTACTTCATTCACTTGAATTTTGGTTAACATAAAGTTTTAAACCAGAAATGTATCCAATTCACAGAAAGCCTCTGCGGAAGACTGTGGGATACCAAGTCAACTCATCAGGAGGCAGAGACTGTGGACAGACAGAGTTTTTAACAGAATGAATTAGGAAAAGTCACAGCCAGATGGGCGCAGTGGTTGNTAGCTCTATTTGTGAGATGCCTTTTTTAGATGTGTGGCCTAACACCCAACATTAATTCCCACAGCAAGTCCAAGATACAAGAATGACCAAGTAGCAAATTTGAAAATGCAAGTCCTCAAGAACACAGTGAAAATTCTGACATGCTTTGGGCAATTTTTCCGAGTAATAAAAAAAAGACCTCATCCATTTTACCTTGCTAAATAAGGTGGTAAGGGAGACAAACATTTACATGCTTATCAGGATTTGTCGCTGTTCCGAGACCAGGCCCAGCAAGGTGCCTTTGTATTAAAGGCTGGAGTTTTTAACAGAATGAATTGGGAAAAGTCACAGCCAGATGGGCTCAGTGGTTGCTGCATTCCTGCCCTGCAGATTCCCTCCTCTGGCGTGCTCTTGCAGAGCCTCGGGTGCCATCGCCACCACCTCTCCCAGGGTTACTCACAACATGTAGGTGATGACGCCTACACTCCACATGTCCGTTGGGAAGGAAACGAAGTCGTAGTTCACCACTTCAGGAGCCAAGAACTCTGGAGTTCCAAAATTAACCTTCAGTTTCTCACGAGGTTTGTACCTTTACCGTAAAGGGAGAGAGTGCTGAGAGCAGGCTGGGGAACACATCTCACGTTTGTAAAAACCCAGGCGTGGCTTTTGCCACGTGAGCACAGCAGAGTGAGTGTAGCGGACTCCCCAGACAAGCAAGACAGCATTACAGTCCTTAAAGAATAAACTGGTGGATTTTTCTGTGACTTCAGGGTGGACAGGCCACCAGGCCATGTTATCTAGACTGCTTTCCCCAAGAAAGGCTGGACCAGATGACCAACCCTTCCAGCCTGGCGGTCTACGTTTCCCTGATTCAGGTGAATATACCATCCGCCGTCCCTTTGCAAGAGCAAACCCAGAAGGAAGGCCAAGGGCAATAAAACCCTCAAAGGCCTGCCCCACAGAGGGACAGCAGCTTTGCTCTCTGCCAGGCTCCCCAGGATGCTTTTCAGATGATGTCCAACATAAAACAATTAAAGCAGCTCCCATTCAAACAGCTTTGGGGAGCATTTGCTTAGTGGATGTAGCCAGCTACAGCTGAGGGTAAAGGTCTCCAACAGATATGAGGACAATGTAACTGCTAAGGTGGGACTCTGCAGAGGGTAACAATAAGGTCACAAGGTAAGCAGATATTTTCCTTTTAAAGAGGGGCTTTTGAATCACTGAGGAGCTGCCAGAGTTTTTTATTTTTACCAATTACCAGAGCTTGGTAACAATAGTTAAACAGTGATCTCATGTCGGGATAGAATAATTCCGTTCTATTGCTTAAAAGGGAAAGATTGCAACACTGAACCAGTCGTAATTGTCACTGATGGCAGCTGGAGTTACATCTGCATACAGAGCTCTAGAAACAATTACACAAGTGATTGAAGCATTGCTTTTACATCTCCATTTCCTGGAATATATTGTTTTCAAAACTGCTGTAGTAGAAGTCTGCATCTTTACACTCCCAATTTAAAACAAACACATGAAACCAAACCCTCAATGTATCTGTTTCTGTTTTCATAAAATACTTGTAAGAGAAAAAACTCGGGCTGCCACTTACACAGGTTACATATATGCATGCATGTACCAGGCTTCAGCTTAAGAAAAGTTTCAAAAGGTTTAGAAACCTTTTGAAAGAGAAAAGTGTTGATTTTTCTTTCTGTTATACAAGCAGGAGTCATTCCTTTTTGTTCCAAGGGAACTGACTCAAGTTCTCACAGCTTTCCCTTAACAAGCTCTTGAGAGCAAAGTAAAAGAATGAAGAAAAGTCTGTATTTATCTGGGGGTTTCCTGTGTCACATGGGATGGCTCAAACAATTCTTTCCCCCTCGCCCCCTTCAATCAATTTATCTTAGCCGAGTTTAGCAGATAATTTCCACAACTAGAACTTGCACAATAAAACTCAGCAGTCAAGAAGTCTCTGAGAGCTTTCATGGAGTCTCTGAAGTAAAAGCTCTACATGGGCAATAATTTTGACATAATTAGAACAGCTTTATAGCTTTATCCAACAGAAACAGTTATTTGAGAAAGTAATTAGATAATTAACACACAGCAGAAAATTCATGCCTGCAGCAGCACGTTGCTTAGCTCATTCACATACCAGAATTACTCCAGAGCCACCAAAAAAAAAATCCTGCTACAGCTACCACAAACATGTCAGGGATTTGTGGGTTTGTTTGGTTTTGAATAAATTCATAGTTGAACTCACTCTTACCTCCTTGCTAATCCGAAATCAATAATTTTGATCTGGTTTCCCGTGCGACTGACACATAGTATGTTTTCAGGCTATAAAAAGAGAAGAGGGGATTTTGAGTTAAATGTATGGCTGTTTGAGACAGGTCTAACAAAACATTATAACAATCTCAGAGATTTCAATGACAATTTTTATCCCAATATTTTTCCTTCTATTCCTATCCTGTGAGAGTAAGGTTTGACTGGTGCACTGAGTTGGTGAAAGCTTAGGTTTTGGACCTCCCACAAAGAAGGGAGTTCTGTTCCTGGGTATTCCTAGATTTCACCATGGATTTCACATTTTGAAATAGAAAGAACCCCTGTGTAAAGTGGTAGAGTCAGACTGGTGGTTGAGGCTTACCCACTGGATTTACTCCCAAGTATAGAAGTAACTCCATAAAAGCCACAGGAAATATATGAAATACATCCTTGTGTTTGCCCATGAAGGCAAAAATTTATTTTTTTCCAATGAGAAAAAACATTTCAGGGTGGGGATGGGGGGTACAGTTATGTCCAACCTTATAAAAACTGCAGAGCTGTCTACAGGCCAGACAGGTCTGATATCATTTGTGTAAGGCACTGTATAAAACAGAATGAAAAAATCAGTCTGTATTTCTGTTCAGAAAGATTAGATTTTAAGGGGCCATTAGGAAAATATTGACATTTTACTGCAGTTGAGTTCTAGGCAATAAAAAGTATGAACCAAGGCAGATGATTGAAGGTAAATGAACACAGCTCGAGGGGGAAGCGGAGGGAAGAGTGAAGGCGTTACTAGCCAGGGAGGGGTCTGGGGGTGGTTTCACCACTGATGACAAAAGGGCATTGTTTAATTCCACTCAGAATGAAAAGCTTCTGTCTTAGAGAAGCAGAAGCACAGAATCCTGTTCATTTGAGTATTGTAAGAAAGCTACCTAATAGAGACCGGGCAAAAAAAAGTAATAAATCTCTAGAGCTCCCTTCATTGTGGCTATGGAATTCAGTAAGTCTATTGCTTCATGACGTAAGTCCATGAAAGAAGAAATTCTTCTGGTAATTAGAGACTCTGTGGTGGTCCAGACCACAGCATCACTAAAGGGCAGAGAGCACAAGCTACTGACCTTCAGATCTAAGTGGAGAATATAATGCTGATGCAAGTAGCGGACTCCTTCACAAATCTGTTTGGTGAACAGGATTGCATCCAACTCCGTTAGATTGTAGTTTTCATCTGTGATCCGGTCAAATAATTCACCACCATCAAGACTACAATTTTGATATACAATAGTGTTAAAAACCTTAACATTCCTCATTAGTTCAATTTATTTCCAAGTTGGTAACTTTGACTCTCTCATTTAGGACAAGAGGAAACTGCCTCAGGTTGTGTCAGGGGAGGTATTAGGAAAAATTTCTTCACAGAAAGGGTAGTAAAGTCTTGGAACAGGCTGCCCAGGGAAGTGCTTGAGTCATCATAAGGGACATGGTTTAGTGATGACCGGACAGTACTAAGTTAATGGTTGGACTTAATCTTAAAGGTCTCTTCCAACCAAAACAATTTTATGAGTCTATAATTTATCAAGGGTCCGAACAACATGTCCAGTATTAAGTGCATCACGAGTCTCAGTGACTCTAAGAGACTTCTTTCTGAGTGTGAAATGAAGTATAAATCTGAATTATCAAATGGAAGAGTTGGAACTAACGCTTAGGGGGAATATCTGTCAAGCCCAAAACTACATGACCTAATGATCTGAAGGGGACCTAGAGAACCTACAGGGAGTACTGAAGTATCTTCCATTCACTCATCTTTTTGATCTAGAGAAAACAAGTTTTCAACCTATAAAATTTACTCAATTATTTCACAGCTCATGTGAAATCAACTCTCAGGCTGGGAAATCCCTCAGGTTGTCTTCACACCTCAGAATTATCGTTTCCTATTTCCTTTAGTGACCCGAGAAAACCCAGACATCTGACAAATCCTGAGATCATTTAAACTTACTATTCCATGATCAAAGTGATATTATTTTTGGCTTCAAAAGCATCATAAAGCTGGATCAGATTCACATGATTTAATTGGTTCATGACGTTAATTTCATTTTTCACTTCCTCCTAAAAAAATAACAAAGTAGCAGAAAATGAGCAAAATATGCTCCCTCAATTCCGATATATTCAAACACAATTATTTGTATAACCCAGTCAGTAACAGCTATGCCACAGGTCTCATTGGGTCAGAAGGCTTAATCACACACACAGGAGATTACCAAAGTCATATAAAGTCCAGACTGCTGCTTACTAAACCAGACTTTACAGTATTTGACACTACCCAACGGCCAGTTGGCTCCTAGGGGCCAGTTCGGGGAAGCGGTGTTAAGGTGCCTGCAACAAACCCCGGGTTAGAGGAGCAGCAACACAGTTACCTTCTCTTTGGCTCCTTTCACTTTTATGATTTTGGCTGCCAGGTTGAGACCAGTTGATATTTCTGTGCACTTGTGAACTTGCCCAAAACGCCCCCTGTTGATACCAAGGCAAAGATGGGAGACCAGCTTAACACAGCTCAGCGCAGAAATTTTTCACACAACTGTTCTTATCGTTGATTAAAAATAGCACAGTACAAAGTGAACAGAATCAGGTGGCCAGCAGTATGAATCTCTTCTTTCTCTCAGCTTACGAAGGATTAGTTTTATCTTTCCAGCCAGTTGTTCAACGCTTACATTAAAATATTATGCTCCCTTCATAATACTGCATTTCACCGTGGTATGATGACCTGATGATGCTCTTTTTCGGTCTGTAACTGGACCCGCTTGCTGTCCTTCAGGGATGTGTTAGTGGATATATTAACAAGGATATTTCTGTCCTGATCTCATAACTTTTGAAATGACTGTAAGACCAGTAACTGTAGCCACTCCACAGACTGCATTTCTTGCGTGTTGTAAATTCTCCCCCATGTCACCCAGATACCCTTAATGCCCCTGGGAAGTTTTCTAAACACCATCTTCTCTGCTACTGCATCCTATTGCTTATTCTGATTAAGCCATATTTGTACTTGGATCAACCTGTAAATCAAACCTTCTGGTTAGATAAGTAAGGATACAAAAACACAAAGGCTGAAACAGCTGCAGACTTCCTGTGAGTGCAAACTAAACATAAGGTCAAAATAACTGTAACTTCTCCCTTCATTTTCTTTAACGTGCAGTTCAGGATGGAAAAAAGATTTTGGAAGCTGCCTGACCTAAAGGGCTTTGCTGACTTAAAATGCTCTGAATTTATCTGCCTGAAGGGTACAGGTTTTTTTCATGACACCAGCTGTGGCCAGGATTATTATAGCAAACACAAAAACCAGTAAGCTAAGACCACAATCAGGCATCTGGATATGGAACTGGGGCAGAAACCAGTCGCCTAAAGGAGACACTGCACTCACACCCTAAAATCAACAGAAGGTTGATAGAAGGAATCTAGCAATCTTGACAGCCCAAAAGGCCTCAGGGATGAACCTGCCTCCTCTGGCTGCAGTGAGCTTCTATGTGGCTCACACACAACCCACACCCCCCTTGGGGCCATCTGAAGACCACAGCTCTAGCTCTCCAGGTAGCTAAACTGCATTTCTCCAAGCCTTGGCTACCAAGAGCAGTACAGCATCAGGGACAGGGATACTTACCCCCCAAGGACTTCGTGGCGACACACCGAGTAGCATGTTGTCACCTCTGCTTGCTTGACGCTCACTATGCGATGTTCAAAAGGAGCCGGAGGAGAAGGGCTGTCATCTAAAGAGGGGACAGGGTGGCCATTGAGATGTTTCTGCACACATCACTGCACTCACTTTCACTCCCTCACGACAATGATTTCAGTCCACAGGACATGCACATCACCTTGCTGAGCTTGCTAAGTGTAATGAGAAGTCTCAACTGCCTCCCACACTCCCTGTATCCACAGCTCCACAGAACTACGCTCCTCTGCTCCCCACACCCTTAGCATCGTTGCTCCTAAGGGGATGAATGCAGTTTCTCAGACAGGCCTTGCTGATGCAGCCCTCAGAGCTGGGAGGAGGGAGAAACACCGAGGGCCAGCACAAGCACCTGGACGGGCTCCCCTCCGACTGGTGCCGATGAGCTGCTAACACAAACACTCAAAGTAGGACTTCAGCGCAAAGGGCGCTGCCACCTCTCCCATCTTTTCTCATAGCTTCATGTTCCTCTTACCATGCTGTCATTTTTTCTTCTGCTCGAATTCAGACAAGCACTGAAGTATCTGGATAACATGAGGCATGCGATTCCTTCACTATTTTTAGAGTGGCATGCAAGTGAAATAACTATTGCCTTTGCAGCTAGCCACAAGAAGGGAGGTGCTGAAAATACCCAAAAAGCTCTCCATACTTCAAGTGAGGGACTTACACTGCTACCATCCTTTTACAGAGCAGGAATAAAGGCCCAGAACTGATAACAGGATCCCACCTCCTGAATCTCAACCCCATTTGTTACATAGGGGTGGGTTTTTTGGGGTTGGTTTTGGGATTTTTTTGTGGGTTTTTTTTTGGTGTGTTTTTTTGGTTGTTTGTTTTGTTGTTGTTTTTGTTTCTTTTTTAAACACAGTAAACCCACTGGACACCTTTAGATCAACATCTTACTTAATATATTAGCCACCTGAAAAAAATATGGAAGTTTGAAAAAATTCCTCATCTTACTTTAATTGTTGTATGGCAGGTGGAAAGACCAGCACAAGTACACAGTACCAGTACACCATGACAATTACTGGTAAACCCAGCAAGATTTTTGCAAACAGTGTTCAAGCATCAAATGTTAACATTGGAACTATTAAGTTTAATCAGTTTGGGGGAAGCTAAATCAGTTAATCATGATACACTCACTGTCCAAGTTTTCCTAGGGCAAAGCTTCCGCAAACCCAGTTTTGCTGTCCCCCATTCAAAGCATTTTTAAAACTAATCTCCAGATATCTTGGGCTGCAGCTTAATGTATATTCGAGTCACCTCCAAGCACTGCTAAGAAAGCCACATCTGGGCCAGGACACCTACCCACGAATGTACGTTCTGCCACACACAGATATTAATGCTGCCAGGAGAGAGGACTCCTTGAAACAATGCAATCAACTGCTCACACAGTAACAAGGAAGAGATCCACGTCCCATAACACAACAAAGACCACAGTAAGATACTCTTCCTGCAATTTTTTGCTGCTCTCTGGATTTCCATTCCATAGTTGCTAAAGCATACCTGGTTTGCATACTCTATCTTGAGGAATAAATGCTTAATGTAAAGAAAATTGTTGTTTTTCAAAATTACTCTTCTGATCACACGTATACTCACCCAATTTTATTTTAAAGGAACTTTTTTCTCCAAAACACATTTAAAAAGGAAAATTACCATTAAAAGAACCCATACATATGTTAATTCACTTATTTGTAGTCAAAATACCCATGGCAAAGTGCTCTTGAACTGCTCCGGCACAGGCAGCGTGCGGAGCACTGCTCCGGCTGTTGCCGTGTATCGAACACACGAGCACTACAGCAGAGAGGTTTGAGAGCAACTGTGAACAACTTACCAATGATCATTTCGTCCTCTCTGGGAAGCTCTTTGCCAGCTTCCAATGCCCTAGTCTTCTCTGGTGCTGTTCCTGTACACTGATGAGTATCATTTTCAATCCCCCCCGAGGACACAGGCTCGGATGCTTTCCTCTCAGAGCTGGTATCTGTCAGGGATTGCTCTGCTTTTGCTGTTTCTTGACAGATTTTCTCTTCCTTTCCCGCATCTCTCACAGGCTCCTTTGGAGCATTATTCTGTGATGTTATGGGCTTGCATTTTAATCCTGATTTCTCTTCAGCCTTTTTAACTGGTTTGGGCTTACTCAGTAATGGCTGTTCCTTCCCTGCTTGAGGTGCAGGTTCATTTTGCTTACTGTCCCCTTTCACTTCTTGATTTGGCTCAGTGATGTTTTTAGGACTCTGCTGAAGTTTTAATTTGTGAGGCAGCTGTTCAACCCCTTCCACTTCTACTGGTGTGGAAGATGGGGATTTTATTTTGGGACTTTTACTTCTGTGATCATTCAAGTTTCCTTCCTTGACCACCTCAATCTTTTCTTTCATTTCAGTCATATGTACATTGATGGATATCCTGCAGAGAAAACGATTGACACGTTATGCAGATGACCAGCCCTGCTTTTTCAGCTGTGTGGTAGAAGAAAGATCTATAAGCTTCCAAACCCACAGATTTCTACAGTATTACAAGAAGTCTAACCATACCATCATATTAATAGATCACTTTCCTCTTGCGTTGCCTAAAAAGAATACAGGTTAAAACCAATTCTCTATCTCTTGAACTCCAAAAACACTCTTGTGATATTTTTTAATCAATTGTCACTGCTCCAATCGTCATAAGCACGCAGTCTGATTTTACTGAGGCTGAAATGAAACTTCTGAAGCTGTAAAGTAGATTTTACACATCAGTAAATAAAGAAAACTGTTGTCTAGGACAGAATGTACCTCATTTTCACAAAAGTTGTTGCTTCTTTCGGTGAAGTGACCTTTTGACAGAATATGTTATAAGAGAAAATGTTTCTCCTTTTGCATAACAAGAGCCTGAAGTTTCATCTTCAGCACCTTTAACACCCTTGCATTGTGCTACGAACCCAAGCCACATCCAAGTATGAGCAAACACTTCCACTGCTATCTAGACAAGCCTGAACTCAGGAGGACTCCTGGGCATTTCCCCAAGCAGGGGAACACAATGTCCTCTTGATGCTTCTGTGCGAGCTTACAGACTTCATTATGAGTTGCATTCATTTTAAGAGAGGCATTTACCACCTCCATGTGGCTTCACACACAAACGGTACCCTGAGCAGGAAGGCTGCAGCCTCCCCCAGGGTTTTCTCCAGCTTCCACCTTCCATTTACCTCATGGCCTCCATCCTCAAACCATAGTACCTGGGGCTCAGACATCCCCCTGGCCAAACAAGCCAGATGCTGCCTACATCCAACTTCACTGCCTGGCACATCAGGATCAAGCAGCACTGACTTCCAAGGGGTAACAGCAACTGTTCCTCAGTTTCACAAACACCTCGAGCAATCCTCAAAGCTCAGCATGGGCAGAGCCCCCAAGGTACTGCTCTGGCAGGCAGCTGGGTGGGACCTGCTCCAGCAGTGCCAACAGCTCTCCAGCCAGAGCCTAAAACACACAGGGAAAACACAGGGAAGTCTCTCTGGCTTTAGTGTTATTACAGCAGTCAGTCTGGGAGTAACAATGTCTACAAACTGTATGCAAAGTTGTTCCTAAATCTTTGGAAAGAAACCACAGTAGTGAAAGCTTCTACTTTCTCCTGCCACATCCTTACACTCAGCCTCCTTGGAGAAAAACATTGCAGTGTACCAGTCCTCCCAGTGAGCCCCTTGCCTCATGAAGCCTGTGCTGACAGCAGGACAACTTTAATTCAACTGGCTAATTTATTCATAATTCACCTTTTTTTTTTTCCTCTAAGAGTTCTGCTGGAGACACCCACTGCACAGGAAATCCATCTGTCCACTCTATATTCACAAGTACCACTACAAATGCAGTTTTCAAACTGATGTACACATACACAAATGTAGTGCCATGTTCTTGTCTGGGCTTCAGACACCAGGTGGTACACACAAACAAGGGGGGAACTCCACACACAAACTAATGCACATCCATCACCCATAGACATACACACCCCCCCAAATATGTAAACAGCTTTGTAGCCACCAGCCCAGGCAGAGAAAGCAGGGCAGTTAAAATTTGCCACAGAATTTCCACCTGTTGGGGCTTTTTATGGTTGTGGGTTTTTAATTTAAATAAAGGAAAAAAAATAAATCAAATCCTAAATAAATTATCCAGAAGGAAATGGATTAGAAAGTCATATTACAAAACACCTATATGAGGAAAAGATTAGGTTAATGTAGACTAATAAATGAACAATCTAATTATATCTTTAGGTGACCCAAGAGTAAAAAAAAAAACGAACCACAAAACCACCTGAGGACAGTAAATGAAACAAGTTGTTTGGTTTTGTCATGTATTAGTAAATATCTCTCATTCTTTTCACCCTCACAGTTATAGGAACATGGGAGCTGGAAGGGAAGGAGTGGTTTATAAATTGCCCAACTACTTGAGCTGTACTAGGGTGGTCACCTCCCTAACCCCTAACACACAGAAACCTTGATCATATTAAAAAAAAATCTCCCAACATCTAGCCCTCTGACTCCAGGGCTTCAGAGGTTTACCCAGGGCCCTTGCTGCTTTGAGGTTTTTTGCCTTAACCATTTGTAAGGTCTCTCATCCTAGCACGGCTGGTTTTCCCCTGGAACATGCCTCAGCAGGAGCCACCTCCTTTAATGACCTGGCTTTCCTTTTTTTCCTTCTGACACATGAAATGGTTTCAAATCACACAGCTACCAACAAGGCCATTACCTGGTATGTGTCACTTCACACTCTGTGTCAGATATAGCTCGGGATGTGGAAGGCACAGCTTCCTGGGATGCCGCACTCAGCGATGGAGGTTTGTTTTCATTCTCTCCAAGTTTCTGATCAACAAGCTGCCTGTGGCACTCATCTAGGTGTGGGGCTCTGTCCGTAGCATGTGCTGGAGCAGGAACAGTTTGGTTGCTTACGTGATCTTGATTTAGGAAGGGAAGACCGTTGTGTCGATTCAAAGCTTTGACACCAACGTCCTTTTGCTGTTGACAGCACTTAGAGCTGTGTGTTTTGCCAGCACCTTCTACTACCTGCTGCTGTGCTGTTCTGTCTTGAACTTGGGGCTTGGGATCAGCTTTGTGGGCTACAGCACTAGAAGCATTCACCTTCTCACCTTCTCCCTTGTTTTCATCCAGCTTCTTCCCACTTTTTGTCTCTGAATAAAACAATCCATTAATAAACTATCCTTAGTAAAAGTGACAGCAAAACAGAGAGTGAATAAAGTAACACCCTATTAAAAAAAACATACACAGTCACATACATCTGAAAAGACAGCAAGCAAGCCCCCAAATGCTTAAAATCCTTACTCCTGCAAGGCTGCAGCAGCCATTATTAATGTTTCTGGCTGAACCAGGGGTTTAACTGCTCTGCTGGCTTTCCAGCAGTGTTATAGACAGAACTTGATAAAGCAAAAAAAAACCTGCAAGGCTCAAGCTCACTGCATCTAAAACCCGTCACTGCATCTAAAATCTGCAGTTGCTCTGCAGGCAAATACAACAGGTAGTTCACACACCACAGACACATCCAGGCACCTCCTGAGCCTGACAGACCCTCTGCCTGGTTAGAGGGACAGAGACCCAGTGAGCAAGACTCCAAGGGACACTGAGGGCTGAGACAGTGCAGTGCCTACTGTATTTTCCACAAAAGGATAAGAAGGTTCTTCAGCACCTTCCTACGCCAAAGGTTGCAAATATCAACGGGGAAATTTCTAGAGTAGCTTCTTTCAGGATTCGGCATGCAAAGGTCACTGGCCATCAAGGTTGGTCCACAACACTCTGTAGCCTGTAAGTCAGAACTGTGACCCTCTGCTTTATTTTTATCCCTTTCTGAATGATGAAGCTAAAAAGGGGATCACCCGTAATTTCAAGGATTCACTGACAATTTGTGAAGACAGCAGTGTGACAGGGCCTGCTCCGCATCACCTTCACCCCTGTCGCAACTCCGCCGGCATTAAGAATGGATGCAACAGGGCGATGCCCTGACAGATGCATCCTAAATAGGAAACTGGCCTTGACACAGCAAGGGAACTCGCTGATCAAAAAAGATACTCCCAATGTCAACATGTCCCTTTTTCAGGGAGGGGGAGGAGGAAGGGCTCTTTGAGATGTGTTAAGGGAAAAGAATTTATTAGGTTTGCTATGTGATATTGCCACTACCTTCCCAGTATCTCCAAAAGAGATCTGCTCTCTTAATTCAGCTCACTAATTCCAAAGGAAAAACCAAACAAAAACAACAAAGAACAACAACAAACCACCTCACACAACACAAACAAAAGCAACTCAAAAAACCCCAACACTACGCAACCAAAGGTGATGCCTTTAGTTTTTTATCTCCAGAGTTTCATGGGGGTTGATCCAGCAGACAGATCATCTTGGGGAGCAGGTGAGAACATCTCCATTTTCCCAGTGCTGGTGGACAAAGCTACTCAGTTATATTTGAGTAATTCAGGTAGTGGGAAATAGCAGGCTATTAATCCCCAGTTTGTTTGCTGCACATTCTAGAGTCAAAGCTTGTAGTGTGCCTGGAGTGATACATACCTTCCAGAGGCTTCTTGCTCTCAGTTTGGGTTCCTCTATTACTAAGCACATGCTTTGGTTTTGCACCACTCTCCTCAGGCTTATCTTTGGCCTAAAAATGACAGGGGAATACAACAACAACAGTTATGGCTACGACTGTTTATTTCCCACACGGTTCCTCCAACAGTGCAGGTAATCAGACCCTGATCTGGACACTAACACCTCTGATCCTCTGAGTTTTTAGCTCCTGCTGAGTTTACTCCCTTCTTCCGATCTCTTCCTGCCTTTGCAGACAGGCATCTTTCTAAAACAGGGGGACAGAGTAATATATTAGCACACTGCTTTCCCAAATTTTGACTGTCAGAGTTTCTTGCCTCCTGCCTTCTTTAGTCATACTGATTAAGAACCATGACGTGTGAAGCATAAGAAAGATACTATAATAAGAAATGATACTGTATTTTTGTTGCATTTTGGCTGCTAACTGAAAGATAAGCAACATCTCTGAAGATAGAATTAATGTATTTATTTCAGGGCTTCTAAAGACTCATGATTTCAGCTTTGAGAGAGGCGATACAGAAAAAGAGCCCCTAGCTTTATGGTAACTTGTGTATATACTGGATTGCTCCATGCCACCTTTGGCATGGTTAAAAACAGACTCATTCTCTGGAAGAATCCAATTTTTACTTTTAAGCAAACTTCTTCCTCCAATTAAGAAAGCACAGAGGAGGAATATTTTGTAATAGACCACTTCACACAGCAATAAATTTGAAATCAAATTAAGTCATGTCTAGCAAAAAGAATTACACACAAAAAAAAAGAAAAGGCATCACACTTCTTGGTTGGTGTATAGTTAAAATCTAGTGATAAGCAGCCTCTTAGCCTTATTTGTACAAGCAAATAAGCAACATTTACAATACTTCTGGAGGTAACTCTGATTATAAGGTTGCTGCAAATCAGTGCCTTCATCTGTTAGTAGAAGCGAGTAGGGATTTCATGCTCCAACCACACGGATTCCACAACAGAGCCCCTCCACCTCCCCCTTCCCAAAACCCAAAACAGTCAAAGAGTAAAAGTAGGAAAAAATCATTACCATTTTTATTAGAGCTCTAAGCAAACCTGCAACAATGACCAGGGGGAACATTATTCTTGCAAAATCCTATGTGCAAAGAAAGCCTTGGATAAGTGACAGTTTAACGCTGGTGGTTTTTTCGTCTGTTTTTCAAATAAGAAGTTTGAGGTTTGGATCCTATGAAGCTCAATTCATAGTCTCTTATTAATTTGACTCCAACCCCCCAAAACTTCTTCCATAAACATCCCCATGGAATCCCTGGAATGTTGTCATACCGTCAACAAACAGCTTCACCCAGAAATGAAAACATGACCTCCCCCCTCCGGGCCCATACTGCGTAACCTTGCACTACGCCAGCTCGGCGATAAGCAGCACCCTGTTACAAAACAGCAAAGCTTGGAAAACACAAACAAGCAGGTAGCAAATTCTGTCTGGGTGCAACCATCGGGCAGCTGTGGAGCTCTGACACGTCTATGCTGCTATCAGAAAACAGGCTGCAAAAAACAGCCCAAAGTTAGCCCATGGCTCACTCCAAGCCAATTGTTTTTTAAATTCACCCAGGCTTTTGCTCCATGTCACCCCAGCCAGGTCACACACATGCACTACCTCACTAACTCAACACTAGCTCAACTATCACTCACCAGCTTGTGGTCAAAGTACAGACATATATTAAGAACTTGTAATGGACCTTATGCTCCAATTTCAAGAAAACTGTTCATGATCAGAAACAGAAAAGGAGAACAATGGTGGTCATTGCAGAACTGGAGCTCGACACAAAACCCTCCACTTGCCCAAGGCACATAGCCTGCTCTACAGTCGAGGCAGCCACCCCATCCCGGTCCTTCAGGTCACCAACAGCAGGTCCTTTCACCTCTTAGTTTCTGAGTGCCTGTCCTTGTCACTTGGATGAAGTTCTGAGCTCCTTCAGCCTCCTCATCCACAAACGGTGATGAGCAGGCAGTGCAGAGAAGAGATCTGACAACAAATCCTGACGGGGTGCTGCAAGTCTACATGAAACATTCCTCCAGTATCCCTAACACCACCTCCCTTTATTTACATCCCTCCTTACTGATGTTTTCACTTAGAAACTGACAATCTGGAAACAAAATTAGTTTATCTTAACACTCATCTTCACCTGGCCACTGAGATGCGGTGCACTGTCATTTCAGTTCAAGGTGTAAATCCTGAAAAGGCCTGCATCTGTCTCCAGGCATTTGGCAGTGACCACAGCAGCAATTTGTGACAGTGCAGCTTTAACCTAAATGTATCAAACTTTTCTATTTCTCCAAAATACCTGTAGGACTGAAATTGGAACTGCAAGCACGTACAAGCTTCATCTCTATCAGAATGAAGAGCGATAGCCAATGTGTGATTTATCGCTCTCAACACCGACGGAAACTCTTTGTAAATTCTGTCTCTGAAGTCACTCACTTGTCAGTCCCTGCCACGTAGCAAAAGGAGACCAGGAGACAAATAACCAGCACAGCCAACATTTTAACCAGGAGAGATTGGGAAGGTATGCTAGCATCTAGACAGCTCTGCTGTTGTACAGCTTGAGGTGCAACTTCCACCAAACGTTTCACAGTTTTGGCAAAAAAATATTACTATTAATTTACAAATGGACATTTGCATTCTGAGCTAAGTTCTCCTTACTGTAATCACACCTCTACATACCAGGAGAGTCTTGGTATGAACAAACCTATTTCGGTTCCTGCACTTCCCCCCCTGTCTTTCTTTCTCACTATAGGATACAAGCTGCAGTGAAAAGTGAGAACTCCCATTAGCTAAAACTAATTCCAGATGCCTGTAACTTCTAAAAGCAAGGTTCACTGATTCCAACATGGTATCACCTATGTACCAGTCTTGCATCTCCCTCCTTCACTGTCCTGAATAATAAAGAATTGCTTTGGAATTGACGTCTAGGAGCTTGAAAACAAAAGAATTAATCTGGTTTGAGGAGTGAAGTCACAGTTTCATCACAAAGATGTAGCTAAAGACAATTCGGATGTCTAAGGACAGATAAATCTGTTCAGTACTATGACCATAAGTCAGCACAGATTTTAGCAACTGGTGTGTTCAGTATTCATGATCTATCAAGAAAAATAGAAGCTTCTTCAAGAAAAGATGTTTCCAGTATATTACTCAGACTTTCCACTGGGTCCTCTATTCAGTCACTAATTTGAATGACATCACTGATCTTTGAGCGCTGGTACAAGCTGAATTTTCTTTCACAGTAGCAATCTACTCCTCCTGTTACAGGATTGTGTGGCACACTTGGAGAACCTCAGACAGAAGACTGCAAGGCATGTTTTGAGCTTCAGCCTCTGCCTTCAGAGCCCTGCAATTCAAAGGCCCCAGCAGTAACCTGCAGCACCAATGCTGCACAGAAAGCCTGAATGATGTGTAATGGAAGACACTGGCAGGAGAGCTTAAAGCCCAGCTACCTCAAAGTAAAATATGAAGGATAGTAAAGTGAAACCAACCTCAACAAGGATTTCCAGCAGACTCCCCTTCTTCCAGGGTACAATGCCTTTGAGAATAAAATCCACTACTGTAGAGTTTTTTAATATTTCTCCCACAAATGTAGTCACTTTATCCAGTGTTTCAACCCTTTTCTCTATCTTTGCCAGCCTCTCCTTATGCTTCGAGGCATCTAGCTGGGCAGCTTTCATCAACTTCAACACTTCTGAGCATATGCTCTGGACATCAGCCTGGTGATGACTGTCCGATACCTTCAGGCCTTTTTTCACCGCGTCTGTCTCACCAGGAGCTGCTCGGGATACTATCAGCTTGTTAATGCCTTGTTCTACATCATCAATGCCTTTGTCAACTCGCTGCAGTTTGCCTGTCAGATCTTCTTGGAAATGCAATATTTTGTCCATCTTTTCATTCAAGAGATTCAGTTTTTTGTCCATCATACTTAAATTGTTCACTTTCGTAGGCTGTAACTTTGGCAGGGCATTTCCCTCTGCAAGGTCCAAGCTACCCGCAGACATTCTGTCCAGACAGCAGGATGTCAGATAGATTAGGAGGGCTTTTCATTAACCATAAATTAGAAAATGAAAGTCTGAAAGTTCATCTTCTTTAGCTATTCCTGTACCAGACAACCTCACTTATTGGAGCCGCTAGAGCGTATCATGAGATAGCTACTGCACAAAAGATTTATTTCTGTGTTATCTATTTCTTACTGCGTGCTTTCAATGATGGAGGTAATTTGGCACCAGACTGTATTTCCTTGGGCCTCCTTGACGTCACAAAACCATTTAAAATTCTTTTTCAAGTGGCTGTTGATAGGCAAGCATCTTAACAATTGCCAATGCCTGAGCAGACCTCTGGAGGGAGAAGGGTGTTTTTCATGACCAGTTTTAGTTCTGTGATAACAAAGAGAACTTGCTAGAGCATTTCTCTTCATTAAATAGGAAAAACATAAAGACGAATTTGGTGGCCTTGTGCTAAGGCTTGGAAGAATTCAGCTCTATAGCACGGATGCAGAGCACTCCGTATAAACAGTGTGCTCTTTAGGTTAGCTAGCACTTGAATTTAAAAATAGAGTACCATGACAAGGATCTGAAATACATATTTAGCACCAGCATGTCTTTGTCAACTGAAACTTCTAAAATTAAATCTTTCTCCCAGGCAATGTAAGTGAACCGAGTTTTAAAAAAAACAATCTTCATGAAGGCACAGCAGAACCAGTTCAATTATTAGCAACACAATTATTAAATCATAAATGCCAGTTAAGAGATTTGCTATTGACTTGCTCTCACTTCTGAATCACAGCATGTCTACAAAAATTACAGTCAGACACTAGAGAACAGAAAGACAGTCACTTGATACCCACACTGCATGTAGAGCCTCCCCGCCACAGCTCTGAACGCTGCGGAGACAGGAACGAATCCACCCTTCCAACAGCACACAGGATGAGCACCAGTCCTCTGCTGCGGAGCACCAGCTGCAGCAACCCGGCATAAAAGCAGCTTGTCCCGTGCCAGGCATGACACTGGGTCAAACAACAGTTCTCCCAGGTCCCATTCTGCTGCTGTACATATGCAGAGCAGGGGGCGGAAAGCAGTGGGGAAATCCTGCTGCTGCAGGAGTCCTGGTCCAAGAGAACCACGTCAAAGCTAAGGGCTTTGGGATACTGAGCATCCCTGTGCCTCCAATCCTTCCCTCACTTTTTGGGAAGGGCATATGGGAAGGAAGCGTAATTCTTAAAGTGAATTTGCTGTGCGAGACAGGACATTCTAGAAATCAAAATCCTTCCTCCACACACTGCAGAGTAGTAGCAGCATTCAAATCACCCTCTCAAGAAGATGTTGAGCCCTCTAAATTGTTCTGCTTACCTGGGCCACCAAATAATTACAGCTGACCTGGTGGTTCTGTGACATTTAGGAACCAACAACTGGCTTTACAAAAGATACCAAAAGCTTTAAGACTTGGACTGTTCATCATCTTCAAGCAAGACTTTGAATTCCAAGCAATGATGTTAGAAGAAAACTTGTCTTGTGAAAGCTGATGGGAGTCAGCATCCCATGTCATGTCACTTCTCCTGATCAAAACGTATTCTAAAGTCACTGGTATTTTCACAGCAGGCTGGAATAGTATGGTCTAAGTTTTATGATATCCCATATAAATTTATTGAAATAATCAAGTATATTATGTAATAAAATATAAAGCTCTACCTTGAAAACATAGGACACTGGCAATAGAATTTTTTCAGCTTTACAGCTGCATTTAAAGAATCAGAGTTTTCATCTGAACACCTGTAAGCAATTCTTCCAAGTCTACAAACATGCTTGATGACAAATAATCAAACCAGTCAACATTTTAACCAAATCCAACCAGCTGTACGTTGTCCTCCTCGTGACAAAAAGGTAGAGACATTAGCTTGTTATATTTTAAGTCAGACAGCTCGCAGCAAACACTCCAGTAAGGAAACCTAGCCACAGCACGTCACCTGCAGCAGCACACTTACAACTTCACTTGCCACCACCAGCTTGCTATTACAGGCACAGCATACCCAGGCATGAAACAATGCAAGCACAGTAACAGTGCACAGTTGGCCTCTGGATGTGTATTTTGGGGCAAATGGAGCCTTCTGAAATCTTCAAACACCTTCTTAGTTATTTAACAACTGAGAGCAAAAAGCATTAATGCTGCCCCATTATTTACTAGCATTATTATTCATATAACTCATTATTTAATCCTTTTCACACACAATGGATTCTAATGATAAATGCTGTTCAAAACAGAGAAGGGGACTTAATAAAAAAGAAAACTCTGAATTTCTATTAGTTTACACAGCAGACACTCCTGACTGCAACTCAAGGGGCATCTCTTCCTCCTCCAGATTCAGCATGCACTGTGGATTCCAGCTCTATGGAACACCAACACCTAATTATCTAATCATATAGTGCACTGTGAGATGGGTAAGATAATTCCCTATGGAGAATTCTTGCTACATGCAGCAAATATTCCCTGCTAGTGTTGTCTGAGGTACATACAGGGAAAGTACAGCCAAAACTGCCTCCTGCTCAGATACAGCTGTTTGACTTACAACACTGTTTACATCACACTGTGCATCCATAAACAACTGCAAAGTTATGGGTGGGATGAAGGACAGAGGATGATAAGCCCTCATTTGGCCCATAGGGAGAAGTTTTAAACATCTATCATGAAGTTACTGTCAGGTTTTCCTTTCATTTTTCTTTTTCCTTTCCATGTCCTCCCCCTCTCTCTGCTTTTCAACTGCTGGCAAACATGCAGAAAGTAAAAATGGCTCCAATGAATCTAAGTGATTGTTTTGTCCTCAGGATGATAATATGCTCAAATACTGGCAAAAACCATACAATAGGTGACAGTTTTTGTTCAGAACATTGATTTGGTGTCAGTGTTTGCATCTTGTTTGAGCAGCCTGAAGAGAGCATTCAGTTCCATTGACAGGATTTCTGCTTGTTTCTTCCAGGTAACAAAAAATAAGCAGTGTTATCTGGAGTATATAAGTGACCACCTCTATTCCATTAGGAGCTGAAATATACTTGGGTACCTTTAAACTATCTTCTGGGTATCAAGTATCTCAGGAGTGCCAGAGAAAAGGAACACAAATGCTGGAGAACCAGAACTACAGGTGACCTTCACGCGATGATGCCAAAGAGGCTTCTATTCTCAAGAGGGAGATGAGTTCATTCCTCTTTGGCTTCAACCCCATACACACTCACCCAGCTGTGAAAGAGATGTCAGAAAACAAGGGAGGGCATAAGAATCAATTGCATTCAATCCAAAGAATCTATAATATGATAGCTCACTTACGATCCCTCCTCACCAGATCTCACCCAGTGGGAGGGTAAAAATGTAAAGATGGGGTGAACAGAAAAGTAAAAACAAAACCATCAATCTACTATCTGTGTATACTAAAGTGACAGCAGAGGCTTATATCCCAAACAAGAAATGTCACAGAGGTTAAAACCAGCTGCTCAAACAGATCATCTCATTAGATTATTGCACTGCTTCCAAGACCATGGCAAAACTGGAGATGGCTGAAGATATGTAGGTAGACAAAAAAACAACCCTTTTTATGCAGCCTAAACAAATAGAGCAACATAATAGAGAACTTAAGTGCTTTGGGGGAAGTTTGCAGTGGCTGCAATGCAACAGAGTTCTAAGAAGATGAAGAACTCAATGTTGTAAAACATAGGAAGCTTACAAAATAAAAGCAGCAGCTAAGCTCAGAAGAATCTGCCTACATCTGCTGAACACTACTCAAGCAAAAAATAGTAATAAATACTTTTTAGATATTTATAAACCAGCTGTCAACTTTTCCCAGTTACACTGAAAAAAAAACCTACTTCATTTTGCTGCTGCATCTCATTAGCATACACTCCTTAGTTGTTCCCCCAGCAAATGCAAGGCTAAATAAACTTTTTTAGGGTACCTAAACTTTTAACAAAATAAGCCCTACACCAGTAATTTCTCCTGAACAGCATGTTTCCTAGACCCCTGAAAGGTAACAAATCATGTCCAGAGCAACGGTGCAACAACAGACCAATTCTCATTGCGAACGGCGAGCACTGACATGGCCATTGGCTCTCACTGAGAGCAGGGTGTGCCATATACTCTGGGTCTGTCTAGTCCAACAGCTGGCTTTCCAGCTGCTCAGATCAGATCATACTAGGAACTGGCCAACATCTGCTTTAGAAGGCCAAGAACCTGACAACACATCGCTCATGTCAGCTATTGGTTGAAATCCACGGGCACAGTAAAGAGGTCTAGAAAGCATTATTGGGCTCCCTAAGTAACCCTGACATGATAGATTTCATTTTTGCAGAGCTCACAACAGAACATTACTGTAGTACCAGATCAACTGAGTCTTAAAAAAAAAAAGCTTCTATCATGATTATGTCCTTTTCCTATATATTTAATGACATAACTGTTAACACAGTAGGCTATGGAACACTCTCTTGCAAGACCTGACTTCTCCTCCCTCTGCTCCTCCTATTTTCTTCTTTTTCAGACAACTGAATCTAAGGATAATGCTCCCAGGCAGTGGCACAGCTGAGGACAAGTTAATGAGCGTGAGATCATGTGTAGTATTGCAATGCATCTCTGCCAAGCAGCTGACAGCAGATAGCTGAACAGATCCATTATGACATTTCATTCACATCAAAGTGATGAGATTTCTAGATAACACTGTTTACCCTTTGCCCACAAGGCTTAACAAGAACCTTTAAGTCCTTCCTCCAGGTTACTTTGCCTCTCAGTAGGCCAAGAGAGCACCTGTTGCCCATCCACATTCACTCACTTGACCCCAGAGCTTATTCTCACTACCCACCCCTGTTACCCACAGATGACATTAAGAAACTGTCTCATTACATCTAATTTCCATTCTTTCAAAATTCTTTTATTTTTCCTATTTTTTTTTTTTAAACCCAAGCAGCTACTGAACTGTTTTAGCATCCTGGACCAGAAAAATGTTCATCAGTCATGTTGTCCTGGTGTGGTCATAAGGATTCACCCTCCAACTCCTCCAAACCCTCCAACAAAGAGCTCTCCCCTGGAAACTGAACAGAAAGTGTCATGTTACTCGTTCTGCTTTCCCTGAATTTCAGTGATTTTATATGTAATAGTTCCTTCTAAAGTCTGCTAATTTTAACAGTTGGCCACAAAAGCTACCTTTGGATTCAAGGAGCCTCTCATTTACAAGAAGCTTTCTCACTACTCTAAGGAGCTCAGAAGAGAACCTTAAGGCACCTTTTTACAGCTGCCAAAAGCTCTCCAACAGCTTGCTCAGGTACAAGTAATTGCAAGTCAGTAGGGAGCTGCCATAATGAAGTGGCTGTGCAGAAATGCCAGTAGCAATAAAATCAGTAAAAGCAAATCCTAGTTACTGAAATGATGCAACAGACCTCTTGGTACAAATACATAGGAATAGATCTGTTGCCTAAAAGGGTGATGTCCAGACAGTTAACTTCTCCAAAAAACCCCAACAAACAGAACCCCCCACATAATCCAGAATTTGCTCCAAAACACACTGAAATCAGCACAACTGTTCTTATTGACTTGAAATTCGACTGGCATCAAATCAAAATTCCTCAGAAAAGTCTCGACTCTGCCGACAACGCTTTTGTTAGAGAAGATGAAAACCAACAAATTGCCCTGTGCTGTGTGTTTTCCTCTGTTCCCTTCCTACTTCAGATCTTTCCAGCTTCAAGTTTGAAAAAATACCACCAAAACGTGCACACAGAGCTGTACTAGCCTGCTAATCTGTAACCACTGTCCCCAACCTCCCTTTTGTAGACACCGTAACTGACAACTGCTATAAAAATATACTCAACTTTTTTCTTGCTTCTCCACTTATATTTCCAAAGTTAAAAGAAAATATTGTTCCCCCAGCTACCCTTCTGCCCTTCACAGGTACTGCCAAAGGAATGATGACTTCAAGCACTTTTCATTGTATTGTTTTAAGTGTTTAAGAAGTAAAACGTGCAAGCACCTCAAATCATGTCAGACTACACTGGAATTAAGGGAACAAGATGTTCATGGGCGAACCACACAAGGGGCTGCCTCCAGCCACTCCTAAACCATTTGAGTGGACTTTAGCATGCTTTGGCTAGACACACCCCCTTGGAAATTTTCCCCAAGTAATTGCAAAAGCAGGTAGTGCCATCATTTTGGGCCTTGTGCAAGCTGAAGTCTCAGTTACTATCTCCCCCCCGGTCACATTTCTATCTTTCAGTTGCCACTGTGATAAAACATGAAGCTCTGTGCTTGGCATTCTTTGCTAGTAACAGTCTTTACAGGAACATTAAAAAAAATAATTCCCCTATGGTCAAGTGAAAACACTCCTTGACATTGCTGTTCCCACTAACAACTAATTAAGGAAATTCTAGATGAAATAAATAGTCATCTGTCTTACAATGACATCTGCTCTGTGCTGTATTCACCTGCTGATTTAGATCTCGCTGACATTTTGCTTTGACGTCATTCACAAACACAGGAATAACTTAATCAGTTCAGCCTTAGTCTCAACAAAAACTCTGCTTTGAAAAGGATTCAGAATAAAAGGGTTTGTGTACAAACCCTGGTGGCTTTGCAAACTCTTTTCAGTAATCAAATACTCAGAGAAGCCACTTGCGCTCCTTCAAATAAGGATTTAAACATCTGAAAAAACCCCAAAACACAGAAAATGCTGCATACATTTTGGGTGTGCAAAAAAATCTCCTGCTAAATGTATAATGGTTTTATCAAGTTGGAAGAAAGCTACAGGAAACCAACAGAAGAATGTCACCTACAAAAAAGGTTGTTTAAAAACCTTACACCACACTCCAGCGGACTTGCAGAAAGCAGCTACCAACAGGCATCAGGCTTTCCAGAGCGAGGAATGAGATGGCAATTTAAAATTTTATCTCTCTAAAGCAAAGAGTTTAGGAACACTTTGGGTATGAATTCAAAACCCTGAGCTGGGGCCCCAGTGGCTACGCACAGTGATCCATTTTTCCATCTGAAGCTGGTATCTCAGTACCAGTATCTAGTAAATCCCAAAACCCAGAGCGCATTCGGTGCAGCCACTTCCACTCCCAGAACAGAAAGTACCCCCACTGCTTCTCTGCAAGGCTTCTAGCAGAGCTCAGGAACTTCTGCTTCTGAAACACCTTGCTACCTTAAACCTTCAGATTATCCATTTTAAGCAACCACATACAAGGTTCTCTGCCCTCACAGGAAGGTGGTGAATTAAAACCACTAAAGCATCAATTTTGCAATTCCGGTACCAGATCCGTGAGCAATTGCCAAATGCACTCCAGAGACCGCTGCAGTGCGAACACGAGACACCGATTATCACTGCTGGACTAAAGAAACAGCACCGAGCCTCAGCACCACAGAGCAAAAAGCACTCTGAGGAAAGCAAGCAAATAACACTGATAAAAGAGCCAGGGCATAAATGGTTTGGATTTTGTATTAGCTGATATTAGGAGTACTTGTCACCCTGCAGTGGTACATCAAGCTCTTCCCACTGTGAGAAGTTAGGAGAGCAGCTGAAATGCTAGAGAAGCAGTACCAGAGTGAGCGAGTTACACCCAGCAAGAGCCTTTCAGTACAGTCCATGAAAACAGGAAATACAGATCTCCCTGGATCCTCTTCAGCCACAAAGGGAGGGACAAGAAAAGATTTCAGAAGTTTAGAGAAACTGAATCTAGTAAAGAGTGAAATTCTGATCGACTGTAACACAGGGAAAAGTGCACTGAAAGAAGCTCAGTGCCCCACAGCAGTGACTGGCAGCTTTCTACCTGGCTTACCAAGACAAGCAACGCTGACAGCCACAGTGAGAACTGCTTCACAGAGTGGGACAACCCAGCCAGCCATCTGGTAGCTTGTGCCAATGCTTTCTGGCCCTACGCCTGATAATTCTGTGTAAAGCAAACCCAGAAACAAGGAGGTCAGTCAATCATCAAATTCATAAGCAAACTGTTTTCTTTTTACAGCAAGAAAGGCCAAGGAAGATGCAATTCAAGCTGTGCCCATTCCTAAAGAGATGCTGAGAATTAACCAGGACCCTGAAGCTCCCCACTTCTGTGCTGCTGGAGAATTTCAGCCGAAACGGGGAACAGGAAGCCAAGAGAATACCCAGCACAGAGCTACCCAACCCCATACAGTACCAGTGAACACGCAGTGAGTGCTGGAAGGAACTGGGTCTCTGAAAAGCAGCACTGAGGACAGTACATACCTGAAGTCAGAGGCCTGGGTAAATAAGTTGGATGAGTCAGAAAGCTAAATACTGCTTAAGCCTGAGCACCAAAATGAGGACACAAAGGAGAGTGAAAGGTGAGCCCCAAACACAGAAAACAACAGCAGAAACCTGCTAGCTCCTGCGGCTCAATTCAGCCCCAAGAGAAGGCAAAACCAAACCTGTTTTGTAATGTCAGAGACTATATATAGTTTACTACTCCAGTTTCTGGGATATGAACTGTCTGAAAGGATACTCAAGAGAATATATTTAGACTGCAAACCACTATACACTGGTGCAAAATATCAATTGGAGCATAAAACTACTTTCTCTCGAGTCCCCACAAAGCCTGGGAAGACAGTGTTCACAGCTGAGATGCTCAGAAATTTTCCAACCATGTATTTTTCCAAAAAACCCTATCTAGCTCTCCACAGCAGACTGCACACAGCCTGCCAAGACTTTGGACCCGAGCAAGAACAGTAGTTTTGGCCTCTGCAGTAGGAAGACTCCCCCAGAGCCTGGGATCCCAGGTCTGGTTTGCTGACTGAAGGAGTGACTCCCAGAGTAAACAGAAGCTTGAACTGCAGGTGTCAAGGCCTGGTCTCTACCAGGTCCATTCCAACAGCTCTGTAATCCAAGCATCAAGTAATTACACTACACAGAAGACAACTGTTCACAGAGAGATTAAAGCAAAGGTAATTGTTGTGCAACAGGAGATGTTCAAAAATGAATACACAGAGGTCAAGATGTGAACCAGCAGTACCTGGGGAGTTACAAATAACCCTACACACGGCTCCCAGAAGAAGGAAGTCTGAGTGGCAAAATCAGCAAGACATTACACCCTAAAAAACTGAGAGCAGAATGGACACAAACAATAAATAGGAGAGAAGCATGAAGATTAGTTTATGTGAAGTACTGGAGGTGACTTCAGATCTCTCATTGAGTGGCCATGTCCTAAAAGAGTCAGCTCCAGCAAGTCAGCAGAAGAGAGCACTCCCACCCAGGTTAAAGGACTTGATGCAGCTGAACATTAAAACCCTTCAGCTGATAGGAAGGAAAAGCTTGAAGAAAGCACAGGCAACTTGGTCTGTTGGCACATGTTAGAGCTCTTCTACCGCTGCCTCTCCTAATGGAGAGTCCAGTTCATTTTGGAAGCACAAAATGCCTCATCTTACTGCTCGAGCACGAACTACACCCTCCCCTGTGCAACCGAGCTGTAACACAAACTTCCAAGCAGTCTGTAAACACACTCGGGCCACTATTTACAGAGCTGCTTGGTGTTATCAGTCCTCCCATAACACCAGGATCAGCTGAGCCAGCCACTTCAGTACAAGCAGGCAGATCACCAAGTGCTATGCCAGAAAGCCTATAGTCAACAAACATGCAAACAACGGGTTCCACACTGCAACCACTGAAATCAGAAGTGTACATCAACTCCTGCTGGAATGGGCTCAGACCCAACTCCCAGGCTGCCATCCTACACGGGAAGAGAGAGCTCTCACCAGGGTTAATATTAAGCTTACAAAATAGAGCAGTTCTCACCAACTTCAGTAAGAACTGCATGCATGGTCCAAGACACTATTTAATCTTACAAGCTTCTCTGCTGGTCACATCCTCCAAAAGCATCCTTCTCTTTAGAATAGTCGATGAATCTGAGTGCTAGCTTTGTGAACAAAGCAAAGAATGATTTTCCAAGAAATAAACATCATGAGCATCATAAACAGTCTGGAGTGATGTAATCCAATGCAAGACATCCAAAACAAAGTTATTTTTGATTCTTAGCTCAGTGAGGATTAGGTAAACCAATAAACCAAACTAAATCTAAGATAGCTTTTACTTCTGAAAACACATTCAGGTCCACAAGAGAAAATGTTATCACTAGTTTTATAGAAAGGGAAATTGAAGCAGTGAATACAAAATAATTACTCAGTCACTCAACAGATCAATTACAGAGAAACAAGATATTCTGAATCTCATTCGTGCCTTCATATTATTGCAAAATACAAACTCCAATCTGCACAGAGCCAAGCCACAGAACACCAAGTTAGACAGCTAACTGCACTACTGGCTCCATCCATCCCCCCACCCCAGCCAAGTCATGACCAGTCCAAAAAACCCTGAGTCATCTGCTTTGATGGTTCTAAAGCCACTTTCTGTAGTCCTTCCTAAAACACCTTTCATTTGCAATCCTCTAGCAACACGCCAAAGAAAATTGCATGCATTTCAGGCTGTTTAATACCTTGATCAAAAGGTGAAACATCAACAGTTTAAAACACATCATTATCTGTTCAGCATGAAGATCAGTTGTGTAGTGTATTCAAATTAATAGACAAAAATGTTTTTCTGCTATAAATCCTGTGGCTGCAGGGGTATGAAACACATCTAGTCTTCTGAACCGTGCTGTTTCTTACGAAATAAATGGTGAAAATAAATAAATAGTGTACTCTTGGTTAGATTAAATCCACTACATGGCTTCAGATGAATTTAAGGCTTTGGAACAATATCCTCCTACTGGGTGAAATCTGTAGAAATTTTGTCCTTATCTTCAACTGGGCCAGAATTTGGTTTATTGCTACTAATTTAGTTAATTTATTCCATTGGCTCCTTAAAGAACAAAGATGCCAACATATACAAACTCTTTAAGAAAGCCTGTTAGAGCTCTTATTGAACAAAGAAGAGGAAATCATTTCTTCGAAATTTTGAAAGACAGTGGTCTTCAAAAAACCCACAACAATTTGATCCATCCTCCTTTAAAACACATCTCCTAAAACTTGGTGGGTTTTGTGTTATATTTTTTCCATTTATTTTAGGTACTCAAACATTATTCTTGTTTCTAAGGTTGCTTAAGTCCATTTTCTACTTCTGTTTGGACAGTAATGGTCTTTTCAGCAACTAAAAAAGTAGGCAAATGCAAAGCCGCCAAAGAAAACAGGAAATTTCCCTAGACTTCCTATCACTGTAGCATCTGAAACTTAATAAATTTAAAAAAAAAATTATTTACAAAGGCAAAGTCTGCTCTCACCATTTCAGAAACACCTCCTTGGCATCAGCAGGTGTTTTCCGAGCCAACAGACTGAACAGCCTGGCCAAGAAGGTCAAACACACACAGCACTTTACAAAAGGCACAAAAAGGTTTTACCTTTCAAATTAGCCTCACAAGAAAGCAGTAAGGAGTCCCTTACCGTGAATCTCTTTATATAATCAGAAACACAAAATCCTCCCCTGCTCAAACGCAGGGATCTGTGCAGGGAAGATTCTTGGTATAAAGTTCCCATCCTGTTTGGCTTGTATGGTGCTCACCCAGGTAGCCTGCAGCCTTTTACTGAATAAAGCTGCACGGCCTCCCTGGATCTTGCTAGAATCCTGCTTGAGTGATAACCTAGGCATTTCATCTTATCTAACACTAGAGCAGGCATTTCAATCATTTCACTCCCTTATCAGCAGTACCAAGTTCTATCCATATCCTAGCAGCTCACTTCCTGAATTACTGATAACAGCTACTGTAAGGCACAGGAACAAGGGAAGATGACAGCCAAATCTCTGCAGTCACTAGTCTTTTGTTTTCCTTCTCTGTTCCTTAGCTTATTTTTGCTCAGTTTAACTTTGCTTTAGCTGTAACTTAAGGACAGCATATTTGCTTCAGCTAAGTAGTGACAAGACTGCATTAGCCTGACTGCTGTTCTGTTTTTTTCAGTGACACTACTGCATGATACTTGCTTCAACATAGCATGATTACTATACAGGGGAGCATTTCTTTTATTTCCAATTTCTTAAGCATAGAAATAGAGCACCAAAAATCTACTCTACCAGAATTCCTTTATGCCTCCAGGCACTGTTTCTAGTTTGATGCTATGCATGCAGAACTATTCACTTCAGTCTGCAAAATACTTCGCAGTCAGACAAAAGCACACTCACAAGTGTGTGCTGCCATGAAGTCTAGGTAGGTGTATCTGTGAACCCTAGATGCAGAATCTTAACTACACAGGTTAATAAGCAGTCATAATGCACCAAAATGCTGTTCCTCCTCACACATTTGATCCTCAGCTAATTAGTTATTTTTTTATTTTGCCCTGTGTAAAATACATTTTTTTGGTTTGTCTTGATTTTTTTGTTTGGGGTTTTGTTTGGTTTTGGGGGAGGTTGGTTTGTTTGCTTGGTGGTTGGGTTTTTTTTGTTTTATTCAGATCTTACCTGTAAGATTGTGCCAGTGAAGTACAAATATACAAAGTCAACAGATACCAAGATGCTGGGTGACCTAAGAAGGAAAGCACATTCTGGAGAAGTAGAAGCAAATCTACTTTCAATTTTAATCTGTGCTGTCCCTTCCTTTCCCACCCTGCCAACAAGCTGCAGCAGAATTAGCCCTGTTTGATTACTAGCTACAAGTGATCCAACACTAACCTGACGACATCAGGCATGGGTATACAAAATGATAGCCACTTACTATGGACAAGGGCCTTTGAGCAGATGGACAAGCATCCGTTCACTGCTTAAATCAAAAGAGAATTGTGTTTTAGCACAGGATGAGTGCACATGCACTCTCCCCTAAAATAATCAAGCAAGCAATGAAGATATTGTACCTTTATCATTACGATCTAAGAGATGTCAGGTCCAGAAGTGCGAGTGTAGATCTGGCTACCCCTCTCACAGGAAAAATGAGCACTTCGCTTCCACTCGGGTATGTACAGCAAGATAATCAACATGCTGTTAAAAAAAAACAACAACAACAACAAAAAGAACAAAAAACCCCACACCAAACCGCCAATGTGAGTACCCTGAATGAAGTGTGAATTAAGCTGAAGAACACTCGCAGGGCAAAAGCCAGGGAGGAGATGGCCATGCTTGCTGTGCTGCAAGCATTTTTTACTGCCTGGCAGGGAATGTTTTTAGGCCACTCAAAGAAGTGGAAAGGCCAGGGTTCACCTGAGGTACAGGATGATTTGATGATTTTCGCTCAGAGGCGAGCCAGTTCTGCCAAGAGGTCAGTAGTCTTAACATCCTGGCAACCTGAGGCTTCCCAAGACACCGGGCTTGAAACTCCAGAAATGTGAGGCCACTCTCAACTGCCAAACTCAGGCCTAATTTCTAACTCCATCTCTGTGCCTTGGCTTTTTGACCTGTAAACCAGAGTTAAAGTCTACCTAGCTCACAGAGTATTTTCAGGGCTTTAGGACCTACTAATGTGTAGTGCTTAAGAGATGAGTAAGCAGATCCCTGGACCCAGGGGAAGAAAAATGTATTTAACGCATTTGTGCCTTCATTCCAAGAGCATAAACAGTCATGTTGTTACTCCAGATCTAATAAAGAGGTGCCATTACTTAGTGTGGGAGCAGTGACACACACAGAATGCCAGTGCCATGCCACATGGGAAAGCTTGCAGGACAGAGAATCCTTGAGAACATTTAGCAAGCACTCCAGAACACGCAAGGCTCAGCCTCCGACTTTCCATTAGCAGATCTAAATACAGAGCTGTAGAATAAAACACCACCTTCCTGCAGCATTTTCATTAATTAATACTAAGAATATCATTCTGATGATGAGCTTCACTGATTGGTTTTCCTCCATTTTAACTTCTGAAAACAAATTAATTCCACCTTTTCTCTCCACCATTTTCACTTCAGATCTTATTATGCTGATTCTGGACTGTGGTTTTGAAGAGTATTAAAAGCAACACCTCAGTGGTCACTATACAACAGTCAATCCACACCAAGGAAATAGTCCCCCCTTCACAAACTTAAATGGATAGGAAACAGGCAATGGACACAGGACTATGTTTATATAAGTGCTAAGGAAAAGTCAAGGGGATTTTACATACAAGAAAAAACACTTTGGTGCCCTGCCCTAAAACACTAAGAGCTAGAAACAAGGAAAAAGCACACTTCCAGTATTCCAATAGAGGCTTTGGAGATGCCAGACATCATTAACTTACAGAATAAATGCAAAGCTTTTTCAAAAATCACTCAAGTAATGGACAGTAATTGAAATGAAGATCAAGGGTAGCACTTCAGTTTTTAGAGCAGCTCTTCAAATCTACTCGGACTCCAAAACTCCCTTTTCAAACCATAGGAGGCATTTGACAGCTAAATCAGTACATTCCAAGCCGCGACCATGAGAGGAAAAAAAAAAACCAAGTAATGTTAAGAAGCTATTAATTATTACTATCTTCCCCAGCCAGCTGCTGACAGGTATGGCCATTCCTGCACTCACTCCAGACCAAAATGAAGGGGCTCAGTATTTTTGAGGTGACCTCCCTCATCTCCCAGCATCAACGTCCATGAATTGGGAGGAGGTGCGTTGCTACACAACCACATCCCATTTTCAGAGAATTTATAATCTAAACAACATTCCTTAGCTGAAACTATTAACATGGCAGTTGACACGGGTGTCTGGCTTCCTAAAAAGAAATGAGGAGCTTTAGTCCTGTGGCAGGCACATTTCTTTCACACACACTTAAGAGTTACTAAATAATACTTAAGTATCTTAGAGGCTTGTTGTCATTGTTAATCAGAGGCAGGCAGCTGCTATCAGGGATGTCACCCAGTTTAACTCATCGTGACTATGCCCGAGGCACGTAACAGAAGGGTCACAATTCTCTTTCGAAAGGGATTTCCAAACTCTACCAATAACTTACCCTTTCATTATGCTTCCATCCATGCAACGAGCTGTAACTGAATGCCAGCATAGAGGAGTGCTCCCAGGGAAATGCACACAGAATGAGCAGGCAGAGTATTGACACCAGGAACCTTCAAGTCCCCTTCTGTATCTGGTCAGGAGAAGTATTCAGGAGTCTGTGAAGACTTTGACTAATGAGGCATTTTCCAGGAGCGGTCGATTCCTGGTTGTGTCTGTGCCAGCATCAGCACATTTCTAGAGCTGCTCCACTCACAATGGATTAGTAGTAAAGGCCAGATCTGAAAGCCTCCCCACCTCATTAATATTAATTTTATATTTTAAATGCCATTTACATAAGGACTCATCCCCAAGGCTAGAAGCCTCAAATTCTATTCCATTTTTAAATATGCAGAATATTCTCTCATTGTTTCAGAAGGAAAACACTACCAGAGACAGCTTTAGGGAGGTTGCTTTTGTTTAGAAGAGCAGTATCTAAAGCTCTGCTTTAACCACTCGCCCACAGAGACACGCACTACAGCAAATCCTGCCTGCAGAGCACAAACCCAACTATCAGCAGATTCTCATTCGTTCATTATTCCGCTTTTATTCCAGCTGCCAAAGCAGATGGGTATAATGTCTGTAGCTGAATAAACTCACAAAAGGCAACTTACCTAGCAGACACATCGAAAATAGCTGCAAGCACCATATGAAAACAAATTATTATTATTAAGACACAAAGTGACTCAGTATCTACTTTGTCTCCTGGCAAGCATGGCTAAGTGATTTTCCATTCAAAGCACACTGCATTACAGAGCAAACCTGGCTTTGATGGTCCAGAAGACAACAGATTCAAGCCTTCTCTGTAAGGATGAAAGCAAATTTTTGGGTAGTAGTCTTTTACTCCCATGTAGCACAGAGCCTTGATACACAGGACAACACTACAGGCAGCAACAAACAAGTTTGGGATGCTGAGGAAGACAGAACCCACACCCTTGTCATACCCATTAGCGAAGGAATGAAGAGTAAGAGGAAAGAGCAAGATTTACATTTTCTACTTTTACCTTAATTCTCCATTGCAAAGCCTTGGTTGTAACACGGATTCACAGTTCAACAGCCTGTTAGTTCTAACACTGAGAGGTAACCCTTTGCAAAAACCTAAAACCAAAATAATTTGCCATCATTCCTCCACTTGCCCTCAGAAAAGCCTGCAGTAGTAAGAAGAGCAGATCAAGCATGTTTCCCAGCAGAACGGATGAGCAGGCTGTCAGTTCCACTGGATGATAGATTTTGATCAAGCTCCTACCTTGCACACCAACTATTCTGTACTTTTTATTTAGAATTAACTCATACCCTCCTGCCCACTCTGAGGCAAAGCATCGGTGACAATTTCCACCTCTCATTTCAGTGGTCCATTAACTAGAAGACATCATTTCTGTAAGCCCTGTGAAGTAACATGCAGCATCAAAACTGTCTAACTAGGTTCATTCTAGTCTTCAAACTCCTTCTTCTCAAGATGTTTTCTCTTCTTGAATCGGCTCCGAAAAACACAGATTAGCACTCAGATCCCATTCCCCGTGGCGGTTGGGAATCTTGTTAATCTTCCACATTGTGTCTGAATCTGTTTCCCACAAGAAAAGCCCAGTAAACTCAAATAAGGATACAAATGGAGAAGCCCAAACAACACAGTAAAAAAAGAATAGAGCCTCAAAAGAACTCATTTCTCCAACATTCTGTTTCAGGTAAAAAGGAACCGCTCAACTCTGAGAACAGCTCAAGCAGCAGTATCCTGACTCCTACAAATGCAGCACCTCTCCTGTCAGCTGTCCCCTCTCCCTTGTTCTCCACATGGCCCTGGTCCTCCTCACACCTCCAGAAAGCTGGAACACATGCACTGCTTTCTCCACCATGATATCCTACAGAAGGTATCCATGTCTCTCTTCAACAGCTTTAACACACTTCCCACCACTATACTCTTCTCCTTTCTCTACCTAAGTAGCTTTTCTTTTTTCTACCCTCAGTGTTCCTAGCCTGGTCACTCTGGTCCCTGCCACCTCCTTGTGTCTGGGCAGAGCTGCAATTACCTTCCTCCCTTTGCTATATACGGAAACGCCACTGCAGCTGCACCACTGGCTAATAATGAGAGCTGCATGCCTGAAATCCCAGAAACTGAGATTAATGTAATCATCACAATAACAGTCTGCCAGTGGCCTTGTAAGTCATTGTGCTTTTGAGTATTACTGCAGTCATAAAGGGTGCAGGCTGTCAAAAACTCAAAGATATCACTGTTGGATCAGCCGAGAAGCAGTAGTAAATTGACAAGCAGCAAACAAACCCCTCAGAAATAATTAATCTCAATCCACCTGTCCATCTCACAAAATAGCTATTCATTATTCTTGTGATTTTCTCCAGTTCCCCCTGTTCAAACAATTCATGTTCTTGTTTTCCAGGAACGAATTTGTGTCATAGGCATTCAAAATAGAACATATTTCCTGCTCTCTTGTATTTGCTGTATTCTTATTTTTGATTTTTCTACAGTTGGTAGTAGGGTTCTGTTCCTTTTGCTTTCAGATTCTTGTAATACATTAAGAACATAATAAAGGATTTAAAGGGCAAGACATTTGGAGATGTTTTTTCCTACGTGCTATTGCCATCAGTCTCAAAATCCAAATTGCTGAACAGTATGTTTCCTCTTCCAAACTCTGTACTCCTTTAACCTTTTTTTTTTCCAGAACTACATTTAGATGCACACACAGGAGCTGTATGCAAACGTGAGTTTCACTGTTGCTAAGGAACCGTGTGCCAGTAGATAGCCCTGTCAATGTTGTAAGCAACATGGTACAAGTTGCCAAGTTCACAATTTGATCAGCGCTGAGAAATGTAAGCTAAATCTTTTGGATGAGACTCAATCTTTTTAAAATGAGCATGAGCAACAATGGAAGAAAAATGCATGGAGAAGTGACTAGACTCTTGAGCATGAGCTGTGGGACACTTTTCACCTATCAGGACATTTAGGTCATGCTTCAGAATGTAGCTGCTATAATTTATCTAAATTCAGCTTCTTGCTCGATTCCCCTTTAGCCCATTATTCACTGCTTGGGGGCACTATTTTCAAAACATTCCTCTATACATTCAAAAGACACTACAAAATTTTAACCATTCAGTTAAACAGTTTAAGAAGTACCTTCCCAAAAATGTTTCATTTGATGTCAAGATCTGTCACTGTAAAAACAACTTAAGAGTGCATTCTAATACTCATCTTCAAGTCTCAGGACGAATTCGTCCATTCAGTTTGGTAGGAAATTCTTCTTGTACAAGTTTTGTTCCTTTTTTTCCCCAAGTTTTTAATTCAGTTTCTTCTTTTGCAACAGAATTAGGTGGTAGAACTACAGGATCAGGATCTGACTCAGTATTTGGCCACAACTCAGTATGTCTCAACATCTTAAGTATTTTATAACTTACTGTATCATTTTTCATTCTTTGGAATTGCTCTTAAAAAACAGAGAGCTGTTAGTTTTTCAAGATGATAGGGAGGGGCCATTACAATCCACTGTTCCAGAAAGCTAAAGTAAAAAGCAAATATACCTGAACATTCATTTTACAGTAACATAGGTTCCTTAGGGAATTTAAGGGAAAATAAGAAACCCTTGCATTTCTAATTTCATCCATTTGAGGTTACACATCAGCATTTTGCAGTTTCAATGCAGTCCTCCAGCTGACAGCCTCACACAAGATAAACAGTGATTCTTTTCAAGAGTTTCTTACACTCATGCCTTTTTTCTGACTTCTGTGTTATGTTCAAGACAAAACCTATACTACCTTCAGGACATTGGGTGGTTTGACAAGATGCATTTAATACCTAGTGCACCTCTTATGCATGTTACGACAACATCAGATCTGATTCACAAGCTATGCTGTTAATAAACTGCATCACTTCAAAGTGTCCTTTACTACCTCAGAATTATTTTATTTGCTGAAGTGGTAAACTCCACCAATAAACACCGCTTCCAGATACATTAGAGACCACCTTGCAGTGCCAGTAAAATCAGCATTAGGACTCCCTATCATTTATTTTGCTGAAAACCAGACTCCTGGTTCACCTCTTGTTCCAGAAAGTTCAGTCACTTTAGCTGAAGCACTTCTTTGCTGCTGTTGAAGATCAAGATCCGGAGCCCAGGCCACCTACACAGCACACTCCAGCCACACATCTCATCCTTACATGTGCTCGTATGTGCAAGGACACGCACACAAACATTCTGCTCCACAACTTCTCCAAATAAAGCAACTCTGATCTCAGTCAGAAGATTTGTCTTTATTTACAAGATATTTTCAATAAAATATCCAAAAGCCGTCCATTCCAAGACAAAACCAAAACCCACCGAGACTTTGAAAGCTGCCAGACTAACGATGTTTGTACTCCAGGCCAGTACACTCGAGAGCCAGTATCCCACACAGCTGATGAAGCCGTGTGCTTTCAGTGCAGATGGCCAGTAACATCCATTGGCAGGATTTTAAGCTCCCATGTTAGACATGAGTGATGTTCTAAAGAAAAATAATCATTCCGTTTACTTTCACTGACAAATGAACACTGTGCTCTCCCTGCACCCGAATGCAGAACGCCCGAGCAGACAGCAGCTGTCTTTAGAAGAAGGCTGCCATCTAGTGGCGAAAGACAGCAAGTGCAGAGAACCCTCAAGCCAGAACTGGAGCTGTGGATCTGCCTGCTGATCTGACACGGTATTACACACAGCTAGGAACATTGGAAGGATAGCTCTTCGGAAAAAAAGGGATCAGGAAACAGAACTTTCTAGATGGTGCTTTATAAACAGCCAGTTCTCCACTGCAATTCCAAACTAATCAGTTCACAACACAATGAAGCTAGTCAGGTCAGTTAACACACAGAGGCAGTCTAGAGCTGGATTGGTATTTTCATGGTGGTGATACACTTGATCTTCTTTCAAAAAAAACCAAAACCAAAACCAAACTGCAGCCTAAGTCACTTTTTCTTAAGGAAGACTATTTTTCTGCATGAGGTCTCATGCTACACAATACAGTGAAACAATTTAAGTTAGACTGAATCACAAATGGCAGGGCCTAAAATCTTACAGTGAACTAGAGAGTCAGCAGAAAAAAATTTGCATAAGCAAGTTCCTGAAGTGTTACCATATTTATTCTTGCTTCTTGGAAACTATGCAGTTTCCAAGTAAGTCAGAGGTATAGAATTCAGAAGTTTACTCTCTCATCATTTAGCTGTCACTGGCTTTAATTTAGTTTCATAGGCCAAAAGTCAAAGCATTTTACAACTATAAAATGCAATAATTTGCCAGTGTTTCATCCATTGATCATCTCTCACACAGAATAAGGTCTTGAGATGCCATCATGTTGATGTCTTCAGTGTGTGTCCTGCCATACCACAGAGCTACCAGGGCTTTTCAAAGATGCTGAAGTGCTTTGTCTATATAGGAAAGAACATTTTGTTTCCAGACGGTGGGAAGAGAAAGTCAGGACTCTTGCTTTGCAAGATCCACTGGAAAAGAATCACTTTCTCCCTAGGATATTTTCAGGGCCACCTGCTTCCATCACGGCTTTCTCAAAGAAACTGGAAGCCAGTGGGGAGGAAAAGTAGCACAAGTGGGAAAGAACTGACAATAGAGAGCTACAGAAGACAATGGGCAGAAGTATAGAAATAGGACTCAAACTCTGTTTCAGGAAAGTCTCCAGCCATGACAGCCATGACAAAAATGGTCTTATGCTTTTGAGGGGAACATATTTTCCACAGTTATCAGAGAAAGTACCAAACTAACTGTAAAGATCGTAAGTTAAATTTGGTCACATCTGACAACATGAACTTCAGTCCTCTGCAGTTTAGTTCCACCTACAGGAGCAGAAAGAGATACCTGTAGGAGCACAGGGTAGAGGGCCAGACTGCAGTAGTAGTTCACTTTGTCCCTTCTTAACACAGATGATCTCTCTCGCAACAGAATCAACACAAGCCTGGCCATAAGGATCTAAGTTTTCAAAATCAGAACTTCCCTTTTGTCATTCTGACTTGAATAATAACTTACCATGCAAACATATCCTCTATCCTTAAGTTACACCTCTGTCCTTACTACTGGTATCTGTCACAGGCTACAGCTCTGGAAAGCAGAAGTCTACACGATGTAGGGAAGTACGTCTTGTGTTCACAATTCCTCATTTACTGGAATAAAGACAAATGCATATTAGTGGTTTAAGTGGCATTTCCACACCCATCCCTCTCACCCAATGTTAAAAGAGACACCAAATACTTCTTGGCAGTTAAGAATGAAAAATAACTTTTCATCTTTTCTGCTTACAGAGTTTGCATCTGCTCAGTCCCTTGTGGTTTAACTCAAGGCTATCATACCTTCTTCCTTTAACCAATAACTAATCAACAGCCAGTGTTTGATAGTCTAGCTTTATTAATAAAACCCTCAGCTTCCACACAGAGCTCGGTTCTGCAGCAGAGCCCCACTAGGTAATTCTCACTGGTAACGTAACGCGATACCAGAAAGCATGTGTACCAATGAAGAAAAAATAAGACTTTCAGTTGCATTCTTCCTTTTCAAGAAGAGTCAGTCAAAGGTGACAAGAAGCTAGTATGTCAGATTTTATGAATGCAATTACCTCCTGGACCACTTCCCTCCAGCTTCTACAGGGCTTGAGCTCCTTTTTTGTTTCCTGGTAAGACAAAACCCCCCATATATTTCGGAAGTAAGAGTTTTGACTCAAATTGCACTGTACCACTTTAACAAACACTACTTTGTTGGATGCCTTTCCCAAACCTGTTTGTACCAAAACAGCTAGATTTGCACACCTTGATAGACTTTTGCTTCGGTATTTACAGACAACAGTCCAAAGACAACACTGCTAAGAACTACCTTTTTAAAAGACAGAACAAAAAAAGCTATTGCGAGTAAAAGGAACTAGAATACCCTCATCTTTCAGAGGAACCAGTAAGAAGATGCTAGCTGCAGATCTACATCTCTGTTGCCTGCTTCTCTCCCTCTCTATGAGCCAAGAAAGAGTGTGGGAGAAGTACTTACCAGCTGGACAAGGCAGACACCCAGCAAACAGCTGTTACCAAACAAGTGCTTAGCTCTCAAAAAACAACTTAGCTTTAAAAAAAAAAACTCTGTGCAACAGGAAATAATTTTCTAGAGAGAATTCATAAACAGTATGAAGTTGTGAAGTAGTATAATCCCCTAAAATGAAATCACTTTAATTTTTATCCTATAATTAATGACACCTATTAAAAAAATTCAAATCTGAAGTCAGCCCTAGGGTAAATACCACATTTGCAAGAGTATTGAAACCAACACAACTTAAGTATCACAAATGTACTTAATTCCCAGTTCAATAAAATATTGGAATATCAATTTATTAAAAAGTTATGTGAACTGTACATACATAAACTGCAATATAGATGAAAAATCTGAATTATATATTTTTAAAGGAAAATCATTTATTTCTGAAAATATTTAAAATATTGCATTTCTTGCAGCAAATTTAAAAGAAGTGCTCTGGAACGGGTGCAGTCTCTGTGCATTTGCCTAGCATTTGTCCTCAAGGCGTAAACCAGATCTGCTTTCTGATTTTTTTCATAGCACAATCTTGTGAACACTTTTCTTTCTGACTTGTAGAGACAGAATTCAATTTCCAAGAACAGCAGCAGAATTTTAACAGGAAATACTATGGTCCTTGTCGGTGCAGACAACACCACCTTCCGAGAGTCCACGACACCTTGTAAATATGCTAGTCATCCTGCATATAAATGCATCAGATTGTGCTTACACATTACAGAATAAGTCTTTGATTTATAATTTTTCTGTTTATTTCCGCCAAGGCCACTGAAAATACGAAGGCCTTTTCATCTGAAAGGTTAGCATACATGTCAACTTCTTTTTCTTGTTTCTCTGTAGAAGAAAAAAAGTCACTATTAGAAGCTTTTATCCAAAGTTAATGCAAGTTACATAGTAGTTAATCAACTTTATGTGGAATGAAGTACTGGAATTGAAAAGAAGTTAAGCAATCGACTCCTGTGCAGGGAGGGATTGAGAGTAAAGGAAGGAATGGAGGCACACAAAGGTGCTGGAAGTCACAGAATTAGTCACTCAAAAGCATGACTGAATTTCTGTTCTTTAACAGTGAAGAAAGAATGAGTCATTACCATCAGTTCCTGACACAAACGAGCATTCAAGTGTTCCTCCATTTTTCAGGGGTTTGGTGTTGGGTTTTTTGGGGGGTTTCTGTTTGGGGTTTTGTTGTTTTTTTTGCTTTTACATAAACAGCTCTCATTCTAGAAAATAAGGTTATTTTACAGTATCCTCATTAAATACAACATCCGAGCCCCTATTTTCCATCTAAGCAACAGGAACACAAGAGTTTAATCAGTGTCCAAGACCAAACAGCAAGATACATGACAGAACTCAAGTTCCAAATTCATAACCAGTCACATTTCTGGGCTTTCTATGCTGCAGACTTTCAGTCTTATCCCAGACACAGAACAATGCTAACACCTCAGTGAGCAAGAGAGAGCCTCTGAAGTCTCTTTGCCGATGTTGCCTTGTTTCAATGCTACGGACACACAACAGCAAGCTATCAAGAAGTTTCCACACTGCAGTGCTCCAACAGACTGCCTTCCCTGTGAAGTCTGTGGTGTTAAACAACTAAGTTGTTTGTTGTGTTAAACAACTAACTACAAAAAAAAAGCCTTTAATCCTGTGTGCGGATTTAATACTGATATGGAGACAGGAAGCAATAAAACTCTCTACTTCAAGGGTTTCTGTCAATTCAAACACAAGCTCATCTTTCACTGCAAGAAAAATCGTTCAGTGAGAAGCCTGGACACACAGAGATGCACCAGTTTCTAATCTGAAAATGGGAAACTTGCCTAGTAAAGACAAATCACGGCATATTTGGAATGCAAGTGATTTGTGCTGGTTCCCTGACTACCCAAGACAATACTCTCTAGTGTATTAAGTTTGATATGAAAGCTAAGAAACAGTTTCACTGCAAGTCCTACTCTGTAGTTGAAGACAAATCAGTTTCTCTGTGTACACTCAGTCTGGCTTGCTCCGCTTCCTCCCTCCCACCATTTACAAAGTAACAATGCTGGGAGTTGTTCTGCACACAGACACTACACACACTGGTTATTCCACATTAACCTTTCCTATCTAAACCCCTCCCCTTTTTTCAAACTTCCCAAACCAAACAAGTCCAGCCACCACCTGTATATGTCAGCACCCAGCAAAATTCATTTCCTCACCCCAGTTTTTGTTAATAGATTGTAGACTTCTTCATTATTATAAATAAATCAAATTCTCAAGTTTCCCTTCTCCCACTGTACCAAAGCACTGGCTCATTTTTAGAGACTTCAGCTTTATCTAAAACTAAAACCCTTGATCAAAAAGTATCAGACCTTAGCCCAGGTTTGCAAGCTTTATGCATTCTCCACACAGCTCCAGTTCTCATCAGTAACTCGTGAAGAGCTTGTGCCTGCACAACATTCTATCATGGGCTACTCATAGGATACCAGGGGTTCTACAGACATTATTAGAACTTTCCACTTCAATCTTTTCTGAAAGTAGCTTTGACTCATTTCTCTAGTACTAGCAAAAGACAGTCTTACAGAATCACAGTACCATTTTGGTAAGATGACAGTGTTAAAGTGTCTTTTGCTAAACTAAGAGGCTATTTAAGTGAAAACGTTCAGCCTTTCTGGAGCATGCCTCTCATCCACAGATCTCCAACCCACTAGTCCCCCAGCCCTTCAGACTGTGATCATGTATAAATCAAACACGGATCCTCTCCCACATTCTGTACGGATTCAAAGTCCAAAGTTCTCAGATTCACTACCCCAGGTAGTAAGTTACTTCAAATGTGCACATTAAGCAAGCAAATGCACAAGTAACACAATCAGAAAAATATTGGAAAATGAAAACTTGTGTCAAGACATTTAATTCACCTGAAGTTTCATCAGGGTACTGAAATGTATACAGCTTTATAAAACCCCACCCCTTGTTAAGTATCCAGTATGCTTGAGTAAGACTCCAGGCCACTTCTTTTGAGTTGCACTTGACAGCAACTGCTTTCACAATAACCAATACCACTTCCTCCACCACATCAGGAGGGGCTTTTTGCTTGTTTTAATATGATGGAGGTTGTTACCTAGATGACAGGGCAGTCTGGGAACTGGTCTAGCTGTGCATCACAGTCCCACACAGTAAACCAGAACAGCATACCCCCCCACCACCACCAAGCTGAAACAAATTATTACTAAGTGATCTATTTTCCAAACATATTGTAGCAGTTCTGACAAAGACATTAAGTGTCAATTTTGACAAGCTAAGCCTGCAGGGAAAAGTTCCTATTTTCCAGGGTTACCACATGGCTCTGTACCATGTGACAGGAGTTATTTCTCTGGGTCCCAGCATGCTGCCATATCCCCCAATCTACATCAGCTTCTTCCTTCCTCCCTCCCCCTCCATTCTTTCTTGCTACATCTGCAGGAAAAATCGCTTCTCCTACTCTTCATAATTGCAGCTCTTTGCTCTGAAGTGAAACAGGAAGGATACGAAAGAACTAGTCAAAGGCACAGACATGACTGGGAACAAGCACGCTATGCATGAAAAAAGCATGACAAACAAGGAAGCAAAGCTACAGATATCACAGTTGTCTTTAGGAAGATGATTTTCACAGCTGGGTGGTCTTCAAATGGACAGATTATCTGCTCTTGCAAGCTATTATAATTCAGATGATATCCGTCCTCCTGTTTTACCATCTACAAATGGATTAGGAATTGCAGCAGCCTAAGAGGCACCAAACATTTAACAGCTCTGCAAGCAGAGGCCTCTTTTCAAGTCTGTTGGGGAAAAGAACAACAGCACAACCTCTACAGGCAAGTAATGGGTATCAAAAATACACCAGGAATATACAACAGCCAAGGGAATAAGATACTTCAAAGTCTAACGCTAAGTCTTGCGCTCCAGAGCTGACATTCAACACTATGCAGACAAGGACCAGCAATGAGTCACACAAAAAACATCTCAATTGTAGTAAAAGAATTCAAGTTGCTTAATATGCTTTAACACAACACTGAAGCAGTAGGTCTGGTAAAGTAGTAACATTTCTAAAATGCCTACTAATTACTCACCTGAAATGGGTCAGTTTTATAAGCCACTTGAAAAGGGAGAAGTCAGTGCTAACTTGTTTTGTAGTAATTACATATAAAATGATGGGGTCTCTGCTCAATTTATTTTTATAGCCAAGACAGCCATATATTTAAATTTTCGGTTGGTTTTTGTTTTGTTTTTAAATCTGCTCAATAATCACCACAGTGGTCTACACACATTAGAGCCAGAAATAAGTCAGAAGTAAGAAAATATCCCAAGCCTGCTTATTTCTAAACAATAAGGTGTGGTATACTGGTGAGGAGCAAAGACAGTTACAAATGGGTGTGAACCCAAGCACTGTACCAGCTCTGCAGCAGAGGCTGAAGAAGAAATAGTAGCAGCAGTCATAATACCAAGTAGAGGGGATGGTAGGACAAGAAGATTGCCTTAATCTTCTCAAGTGAGACTCAGTTAAAAAAAAAAAAAGCCACAGAATAATAAAAGCCACAAAACAAACAAACAAACAAACCAAACACCACCCACACCAAAACACAACACCAAGAAAACAACACACCACCCACACTCTTACACAAAGACCTTGCTGCATCCACATTTCCCATTTTCTCCCTCAGAGCACTGGCATATTTTTAAAAACCTTGAGTCCAGCTTTGGAGAGGAAAACACATTCTCTAAATATCCCTCATGTTTCCACATGGCTGCTTTTTGAAGTCTACAAAACATGTATTAAGGGCATGGATCTTTTCTTTTGATTGCTTAGATCGCTCTCCTCTTTTGCAGGGCCAGGAAAGAAGATTTACTTTCATAGGGCTACCCATGCAGCTTGCAGGAATTTTCAAGCCAAAGCTGTGTGTGGACTGGCAACACTACGCCTAGAAATGATCCCATGGGCACCAGACAAAGTCTAGCTTGGTTAAGCAACAACTAGGGCAGCTCTGCATTCTGCGAAGCTACGTACATCAATGAGACACGTGATATGAAAGGTATTACAGCATCAGTTATTACAGGTGTATCCCTATTACAGTAAAGCAATTGCCATCCAGAAAACATACAGAAATCAAAATCCATCTCCCCTTTCCACAGCCAAAGCACTAAAGCAAAACCAAATCCCAATTTATACTTTTACAGGAAAGAAGCTTTAAGAAAGAACCAATTTAAACAGCAGACACAACAAAACTGTTTTTGACAAGTCAGAAGTTAAAGGAACTCACTTTGCAACATGGATCAACACCCAGTTTTGTTAACAATTAAGGTAGCAGGGCAAAAAGAACAACTGCATTTTGTAGCTACACCACAAGGTATGCTTGAAGGTTTCAGCAGTTTGAAGAGTAAGAGCTTCTGAATATTTATACGAGCTTTGTTCTTCCCCTCCCATCTTCCTTCCAGACACATTAAGTTTCGGATTCATTATTCAGACCTAAAATTAGTATCTCCAAAACCACAGATAGCAAATGCAGTGTCAATAGGCTCTTAAAAAAATAGGAATCCGAAGTGACAAGATTACTCTAGTGCATGTGAAAGTCTCTTGATTGTATCAAGATTAAAAATAGCAGGTCACCAAGAAACCTTAATAAGCAAGGAGGTATTCCTTCCTCTAGAACAGCATTGTGCAGAAACATGGGACAAAAATCCAAGATGCCCTTTCTTACTTTGGCCCTCCAAGAGGTTTAAAGCTTTTTTTTTCAGGCAATTCAGTCATCCTAATAACTCTGTCAACAGACATCATGATACTCTTTGTCCTTGTGATATACAGCAGCACCTCAAAAAAAACCCCAAACAAACCAACAAAACAAACCCAACCAAAATGAACACAAAAACAAAGAAAACTTACTACACAGGACAGTCCAATGGCTTTCAACCTACACATTGAAACTTGACACAGTGGCTAAAAATACAGACTTAGCTGTTCGTAGTTAGTTCCAGTCAGACACTGAAACAAAACCAGAGGTCTCTAGAGCTGTGAAATTGTCCCTTCCCCATACTGAGATAGCAGGTATTGGCTAAACTAGGCTAGTTTATTAGATGGTTTGACTAGTATAAAGGTTTATAATTAAGTCTTGATAGAAAAAGAAAACCCAGTGTACATAGTTCTCCAGTTTTCATACCTCTTTCTTCCTCATGCTTTTTGGCAGAGGCACTCTTAGGTCTTCCTCTTCCTCTCCTGCTATGATCTGAATGGCTGTTAGATCTGGATCTTTTGCGGTTTTCTAAGTCTTTATTTACCGCTGAATTTATCTTCTCCCGCTTAACTCTCTCTGTCCGTCTCCTTTTGGCTTCACTCTTGTTTTCTGTGCAAATGAACAGAGATGGTATGATCTAGGCTTGTTTTCATCTTCATTCTTATTTCACTCTTAGTACTTACTCCACCCAATCACTCTTTTTAAGTCTCTTAGCAACAGTGGTTAGATGTCTATACCTTTACAGAACAATTCTATTTGCACAATATCCATGCAGAAATTAAGATGTCAGATCCTGAATGACACTCTACTTCTTGGTTACAAGTATCAAGCCTTTAATTACTTCAAATGCATTTTGCAACATGAGACCTCTGAAGACCAACCTGTCCAATTCCCTGTCTCAAGCAGGGCCAACAAAAGCCACTTGCCCAGGACCATGTCCAGACGACCTTTGTATCTCCAAGGGGGGGCGACCCCAAAACCCCTGTGGGCAACCTGTGCTAGTGCCAGGTCACCTCCAGAGGAAAAAAGTGTTTCCTGATATTCAGAGGAAACGTCTCAAGTTTCAGCTTGTGCCTACTGCCTCTTGTCCTGTCACTGGGCACCACTGAAAAGAGCCTGGCTCCATCATCTTTCCTTCCCTCCTTCAGGTATTTCTATACATAGATAAGATTTCCCTGAGCCTTGTCGTCTCCAGGCAGAACAGTTCCAGCTCTCAGTTTCCTCACAGAAAAGATTCTTCTTTTATCATCTTTGTGGTCCTTCACTGGACTTTGTCCAGTACAACCAGACCTCTCTTGTACTGGGGAGCCCAGAACTGGACAGAGTACTCGAGGTGTGGCCTCACCAGCACTGAGTAGAGGGGAAAGGTCCCCTTCCTTGACCTGCTGGCAATACTCTGGCTTAACACAACCTAGAATACCATCAGCTT
>VWZY01012984.1:30404-40675 GCA_013399075.1 Chloroceryle aenea | reverse complement strand
CTCCAGAACAGCGAGCTGCTGCTTGGTTTGCACGGTTCCACCGTCTGCGGTTTAATTGGAGGTGGTAGGTGACGGCAGCTCCTTCACTGCCTTCCCGGTAGCTGTGCCCCTTAAGCTGCAGCAGGCTGACGCTGCCCTGTCACGTCAGGAAGTGTTAAAATACCATTTTCCCGGCCGTCAGCTCAGCTGAGAAAGGGCCTGAAGCTGAGGGAGAGGTTATGGCCCTCGGGCGGTTGAGCAGTTGGGCATTCAGCCGCACCTCTCAAACTTGTTACGCTTGCGGATTTTATGTTGTACGTTAGCGTGTTAATTTTCCTGTCACTTCCACCTAAAATCATTAACAGCACGCCGTAAACTAACTGCACTTTTATGGTTCTCGTAAAATGTTTTTAAAGAAACATATTGTCTAGAAATACCCATTTCAACTCCCAAATTCCCTTAAGATAGAGATTTTAGAATGAAGCTTCGCATCAGGATGTAGAAGCTTTGTTTTCTTTGTACCAGAATCATTTAACTCATCAAAAAAAAGAAAAAAAAAAAGAGGAAAGGGATAATGACAATTCTGCTATTAACAGGAGTTTGGATGGGTGGGTTTTGTTGTTTGGGGTTTTTTTGTACTACAGCATGTCTACCAGAGAAGAGTGCAGCAAGTGTCACTAGAGAATTCTTTCTGGAGATGACCTTTTAAAATAGCCTCGAGTACAGCAGCCAGCCAGCGTCAAAGACCTGTGTGGGAACTGTAATGCTTCAGATGGGGAGCAACGCGAGCATCCGTGAGGCTGGCTCTGGGGCCAGTATAACAGAATTTTTATTTTATTTTATGTCTGTAGTGTAGTTGTGAACTCAGTTTGCTGCACCTTTGTATTGAGAAAAAACAGTGGAGGAGAGGCAGTTTTGATAGGACTTGGGCCTATGCTTCTCTTTTGGGGAGACTAAGCTAAAAACAGTTTGGAAGAAACTTTTCAAGTGACTTCTACAGCTCTTCTAATGTTAGTACTGTCTACTAGCTCATCACGGACGTAATTTGATGCATTTGCTCAGGTCTTGGTGGACAGGCATCTAGAGAGAGTATTCATTCATCTGCCAGGACAGCCCAAATATTTGTTCCCTGACAGGCAAATTAAAAAAGAGACTTCTTCCTTCAGGAAGAAAATGACCAGCACTTGTCATAGTTTCTCAGATTAAAATTCTCCCTACAGCAAAGGCCCAGAGGTCTCACCTTCCTGTGACTTGTGGACCTTCCCTACAGATCATGTACCTCCCACTGTCCTAGTTGCCAGGTAAGCTTGTCTGGAGTCTCACTAGTGCTTGATTTATTCAGCTTAACTGTTGAGGCTCCTTTATTACAAGTTCTGTGCAACTTGAAAATGGAGTTCCGGATCATAAAAGACCCGTCATGCTCTAGGTAAGCTATAGGTTCTTATTACAGATTTTGAAGTGGCATCTTCTGAAAGGCCACAAAGAGTAACAAATACATGTATCTCTTCTGAGGAAACCCTGAACATTTAGGAGGTAAAACAGGGCAGTCATGTGATATAACAGAGTTAGCAGTGGTAAAGAAGTACATCTTCACCTTAATAATTTCAAATGTGGTCCCTCTAAGTAATGTCAATGGTTAATCTTCTCATATAACGAAGTCAAAGGTGACATTATTAGGGTAAAATTGTCCTTTTCTACATTAAAAAAACCCAAATCTCTTTCATTTAATACTCACCATGATGTCCTCAGAGTAGATTTCTCAGTTACTGTTTGAAGCAGGAGGTTGCAGTTCTCACCGCAAGTGTGATTGCTCCAAGTCATTCACTGTCTTCTCTCGACAGCTCATCTCCAGTTGTCAGGGGCAGATCTCACAATGAGAGCTCCTGGATAAAACAAAATAACAGAACTCTGGACTATGCTATTTTTCACATGCAAACTGAGGAAATGCAAGGGGGTTTATCAATCCTAATCTGTTTAGGCTCCACTTTCCACACCTGCCCAGGAGAACATCTTCCCGCACTTTAACAGTCACTCTAAAGAGGCAGAAGCCACCTCAAAACACCCTCATGGAGAGGAGCATAGCTTGTTATGGGCAGAAACTCTGGAGACATCCCCTAAATGAAGAAGATATGATTCATATTTGAACAATTTCTTGCTGCACTTCCCACTGTGTTTGATTTCACAAGCCGTTAATGTCAATATTTGTAACTTTGTGTATTCACTAATATATGCAAGTTAATTAAAGACACCAAAAACTCTATTCCGGTAATACACCGGCTGTAGTGTTTCCTTGTTGTTTTGCACTCTTCTTAAATGGATAGGCTTAATGTCAAACTGTTGTGAGATTTAAATGACCAGAAGGATCTCTTTGGTAAATATTTTTTTCTACCTGTTTTCCACTGGCATCTTTCCTACATGGCATAACTGGCTGCAGTGGAAGCTCCCGCATTATTGCAACACAAATGGTTTTGATTTCAGGTGGTAAAACAAATACTGATAGAGGTAATTGCTCCAGATAGCTTGATACTTTTGAAGGAGTAAAAAGTGAAGACAATAAAATAATCTCAACATCTTGATTCTAAATGACTCACGTAAAGCAAAAAAAGGATGGATGCTTATTAAATTACAACTGAGATTTCTACCACTGAAACACAGAACTGACTTGCAATGCTTGCATTTATGACTCATATTATAAAGGACATGTAGTAAAAGTATTGTAAATCCTGAATTCTGATAGTGGAGGAACATCACTGAACTCTGGTTATCATCTTTTCACACAAATAAACCCAAGTAGTTTTCTGGATGCTGGGGGTATCTAGATGCTGTAAGTTACAATGAGTATATGCAACTCTAAGCTTTGTCTCTTAAATATAAATATACAGGTATATAGTTTTGTTTGATCTAGTTTTCCTGATTCTCTGCCCAATGCTTCAACTATAAAATCATCCTAACTGCAGTCTCATATCCAACTTTCTCTTCCTGAAGAGTGCAGTCCATGTTCTCAGTGTGCTACTCCTCTACCAGTGCCACTACCAGACCCAAAGCCCCAGGAAAAGCACCAGACTTCTGCTATCCCAGCAGGCCCTGAAATTCTGAGAGGTATTCTAGGGCATTTGTGCCCTAGTATCCTTCAGATTCCCAGTTTATCCTTACTACTAATATTGTTTGGTGAATAAGGAATCCAACATCACATCCTCTCCTGTGACAATACACCCTCTTGATTTTTCTACCCTCCCTCCTCCCTCAGTCTACCTTGAGCCCAGTTCCCACTCAGGGTAGGAGAACATAGCTTTCCATACTTGTGAGCACCTTGGGCTCCCCCGTGTGCGTGTTGTGGTTTCTGTGTGAGTACAGTTACTGAACTGGCTGATTTGCCCTTTTCCTTTTCTTCTCAGTATTTAAGATACGTCTCAGAGGGTAAGTTTAGTTTCCCTTTTCCCTGGACATACTGTTTTCAGCCTATACCAATCCATTACCAGCAGAGATACACAAAGACAAGACAGGTTTATTTTATGTATAAACTGTGACTGTTGCCAAAAGCACTAATGTCATCTATGTAGGCAGGACATCTAGATTTCATTCCTAAATCAGGACTAAATCCATGAAACCAGGACCTTGAGACTACTTTGGGGTTTGTTTATTTATTTATTTATTCATTCATCTGCAATGAGAAGGTCCAGACATGGCAAACACAGGAAGACTCTGGTATTTCAGAGGGTCTTTGTAACAGCAGGGGGCTCTGCTGTGTAGAGTAAGTACCAGTATCCAGTACGGAAGTTAATGAATACACAAGAAAATTAACAGAGATTTATGACAATACCCTGCTTCTCTTTATAGAGCAAATCGTCAGTGACAGTTCTGCAACTACTTTAATACAAAAATATTTTCCTTACTAACTGCAAACAATATAGTATTCATAGCTAGACAACTGATTATGAATATTTACCAGACATATTTTTCCTTGTTATTCTAATATATTAACACATTACTTTGAGTTCTGAAAGCCAAAGACTATTTCTTCTGCAGCATTTCAGAAGTTTAACCCAGCACTGAGAAAAAACCACTACCTGTTTAAGTGTCCTCTCTGTGTTTTTAGCTGTAGTAGAGTTTGTTTTTTCACAGGAGCTGGTGTGAGGCTGTGTTTTGGATTCGTGCTGGAAACTGTGTTGGTAGTCCAGGGATATTTTCATTGTTGCTGAGCAGGGCTTACACAGAGTCAAGGCCTTTTCTGCTCCTCACCCAACCTGTGAGTAAGCTGGGGCTGGGGCACGAGAAGTTGGGAGGGGACACAGCTGGGACAGCTGACCCCCACTGACCAAAGGGACATTCCAGACCACACGATGTCATGCTCAGCATATATATCCGGGGGGGAAAGCTGGTCAGGGACCACTGCTCAGGGACTGTCTGGGCATCAGTTGTTCGGTGACAGGCAATTGTTTTGGTTTGGGTTTTTTTTTCATCTGTATCACTTGTCTTTCTTGAGGTTTATTTCTCTCTGTATTTCTTTTCTTTTCTTTTCTTTTCTTTTCTTTTCTTTTCTTTTCTTTTTTTTTCTTTTCTTTTCTTTTCTTTTTTTTTCTTTTCTTTTCTTTTCTTTTCTCTTTTCTTTTCTTTTCTTTTCTTTTCTTTTCTTTTCTTTTTTTTCTTTTTTTTTTCCTTTCTTTTCTTTTCTTTTCTTTATTTCAATTATTAAAGTTTTCTTACCTCAACCTACAAATTTTCCCACTTCTATCCTTCCAATTCTTTTCCCCCAATCCTGGTGGGCAGGGGCAGTGGGGAAGTGGCTGTGTGGTGCTTAGTTGTCAGGTGGGGTTACACCACAACACTCTTAAAAGTCAACAATAAGTGGCACTTTGCAAGATCAAAATTTAAAATGTGGCTTACGTTAATTTAAAGTAGAAAATAAGAAAGTTGTGCCATTTCTCTATCTTATGAAAAAACTATACAACTTTTTAAGTATCTATTCCTGATGGCTTCTTTTCTTTGCTGTTGTTACAACGGAGTCCAGCTGACCTGTATAACCTGAGATCACGGGGTTCTCCCCCCTCCTTCACTGGAATGCAGTGCATATGCCTGCAACACCAGTTTCTTGCACACTACAGGATTTTGGCATGCCCCTATAATTTTGCAAGGAAAAAAAACCCTCACACTAGGTACAATTCACATGGCTAATCCACATTAGAGCTGGCAAGAGAAGCACTTCCTAAATCCCATTGCTGCTCACCCCTACAGACAACTTGGAAGCATGCTGCTCTCCTGCAGTGGAGTTCCATGTGAGCTCTCCTGTGAGGGCTGACAGCCTCAGACCTGCTTAGAGCTGGCAACTTGCAGCAAACTGAAAAGTTGAATTCCTAAAATGTTGTGCAACCTTTTGTCAGAAAGGTTATAAAATGCATCCTGATTAAGAAGTGACTTCCCAATTAGTCACCAATATTCAGTGGGAGTTTTATTCTTTCCACAGATCAAATCCTATCTAGAGAATGATGAAGTTTCAGCTAAAATACATGGACATTCGTACCAAGAACAGAATGTATCAGAGGAATATTATAAATAAGAGACACAGCCAGATGATAATATTTGGAACGCTACTGTAAATGAATTGAAGTTGTAATGTTACAGTATACAGCTGAAAAGAGGAAAGTACTGTATCAAAATCAACATATTATACAGACACACTTTAAACCTATTTGATATGATTCTGATTTTGGCAATTTCAGTAATTACAACAGTCTGCAATACTTAGTACTGTTACTATGCTTCTCATCGGTAGGTTTCACTGTAGCTGTAATCTGAGTGCCCCCCGAGTCCTCTCATAAGAAACCAACACGGTCCCTAACAAATCCTTTGAGAACACATTACTCTGAACGCAGGCAAGAACAATGCTCAAGTGGTACAAACATTGGCTTTGTTCTCCAAGTACAGTAAATATTGAGCATTTCCTAGTTACAAAGCATTTGGTACTGCAAATGTTGTTACGCATTGATGTCTTTTGGTTTCAGGCAGCCCCCATTCAGGCTGATGTCCTGTCTCCAGTAATTTTCCACATTAGAGCTTGTCTGAATAAAAAAAGACTGTGCCACCAGTGTAAGCGAGGATGCCAGCTTCTCCCAACACAGTGCAAGTGCTAGCTACCTCAGACAACGATGACAAAGTTATGAGCCAGCTCGAAGCGTTACTGCATGACCAGGCTTCCCAGGTAACAATGGTCCACTTTTGCTTTACAGTCACTGCAGCACTTTCCCACCTCTGCAGCCATCAGCGTCGCTTGTCCACCACAACCCACGACGACAGGGTCTAATCAGAGCAAAGCCCACTTCAATAAACAACATTTTACGTGTTTGAAGAAGTCATATCTTTTCTATACTTTTACTTGGCTTCTTTATGTAATCAGAAAAAAAAAGTAATTTAATTTCTAGCTCCTGTATTTTAGTAAGTTTTAGTAGTAATGAGAGAAAAAAAAATCTTGATCTTTTCCATCCAACTGCTTGATTTTACTTGATTCTTAAAGCAAATGTGTCTGATAGAGTGACCTGGTTCACGTGTTTTGTGACAACAAGCTATATGTCACTGAAACCCTCCAGGGGTAAAACCCGTTGGCAAATCCCTCTCTAATCAAGCTCAAGCACAACCTATAAAATGAGCCCAGGTCAAGTGGGGATTTTTAAAGAATTATTTCCTTTGTGAAGCAAGTCAACTTCAGGTGAGATTTTTAAAATCAGCTTTTATTAAACTATTGATAATTTTAAATTATTTAAAGTAGCTGCTACCATTCCATAACAATGGCTTCCACGATTTCAATCTCTCAGCTCAGGCCTTTCTCATGGGAAATTTTATCAAAGCTTGCATGCTGTTCAGAACAGTTTGCTTTCAATAAAATCATCACTTTTCACTAAAAACCTTCTGAGCGGTTTTATTTTAAATGTAGCGTGTATAAAACATGCTTTGCAAAATAAAATTACATTATTTGCACAGAGCACCTTTTCAATTAATTCTTATAAAGATAATTGAATAGACTATTTTACATGTTTAATTTGGGGTGGTTTTGGGTAGGGAGTTGGAGCTGGTAAACATTAAGGGATGAATTCACTGAACCAACATTCTTCCGCTCATTGCATTGGGCTTTGAGACAGATCTTAAAGGTTGATGCTCTGTCTGAAGAACAGTAACAACAGTAATTTCTCTGAAGATGCTCCCTATATTCTGAACTGCTACCTTTGGCACTATTCCAGAGGAGACAACCATCCTCCATACAACACACAACACAGAAAGGGCTTGCTCTTTTTGCCTGAAAAACCCCATAGGTATTGTAATGTGGTTTCCATTTACTTGGTGTCCTCAAAGATCCCTGAATATCATTAACACCACTTGCATTGTGAGCTGTTAAGAGTATTTTCTATGCAGTGCCTCTATTGAAATGAAAGAGAAGAAGAGTGAATGTTGTTACCACCTGCCATGTGTAACCATGGGGTTTAAACCATACAACGGTCAAGGCAAAGAAGCTTGCCGAAGGCCTGTCAGAATGGCACGTGACAGCAGCTGTTAGTTCATCAAGTTTTCTTCTCCCTTCTGTCTACCTTCCTCTCTATTTATGCACTTGCTGTTGTGTCTCCAACTCCACGCCATCATCATGAAATTCATTATTTTAGCTTGTAATGATTGCAAGAAAACCATCTTATGTCTTTGTGACTACAGATGGAATGCAACATGGGGTCAAGGAGCTGCCCTCGGTACACAGTTCTTGCCACCTTCTTTACCTGGCTGGTCTGAAAGTTATGTTCTTATGATTTGTATAGGATACATACACTGTCTGTTGATCATGCAAATTGATCACCACAGGCCACCTTGCAAAAGCTAATGTCTTCTCTAAAGGGTATAGCATGAGCTGGTACTGACACGTGCTATCTGCAGTTCAGCTCCGGGGCAGGGGAAAGAGAAAGGAAGATTTCCGTAAGTAAATACAAAAAGATACTTCATCCTTAATAGGTCATTGCACAAGATTTTTACAAACATGGATTAGCTAATTTCACAGCTCAGGAGGTAAGTTTTCTTTTCCCCATGTGATACGTAGACTTGCCAAGCAGCAGAAAGTCAAAGTGGCGTGCAAAACCGCAGTGACACCAACACTAGAGTGGAATGCTGCCTCTCCTGAAGTCATCAGGAGCTTTGCTGCTAACTTCAGAAAGCAAGAGAGAGGCACAAATTTGCCTCAACATTGCAAGTTCATCATACACTACGTGCTTTCCTGAAAGTACCTGTATTAAAACAGTGTTTGGAGATATGTTTATCGTAATTACAGCAACATACACTTTTTCTGTAATACAAACACTTCATACTACACTGAACGTGGAATGGCTTTTCTTCATCCTGTTTATTTCTTGATGTGCCTTCAGAAATTGATCAGACTACCGAATTTCAAGTCTGCATATATTCATTCAAGTGTTTTACTAAAAATCTATACCTGGGCTTGTGGAACCTATGTTTTCAGACTGTTAGCCTTGTGCCCACGCTGACGTGCCACGTTACGTGCTAACAAGCAGCACTGCAGAATTTGCAAGCAAGGTTTGGGGTCTTGCTCAGATTGTCAGCTAGAGGCAGAAACGGAGATTTCAGGCACTCTGTAGCTTCCCTTGCTGGGGGATCAATCAATCAGAGATACTGTGGCAGTGCTGGCTGGAAACTTCCTGCTACGCCAGCTGTTTCTGGGGGGTGGATTGGGGGTGGAACAGTCGTGTGTGGACCAAGAGCAAAGGTTAATTTGTGTCCTCCCCCTGGCAAAATAAGTGGTTCCGAATCCACTGGACTTTGATTTTCAATACGCTGGGTAGCATTTCAACCCTGATTTCTAATAAACCCTGAAACACACTCAAATCAAGATGTCTGGGAAGTCTACTTGTATACGCTGAATGTAAATATTAGAATTTTAAGTAAGTCGAATGTTTCAGGTGATCTGATTAAAGCTTACTGNAGGAAAGGAAAGGAAAGGAAAGGAAAGGAAAGGAAAGGAAAGGGAGTCTGAAGAAGATGCAAACTGCAATTTCTTGAAACATCTATTGAAGCTGTGAATAAACAAACATGTCCTTCCCAGAGCTTGAATTTCTAACATGCAGTGCTCCACTGGGTCATTTTGGCAGCAGAAGGAGGATAAGCAGGGCCAGGCACACTTCACTCAGCCTTCACAAGCTGAGCACTAAACAAGAAAAAGCTTTCAGTACATTCAGTATAATAACTGGAAATAGATGAAATTGAATTCCTGAGTAAAACAAATGACTATTCTGTACCACCTCAAGGGAGTGCCCTCAGCCCTTCACAAAACCATCCATTTCTCTTATTTTGTTCACTATGAATTGACTAAAATTCTCAAGTAGCAATTACTTTTAAATTAGCACTGAACAAGAGCTAAAATATTGCACTTGAAACAGAATAAGGACTGGAACAAATTCCTTAGGAAACTAAATACCATGTCAGGCAGGAGCTTATTAGAAAAAAATAGCAAAGACAGGAAAAAGACAAAATATAATTGTACGGGACAAAATAAAACCAAACAGCAAAAGCAGCTTGCTTGCTTTTCATCAACCAAGACAAGACACCAAACCACACAGAATAGAAGCCAAGTCTCAAAACATCTAATTTAGGCACCTGAAATAGGAAGCTGATTTTCTATATTCTCTCTAAGTCAGTGGGAAAACAGAAAGTAAGAAGTTTCTACAAAAACAATTCATAAATAAGCCTGATTTACAACACAGGCTCTTAGCCAAGGAGGTAACATTAGGTCATAGGAATATTCCTGAGTGAATAATCCCTTATTCCAGTCTCTGAGCACAAACAAGGAGTCTCTTCTGGGCACCCAGGACGGGTAAAACGGGCCTTCTCTTCCTCAGGGGCAGCAAGAAGAGAGTATTTACCTCTCTCTCCCCTGAATTCTGCTGCTGTTACACTTCATGGCAGATCTGCAATCATTTGCTATGAAAGCTGAACTGAATCCGAGAGATAAAACCATTTTCATCATCTGGAAACAATGAGGAAATTGTGAAAGAGAACCGACTTGTTCCTACGGGAGGGAAGGATCAGGAGAAAATGCTCTACTGACAACAGTAATAGCGTGAGGCGTGAGGCTGCTGGCGTTCAGCCTCGCTGCCTGATCCCTGCCCCTGACTCGCTCTCCGTCAGCCCAGCAACAGGTGACCCCTCTGCAGACCCACGGCTGCGCACCAAACCTCACATCTCTAACGCCACCGCGAAGCTGGGACACGAGAGCGGGCGGCTTCTCTCCCCAGGGACAGAGGAGAATCGGT
>VWZY01012984.1:164-27762 GCA_013399075.1 Chloroceryle aenea | reverse complement strand
ACCCTGCCCTGCCCGGGCCGGCTCCGCTCCGCTCCGGGACATCCCCCCACTCGCGCCCCTTCACACGGGAGGCGGGAGAGGCACAAAAAAAAGAAACCCACCCTCCGGCTACTGTTTTATCTCGTGTCACCGGTTGCGAAAGGCAGATACGGTATATACACCTCCATAAAGCATTGTTTACTTTTCTTTAGCCACTTTGACCCTTTGCTGCAATCCCATGCCATTTGTGTTATACAAGAGGGTGACTGACCAGCTTTCATCATACTGACAGCGCGTTTAAGACGTTCACGAGGATTCTGGCGATAGTGCCTTCGCCGGGGCCGGGAGGCACCTTTGACTCCGGCGGTCTCCGGACACGGGAGGTGCACCCGGCTCTGCCGAGGCACCGCTCCCCGTGCTCATCCACGCTCAGCATCCGGATTTTCCAAGCCCGGGGGGATTGATGCCTTCTGAAGAGAGCACAGTTACCGTGCTTCTCTTTTTTCTGAATGGCAGAAGTTGAGGTGCTGCCCAGAGTTTTAAGTGGCTAGCGCCTTTAGGAGGATCAGGCAATAAAGCGATGGGTGATACTCCCGAGGGTCTGGCCAAAATCTACTAAATGTACCATGCAAAACAGTCAGTGCTTACATTTTGCTCTCTGTATTTTTATTTATTTTTTCATCTTCCTCATCGTAATTAAGACTTGGCATTGAAGAACCCCACCAAGCCCATTAGCAAATCAGGTATGGCTTTCTGCCTGTCCTGTTCACATCACAGCTTCCTCTGTCAGCGCAACGACTCACTTTGGTTTTGAATAAAGCAACTGGCAGAGTTGGTTTTTTTCTATTATTTCAGTTATTATTCCTGGCCTTTGCTGCTTTAGAGTCGTGCTAATATGTTACTACAGGTACTGCGAGACCAATTTGATTAGTATGTGCAAAATGCCTTGAACAAAACCAGTGCCATAGCAATGCTAATGAGACAAGAGAGTATGGTCATTCTTCGGTCTTTGTGTTGCTTGCCCCCTCTTGTTTTAGAAGGTGAAGCGTGTTTTCAGCTCATTGTGTATTATATACATCAGTTACTTACGTCTAACTCAATAATTATTACAAATAGCTTTTTTAGAATTCTACTTCAGGACTTCAGAGTGGTGATGGAGAAGGCTGGTTCCAGAACATTTGTTTTGATTTTTGCCTTAACACTTGTTTGTAAAGATGACATTGACTTTATGCAACTAGGTTCTCTAGTGGATGCATTTTCCAAAGTAGAAAATTTTCCAGTGTCCTCACTGAGCATATTTGTTTTCAAGTTAACATCACAGGGCAGGAGATACTGTTTGACAAAACAAATATAATATGATCCTCACTAACTCCTCCCAACTCCCCTGCTTACCTCAGTTACCAGCTGAGTCACTGTGAGAGAGATTAATCTTCTGTGAACTTTTTTAAAAAGCAAAAGCAACTCATTAAAAGATTGTTATGGCAGTTTTGTGCCCACTTACGTGGCGTTGTCCATTTGAAGTTTTTGCCTGAACCAGTCTCGTGAAGTATTATCAATGGCTACCAGCACTCAGAGGCATGTGACTGTGCTCTAAGTTGACTAAAGCAAACAAAAACCTCCCTGTTGGCAGGGGAGTAGGACAGTATTACTGCAAAAGTCGAGACAATGTGTCTTCAGAGAACACTAAGCATCTTAAGGAAGCAGCTGAAAGACTTAACTAAGCAGTGCAGAAGAAAATTCAGTAATTCCTTTTTGCCTTTATGATAAAAATAGTTATTCCTTTTATTGTTTAATCAAACAGCCTTAGGTAGTACCTCGGTTCCTTTGAATTGAAATATTATGGGTTATCTACATGTCTCTTTTTTTGGCCTACAATCAACTTCTGTGTGATCACAGGTCAATGGAACTTCTTTGTTTACTTTTGATTAAAATTGGACAACTACTTTTTTCATCCCTCTCACCTTCAGCTCACAGAGTCAGGTCAGCCACTGCCAGCAGAATCAACGCTGCTGATAAAGAAAGGAGACTGAAGCTGTTGTCAGAAAGAGGTAATGCCTTTCCAATCAAGGGCATCCTCCAGTACTCCAATGAAGAGTAATCCATGATTATTCTTTGTTGCCAACAAAAGGATCGCTCCACAGTAACTCTACTACATATGATGAGGAAGGAGCTTTGCACAGGCATGGACTCCATTGTATGACATGGAAGTGCTGCACTGGCTGCTTCTGGTAAGAGCAGGCAGACGTGAAGCAATGATACACCCACTAGTAAATCTGCCTTTGTCCTGTTCTGCCGAGATGCCTTTGGGTCATTTGTTTCTAAACTAAAAGTATCTTAAGCACAGCCATTGTCTAATCAGAGACAATAGAGGCTCTGTCTGTTTAAACTCAGTTCAATTCAGATAGACTTCGTACTTGTGTAACTTACACAGCTTGTTACCTAGATTATAAATCAGCTACTTGAAGCTGCTTGCACGGTGTAAGCTCACATCTTCTTTGAGTTTTGTTCTGCTATCTCAGATTCCAAATAGCACTTTCTCTGTTATTCTATCTGGCACTTGCTTTTTTTGTAAATTAACTACAAGTGATCACAACAGGATCTGTAACTCCACAGTGCACACAGAAATAAGAACTAAAGTGTTACTTGAGAAGTCTCTCACTAAGCAATTGAAGGGATAGTTCTTTTAAAAAGCAAACAAAAATGAGGCATTGATTTCAGCTAAAGTGCTCAGAATTAAGCCAATATTAAATGACATGTTAAAATAACTCTTAAAGCAGAGCAAGACTGATTGCTCAGTACAGGTGGGACATGCTCTACTTGGACTTCTTAAGTTTTGTTTTCCTAGGACTTGTATTTATCTAGGTGGAAAATCAAGGGTTTGATCTACATTAAGTCTTTGCAGCTGGAAATCTTGATGCAAAGTCACTTATTCGAATCACTTCTCTGAATATTATTTTTATAATTTTGAAGTTGCATCATGCTTCAAAAATGAAAACTGGCTTTCTCTTCCCCTTTCCTAATGTTAGTAATCAGCCTATCCTGGCTTACTAAGGTGATGCAGGGAGAAGGAACTGACCTCAGTCATTTTCCTTGGTGTTGCTGGAAACTTTTTAAAGCAAACTAGAGCACAGGCATATTTTAATAAATGACTATGCTCTCAATAGAACTCAATCAAGTAAGTATTTTTTTTTTCTATCCCTTTATTTTAGACTTGCTAACAGATGACCACTGTATCAAGTATTGATTTTAACTACATTTCAGACTAGAAATTTTAGCCTAAGCATGAATTCAGTGAAAGAATAATGTAATCTCTGGACAGCACCTTTCTGCTTAATCAGTAATAACAAGCTAGCTTTCTCTTTACATAGGCAGCACACATACCTAATTTGTTACTTTGCATTCGTAGTAATTTTAACTGACCTTGTTATGGGAAGTCCCTTTATAGCTGTTACTTTCACATCTCTCTCCAGTTACATTCCATTTTATTTCCCTTTTCCTACTTAGGCTTTACATAATGTCAAGTTCTATGTCACGTTAAGTTGGCTTACACATACTTTGCAAAGCATGTGTATATTAAACAGCATTTTAGGATCCACAAGTTAACTCATGTTAACATTGGAATCTGTGCCTGGCTTGGTGTAAGTTACAGAACATTAGGTCCCTGTTCAAAATTTTCAAGTTACTGAAACAGAGTTGTAGGGAGGAAAGGGGTAGAGGGAGGGTATGCAGAGGTACAGTGGTAGCACGTAGAAAGTTCCTGCAGATCACCACAACTGGTTAGCATATTCCACCACTGGGCCTGCAACTACATGCCTTTCATGGCACTATACAGCCTCTACAGATTGAAGCCCATTTTTTTCTGACTTACTTTTACAGTAAAAGGGTTCTACACTCATCTCCTGTGCCCGTGTTTTTCATTTGCATAAGTATTGCAAATAGGTTCCTGTTGCATGTTTATTCTTCAAACCACTGGTTCAATCCCTACATTTCTGTTTAGATAATAAAACTACCAAACCCCTTTTACTTACGTAGCTAATCACAGGTGGCTTCTGCTAAAGTATTTTGGTTACAAGACTACAGAGCTTTTTTTTTTTTTTTAAACTTAGGGCTGTTAAACTGAATAGAAAAAAAATCTGACTTAAAATCCAGACCTGATTGAAATGAGAGTTGACTGTCCCTGGGAGTTGTGGAAAGAGAAAACACAGTTTAGACAATGACATGCAGAAATATAATTTGACATGCCAAGAAAAAGATACAAGATTGACTGGTACACCCAGTAATTAAAGATGTTAAGCTTAAATTACCATCCTACAATTCTCTGCTTTGAATACGTGACTGTGTGCACACTAAGAAAGCATGTTTCAGGCAAGAGCATTTGACATCATTAAGACAGAACTGTTGTTCCACAGTTGCCTATACATGTTTGCATACAGAAGTGAATCGGTAGTAAACCCCATGTTTTTAACAGGGCAAAACCTACTCCAGATAAAGATGAAAGAGTCATTTTTAAGAGTACCATTACCAAAATCATAAGTTCAGAAGCACACAGTCCACAAGATCCCATTATTTGATCTTTTTTGTTGAATACAGTAGCAAAATCTATTCCAAAATAGGCCTTTTCCAATAGGTGTAAGTTAGAAGGGTCCTACTGTCTAATCTCCTTCTAATGAGTATTACTTTGATTCTGTCATATGCAGCCACATTCAAATCTAGGGCTTTTATAGGCAAAATTCTTGAGTGCAATTGCACTTTGAACAATGCGTAAGGCAAAAGTAACTTGAGGACAAGCCCTGTTCTGTAATCCCTGAATCAGATCTGCCAATTAATGGTCAGCCTCACTGATTTTCTCATCTGTTATTAGGGGGCATGCAAGTCATCACTGCCACTTCAAGTCAAGATCCAGAATTTGCCTTCTACTTCCTTACAACAACAGTTTATGTCAGCTTGAATTATACATGCATAGCACAAACCCCAGGCCTTACTCTGTGGTAAGCAGGTCAGGTGTATTTTCCTGCTGTGAGCAGAATAAATTGTATTTCTTATTAAAAAATCTTGGGATGCTAATTCAGGCCTTCGAGTCCTTATTAGTTAAGGCCTCTGGGTAGTGCTTTCTTGGCCCTTTGAGAAAGGGAAAAAAAAACCCAAGAAAAAAAGCAAGCAAGCAACTTGGCTACTACAGTGCAGATCTCAACTGTGCTGAACTGCTTGGTTTTGCCAGCTCTCTTATTATACAGCTTGTTTGTACAAGTCACAGCAAACAGACTTGGCTTGTGCTAAGGAAATAGCACGGTGTTTCATGGTATGATGGTATTGCCTGATAACCACCAAGAGGAAGGACAAAGCAACGGCAATCAAAATGAAAGAATGAGGAGCAGCGAAGAGTGGACAAATTCTGAAATTTAGAAATCACTGAAACACCATGTCACTCTTCTGGAATTAAAAGCACCTCACATTTTCATGGCCTCACCAAGGAAACCTCAATTCTTTCATATTACCATTACCAATTCCAAATCACATGAGTTTTGTTGCAGACTGAGGTTTTTGCTGACAACTTCAATTCTGCTTTAGGTCAGTTTGTACCCTTCTGTACTCCTTCTGGGCACGGTGTTACTTTGGAATTTGCCAGCATTCTTAGATGGCACCATTGTAAAGGGAACCTCCAGGCATACTGAAATCCTAAGAGACGAATCAGCTCCTGGCCGTGCATTTGCCTTCATGTTAGTTCCTTGGCATAGTGTATGTTCTGGCATCTTATAGTTTCTTTGATCAAATAAATCCCTGAACAATTCTTGCATGGTAACTCTCTGCTGGAGTGACAGCTCATCATTTCATATTGTATTCCTTGCCTGATGGGTTTCTTGAGGCCATGGGGATGATTGTCTAGGGGAAGAAGCAGCTTCTCCAAACGTAGTTAACTATATAAAGATTTCTACTGGCTCTGCACCAATGAATTCTGGTTCACGTATGAAACTCTCTTCTCCCAACTTTGTGTGATACTTAGATGCTTGTTAGAATAAGTCCCTCTGACCTACTTCAGGTTTCAGAGGCTTTTCATCTGATCTCTTAAAAGACTGCATTTCTTCTGAGAACAGGAGAGTTACAGAAGGAACTCCTGAAAGAACTAATTTCCAAAGGCTTACGCCAAATGTGGTAAGAATCCTTTATTCCATTAAAATCCTTTCATTAGGAAGGAAGCATCAACTCAAAAACCACCGAAACTAACACATTTATTGACTTTCTGCTTTACATCTGAATTTGAAAGTCCAAGATGGCTTCTTCAGCTTTAAAAAAGGCTACCACAGTTAGTCCCTTTGCTAACCACTTCAAAAGAAGGGCAGAACATTGGCTTTGTTCCCAGCATGAAGATGAATCATGTTGTTAGGACATTATGAGGCACTATCAAAGGCAGAAGGCTGTAGCAGTGGCTACTTTGTAGGGCTCACACCCGCTTCAGTAGATAGGAGTATCAATCTGGTACTTGCTGCTCCCGTTTATTAGAGCTCCTGTTCTGCAAGCTTCACTTTTCCAAATCTCTGCCTGCTGGCAGAGGCCAGTTACAAGCCAGTCAGACTGCATCTGGAACACACCTTGAAAACCTGCCCAGACTTAGAGAGGGAGAAAGATACTGAAAGAGAGGCTGTGAGAGGAAAAAACCAAAACATGAGGGCAAGAGAGCGAATATGAGAGAATATGTATTGAGTGAGAAAAGGGAGTGGGGGCAGCTCTCTGTCACTAGAAGAAAGCAAAACAATTCCAGTGGCCTACTTTCTGCTCCCCTTGTATGTTCCTTGGCTTACCAGGGACTTATTTCAGCACAGGCATGTTGCTGACATGGTCAAAAACTGCTTAATCTGCTGCAGTGACATAAATCTTGCCCCAGTGATGTCCTGTTGCAGCACTTCTGCTGTTCTACAACCTGATGTTGAGGTTATGAACATCACATTCAGATTTCCTCCTTTCACACAGATCTTTTCATAGACCTTCCAAAAAGTATTTGATATTAATCTTCCCTTGGATACCCATGTGCACCAGTGCCATCACCATAGGAGAAGCCTTGACACAAGTAACCAGTAACTAATGCCACTCTGTCTTAAGGATTTAAGTAGAATTTTGAACTCATCTGCAGTCATAGGCCCTGTCTAGACGTCCCTTGATACCAGCTTCTGATATTCTTGCTTTGAAACTTTGACTCATTAGCATTTGACAATTGTTCTTGCCGGTTACTCTTTCCTGTTCCTTCTCTCTGTGAAATGGTAAAATGAGACTTTCTGTTATGGAGGAATCAAACCCACATCTGGACAACTCCTGATATTCCACTTTTCCATAGAAAGACTGGAAACCAAGTAATCAAAAAAGATGTGAATAAACCTACGTAGTCATAACAATTATTTTCTAGATCTCAGTAAGAGAGGATCTGGTGAATCTCGTGAAGACGGGTCTAAACAACTGCTGATACTAATTCACTGTCAGGGAAGGCAAAGACCCTGGTTCTTTAAAAGCATCTCTCTTTCTAAAGACAAAAAGGACAACTGCTCTTGCAGCTGAGACCAAGAAATACAAGTTAGTCACGAGGACCACAGGCCTTTAAGCAGGTATGTGGGGAAAGTGTGCACAACACAGAAACCTACCTGTTCCTTTGCTACCAAAGAGTCATAGGAAGATGACTGGAAGATGACTGCTAGGTATGTTTTGCTGTTTTCTCCAGATCACCCAGCTTAATGGCAAAGGTAGTGTGGGGTTTACGGAGCTGGTGATGATTGCACTCTTGGAGCTGATACCCAATGGTCATAAACACTGCGTTGGCATCAGCAGAGATCTGGATGGTATCAATGCTAGGAAGATATATAACATTATTTACAACAGACCTGACACAGATACCAAGAAGGTCTGGGTCTGTTAACTTTGTTGTTAAGGCTGTACCACTGTAAAATCTCCAAAGGTACATTATGAAATTCAGGGTACCTCTCAACATTTAATTAATCAAAAAAACCCCACTTTTATTGGCTATCACAGTAGTATTTGTGTGCAAAAAAAAAGCCATCTAATTTGTCTAACACAATAGATTCATGTTTTGTTTTTTTTTTTCCCTGGTTTTTAATCAGATAAAATGGGTTATTTCTATTTCATCATATTGCTGAGAACTGCTGTGTTTTTAGACTGCCTAACTGAAGGCATCTCTTACTCTTTAAAAAAATGGTGTTACTGTGCAAATCTAGTGAGACCGAGTCAGTTTGCTGTAAGAAGGACCAAATACAAGCAAAGTCTGTGGGAATTGTTCTTAATTTCACACAAAAATTAGTTCTCCTTCTACGTGTATCTTTCTTTTCCCACTTATTTGTAAATTAGAATGGAACAACATTGTGCTATCAGTGGACTCTGGATAGTTTGAAGAGAATCTATTTCTAGCTGTTTGCATTTTTCATAAACTGCTAAACTTCAGTCTCAAATATTTGTAATCTTTATCTGGCATCCCTATTTCTAGTTCTTTTTTTAAGGTTGAAATACAACTCTTATTTAGGCACTCCCTTAGCTCAGCAAACATAAAAGCAAATGACTTATGGAGTCAGTGTGTCACTTTCAATTATTTTAAGTGAATGTTGTTTTTAATTCCATATAACTGGAATACGATGGACTGAATCTGTAGTGGGGATTTGAATCACATTATCACATAACTTCTCAGCCACATTACGCAGCTGTAGACCTCCAAATCTGGCCATACCTGGGAGTTTGTATCCCTGGTAACTACTAATATTTTGGTCATTGTTATCTTTGTACATCTGGGTCCCAGTCTGTCATTGAAGTCCAAATCACAATCCATGGTAGAAAAGCAAAAATTAGTTAAGGTTTGACAGCCACTTACTCAGTACCCAAAGTCAGTAACTTGCTGTCAGTACATGGGCCAGGAAGAGGCTTTGTCAGTTCAGTTCACAGCCAGAACAGGTTGTTATATGTACTTTTGTACAGAAACCTAATTGGTCTGATTTTGCTGTTCATTAGTCCACGTGAAAATTCTGTCACTGTTGGAAATCCTCCCTGCTATCTCTCAAATATACATCAGAAAAGCTACACATCTGTTCTTCCCTACCTCCTTTATTCTTCCTGTAATGTTGGCCTTCACTTTATCTTTTTTATTTAACTCAATGGTGGTTTTTTTATTACCAGTCTGTTCCTTGTTTTCTTTCCCTTATTTTGTTTTACTTTTTAAAGAGGTGTAATTGCTAATCAATAGCCATCAACCCTCTTCTCTCTGTCCTCAGTTCCTCACAGGAAAAATGTCTGCATGTTCAGATTTCAGAGATTAAGAAAATTTCAAATATTCATGGTGATTATTTAGCACTTCTGCTGTTTATCATACAGAGCCTCACTATGATATACTCTAAAACATCTGTATATGGAAAAGCAGGGTCATCACATAATGAATATTTAATCTAAACAGATAATAAGCAAGCACTATCTTTATTCTTTTTACTCTAAAAGGTGCTGAAGGTCTTGAGGTTTCTTTTGTTGGTGGATTTCTCAAATTTCTTCAAATCTTTCTATTTTCTTGACTGATCCATCCCTGCCTTAGGTGTATAAACCAAGTTGCTCTAATACTGATAACTCACAATGCCTTTTTTTCATTTTTTTTTTTCCTACTTCAGTGTGTAGTTTCCAGGCAAATTAATATCTTACTTACAGCTAGCAGGTAAAAAAAAAAAAAACACCAGCCTATCATCAAAAAATATGTCACAATCAGCATTGTTTCTGTAAAGCATTTAAGATCTGCTGGCAGTATTGTATAAGAAATGCATTAAGCTTTACATCAAACACTACCTGTTCCAAGATTAGGCACTGCTTGGTTACAGCCATAAGTCAGATACGAAAAAAGAGGAATTCTTTATCATCCACTTCAGCCCTAACAATACAGTGTGTGTTATCTCTTCTTAGGGAATCAAAAAACCTTTTACTGAAGTAATTAAAGCCAACATTGGAGATGCACATGCAATGGGACAGAGGCCAATCACCTTCCTCCGTCAGGTAAGAATATTCTAAAATATTCTTGAATTTTTATTAGATTACTGAGAATGCCTTAAAATCTGATGGATGTGCGCAGTAGTAGAAATGATTCCCCAGATGCACTTGGGCTTCAAGCAGTTCTTTTGTAAAGAATTACAAATTCTCATTCCTGAGTCCTATACCTTTCTTGCCAAGTGTCCCCGTTCAACACAGCAGCTTTCCTTACTTTTCAGAACATTCCCCATCCATACTTTCTCCTGCCACTTCTCCTGTGTTACCAGTCAGCACATTCATTACCAATAATGCACTTCAGAAGAGGAAGTGGTTGTCTTTAAATTGAAAATCAAATGCCTTTCCTTATCTGGCAGTATACTTCAAGATCTGCATGCACTTGGGTGCAACTAGGTGTACTGGGGCTTATTTTGAACATTTTACTCCTGATAAGTTAGCTTTTAGGAAAGACTACAGCAGAATCCACTTTTGTGTATTATTCCTCAAAAACAAGCCAAGCTTCAAATGAGCATTACAGTATTTACCGAGCATCACTTAAAATCCTCAGTCCTATAATAGTGTAAATTCAGAGAGCTCCAGGACAAATAGAAGCTGTATCAAACTGGGGGTCCAGGTGATGAGATTATAAAAATGAGCTATACACCTAACTGTCAGCAAACCAGGAAGATTAGAGCTTCTTATTTTTCAGCTCCAGAGTTATTAAAGAAAATACTGGGTAAATGAGAAATACTTTCTCCCCATGACTGTGTGTGCAGGGATTAATTCTTTAGTCATTGTCCCATAAGCTAACAACAGCCTATCCATATTACACCATGTGAGCATAAAATCAGAGAGCCTGGAACAAATTAAGCTGATCTCTAGACCTCTAGATTCTTTGTGTCTTGAATTCCTTCATAAACTTAATTCTACTAGGTCATGTTTCTACTTTTACTATGTTCTATATCAACACCTCTTTTTTAATTAAATATTTCCCACAATTCCAATTAGTTATTTTTGGGGAAGGATTATTAGAACATGCGACTGGGACTTCAAAATTTGATCTGAGAAATCTCAGTTCTACTCCATATATAAAGTCTTCAATTTTTGCCAATAAAGTGGGCTAGTAATCCACAAAGAGTGAAGGACAGAGCATTTAGAGATAACATGAATAATGAACTGTAGTTTACTGGGTTTGCACTGTGCATAGCTCACGTGGACTCGAGTCTTCACTGTCTGTAATACAAGCAGTTAATAATTCTGTAACTGTTTTTATCAGCAGAACTTGGAACCCGTTATGTTTTCTTCACTTCTGTAAGCACTACCCTTAAAAAAACAACTGCAAACTCTTCCTCAATAACCTTTGATCTAAACCAGATAGTATTTGTGATCTTCATTTCCTAGGAAAGTTAACAGTAGTATTACCAACTTCAAACCACCACTGAGCAGTGGCCAATTTCCATTTTCTTGGCACTGTAGGTAGTGGCACTGTGCACATACCCAAACCTGCTGGACAGCCCGAGTTTTCCAGAAGATGCCAAAAAGCGAGCCAGACGGATCTTGCAGGGCTGTGGAGGAAACAGCTTAGGTAAGCATCTGCTTCAGTTGCTTTTGTTGGTATTAGAATCAACAAAGGTAGTTTCAATATCTGCAGTGCTGAAATGTCTCAATTGTCTTTTATACAATTACAAGTCAAATGGGAGATGGCCTAGGGCAGAAGATAGAGGCAGAGTTCACAGTGCTGCCTACTGAGGAGCAGTGACTGACAGTGGAAAATTTCAGTGTGGCTTGTCACAGAAGAGGACAAGGTGAGGATTACACAGTTGTGGAGCCCTCACCACAGTAACATCTAGGCATAATCTTGAACAGATGATGAGCATTTTGCATTGAAAAACTAAGTGGTAGAGATCACTAGTGAAGCTTTGTTCCTGTTCTTATGACATCTGCTAATCCTGGGCTCTGACAGCTATGTCTCCTGCTAAATCTAGGTGGGGATGGTTACAGTTTTGTCATCACTAGATGTTTCTCTGCCAAGGAGTCTACTGTCCCTGTAATGATGTCATCAACAAACAATATGTGTCCATCTCAGCTGATCCAGTTCACAGTGCTGTATCTTAATGTTGAACCATCAGTCCAAGTATGCTTGTCAGGATATGAACTGGGGTATCAAACTCACGTACCAAGGCGATAATGCTCTGCAAAGGGAAAGCTGCTCAGCTGAAAGGTGGTAGCCAAGATAGTGTTAACTGAAGATCTCAAAGCCCTATTTCTCCAAGGTAAAATAACCCTTGAAAGAACTAAAGAACTCTCTTCTTCAACCACTGTTCTTGCAAGAGTATATAATACAGATATAAATAAGTAAAAACTTTGCATATTCAATAGAGAGGAAACGGAAGAGACAAATTTCTTTATCATCTAGCAACTGTACTGCCTACTCATACGTGGGAGATGCCACTAGAATTTCTAATCTGCAGATAGTGTTACAGCTGCTGGGTACAGCAGGGAATCTGGCACACTTAATTGCCTTCTTTCAGGTAGGCTAACAGTGACAGTTCAGAGTACATATTACAGTAATTTGCATATTTCTTAATCTTGTTGATTGTAATGCCGATTGGCACTGGCATATTTTGGAAGTAGGTGCTGTGAAACTTAGCAAATTAAACAAAACCTAAGTAGTGGTCACAGTAGCAGTATTTCAGCCTTGGACTATTCCCAACAACACAACCCAATACAGAATGTATTTTATTTTCACCTTTTTTGCATTGATTTGTTTCTATGCGTAGAACATGAAAAATATGTTTATCAAAATGGAGAAGTTCCTCTAGTTCCATGAATTCCTTTCCCAGCTTACTTTGGAAGAATTAATCCACATAGTACTAGTTGTCATGTGGGAGTTACTGGAGACTAGAATTTTGCCTCAATCTTTCCTTGTAGTGATTTTCAAACTAGGGACATGGTGAAAGTTCTCAGAATGCTGGGTCTTGATCCCACGCTGGAGTGAAAAGAAAGGAATTCAGCCTTGTGTGATAGTTTAGAAATATGTTGACTCTGTACAAAATTCCCTTTTCAGCAGATCACATATTTCTAGTAATTTGCATTAGCTCAGTAGACACTGAGGAAGTAAGGCTGAAACCGCTGCAATATGCAAATAAAAAGATCATTCCGAACAGACCCTTTTAATTTCAGTGGATAAATTGAACTTCTCTAAGTAACTGGAGTCTACATTTTTTTTTTCCTGTTATGATGCATACCAAGAACAACTGTCCTTCTCAATTCCTGAAAGCTAAACCCACTGTAGACCTTACTGAGCTGCTGTACTGGTTCATGCTTTCTCTCCCCCTCCCTGTCTCCTGTTAGCGTACATCAGCCCCCTCTTGGCATTAGTTGCTCATCAGCCTCTGACAGCACTCCATAAACATGCAGTTTGAGACAAGTGGATGTGGAGATGAATGGAAATTACTCACTGTGTTGGCAGTCTGAGAACTTCTGTTCTCTTCGTGGCTGAGGAGGATAAATTTGCTTTCTCAGGAAAAAGCAAAGGTCAAACCCCAGTCCCTCCATGCAGCTTTAAGTGCCACGTTCTGTTCTAATAAAACCTTACTTCCAGAAAAAGTGTCAACCTAACACAGAAGTGGCTTCGATGCATATCGTCAAGCTCTTTGAAGTGTTGTAACAACATCTACACTGGCCTGTGTAAATGTATTAATTGCAAAGTGAATCTGAATGTCTGGACCTCTGGATATGAACTAGGTTAACCTCCTCTACAGAGAATGTTCATTTGGCAAGACCATACTCATAGTACGTATGCATACTTGCACGTGGGATAACTGTCATATCTTTCCAGGCAGTTAAGAAACTTACCCCTCTCCTATACATAAAAATACCTAAATACATGCACATACAATTTGGGGGGGTTGGGGTTCTTTATTTGCATCCCACAGTGCAGACAGATGGCTTCTAGTCAAAGCTATCAGTTGAGTACAATTAAGTGTAGAAGACCTGAAAACTGAATTCAGGTCCTCCGTATATCCTCACTGAGTCATGCATGGGAGTCGGCCCTCGGTGGATCACCAGATGAAATGACAGTTTGTTCTCCTGCTTTAACAGCAGCTTCCTACCTGTGGTGCTGGACCCCTGTATAGGCCCAGTATAACTTTTAGTCCTATAAAAATAAATGTTTAGGACATCAGGGAACTTTGTGCCCTGAATTACCATTTTGTCTCGTGCAATTGTGCAGTATCTGCAAAGGTTCTTTGTCTTTACAAATTATGCTTTCACAGATGGATTATTGGGCAGACTACTAGCATATAACTGAGTGATGAGAGTTAAGTCAGGCACAATTATTCCACTCCATCCAACAGGCCAAGAAGATTCTGCAGCTTCGTGACAGTGTTCTAAATTAGATGTACACTTTGTCACTTCATTGTCCATCAGTCTTAGGCTTCATAGCTTGAATCCATTCCTCACCTTGTCTTAGGCTTATTTTTAGTCTTTATTTGTTGCACACTCTCAGCAATGATGCACACAGGCATCCAACACCCTACTTTGTTTATTAATTCTGCTCTGCAAACTGCACATCGGGCTTATAGCCTGGTGTGATCCTTGATGTTTCTGCTACTAGTAAATGACAGGCAGTTGTGGGAGATGCAGTGGGAGGAGAGAGAAGCAGTTTAGGATTTTTTGGGTTTCAGATAGTGGGAGAAAATGGTATTAGATTCTTTTCATATTGCAAACAGAAATCTTATTTTTGTCACAGATCTGAAGTTATTTTGCTTTCTGTTGCACATGTTACCTCTGTTCCTTGTTCTCATTACTTAAATAGCTGCTGGTTCACAGTCTGAAGTGGCTTTCAACATAAAGCAAGCAACTGGAGACAGTCAAAATGGGATTGCTGTCCTGGTTTGCAAAGTAGTCTTTAAATCCTACCTTTTGACAATCTAGTATTTTTTTTTTATTTTTTTTTTTAGTGGTTACTTACTGTATTTGTCTAATTCCAAACGAATTCTTTTGCTCTATGAACAAACCAACTCCCTTTCCTACTCCTTGGAAAAAAACCCAACACAATCCTGGGCATCCAAAGCCCTCGTGTACACAAACTGCTTCATACAATGCTAGCTCAGGAGTTTTGCTAGCAAACAGAAAAATCTGATGTTGGTTGTACTCAGTTCTCATCTCATGCTCTGTTTGTCACAGGATCCTACAGTGCCAGTCAAGGTATAAATTGCATCCGTGAAGATGTTGCTTCGTATATTAAAAGAAGAGATGGAGGAGTTCCTGCAGATCCAGATAACATATATCTTACCACTGGGGCAAGTGATGGTATTGCTGTAAGTGTTAAAATTAAACACATCTTTTCTTGGTATAAACTATAATTCATAGTTACCTCTGGAAATACAGATCCCTGTTGAACATGTGGTCTCACAAACTCCTGTGAGTTTGATCTAACAGATACTGAAGCAATATTAACTGGATCTCCAATACATCCAGTTGTGTGGATGCAAGATGCCAGCTAAAATCCAGGTGCATAGAGACAAGGTATTTTGGTATACATTAGTTTGTACCACTGTAAAGGTAGTACAAAATACAGAGGTGCCTAAATACAAATGTAGGAGATTCAGACCATTCATATTAAATAATGGTGCCCTCAGTGGTTACGACACATAAGCACTGAAGATGAGAGTGTATGAGTCAGTGGAAGAGAGAGGAGAGAATGACCTCAGAGGCAAGAAGTCTCAGCAGCTCTTCTTCCTACTAAACTCTCTGCTGGTGCAGGTTAATACAAGTGAAAATTCCAGACATCTGTTTCAGTAGCCAGCTTGTTTGGGAAGAGCTTGAAGTTTTGGCTTCAACCAAGGTTCAAAGCTGGTCCTCAGGTAAGACAGGAGTAGCTGTCTCTATTAGCTTTTTCCTTTACACAAACACATTTCCTGATATTACAACAATCAGCAGTTCTTTGCTTTTAATAAGGCAGCCTTTTATAGCTTGTTTGTAAAAGTGTTTTGTAGGTTTCGGTTTTTTTACTTTTTTTAATGACATCTAGTGGCAGGATTCCGAACAGCAATGTTCGGACATGAACCGTTCTCCAGCTGTCTTCAGTGAATCGGCTTTCCAGAGTTCATGATGCCAAGTGCTATACCAGCAGCTTGTCAGGAATGGCAGTGTAGCATCTCCAGTCTGAACCATACTTATTTGATTTCAACAATGATGAAAAGTCAGCAGTACAATCAGTCTCATTATTTGGCACTTCCAAGGATGTTTCATAACCTGGGGGACAGAGGCTGTTAAAGAGCTTTTTAATTTACATTTGGTTCTTATTATACATTTGGATTTTAGTATTTTTAAACTAGTGGTGGGTACAGAATTATGATTATAAATCAGTAGCTTAGCAGCTGAGTTAGTATGTGATGAGAGACACAGAAAGACAGATTTTGTTCTAGAACCAATGAGAAACTTGAAGTATCCTGCTGCTGTATCAGAAGAGATTTTTTTTTACGCTATTAATTACATTTTGATAAGGATTCTTGCTTTTGATTACTCCATACTTCAGAGTTCTCCCTTGATTATAAAGGCAAGAAATCTCTCCACTTCCTGCACCAAATGAAGTCATCTTTAATTCATGTGGAAAGAGCCTACACTTAGCCACAAACAGACAGCTGTTGGGCACGGGTAAATCCTCTGGGCTGACCTTAGCACAAGCATTACATTTCTGTCTGGGTCTTCTGAGCAGAAACTACATATGATACATTAGATTTCCTTCCCAAGACATGCAGACTTTTGGTCTCTTCTATTCCTTGAAAATGAAACCATAATGTGAGTCTCTAGCTTTGTTCCTACCTGGCAGAAATTGTAATCTTAAAACAGGTCCCTTTGTTCAACAGGAGAACCTCCACAGGCCCCAGTTCTAATTTTTGGTTTTATTTATTGGCCTCTTGTTTTTCTTGAGACAAAGTGAGTGGAAGGCAACAAGCAACAACTAGCTGAGGCTTCTTTCCTTACAGCTGGGCACAGGCATCTTGATCTTGATATTCCCATTTCCAGCTTTCCTTCGGAATGCTTTTCCTAAATTCTGCAGTTGATCAGATACGATCTTTAGAAGCCATGACATGCACAGGAATTCCATTAAGCTGAGTTAGATCATCCTCGCTCAGCCAGTAACTTAACTTGAAATAAATGCCCTTTGAGAAAGTGAGTGTATTCTTCTACAATAGAACTCTTAGAACTCTACCTTAACTCTAAATTTTTTAAGAAGGAAGACTAGGAACTTACTGTAGAGTACACTGTTAATTCTGGTGTGTGACCTTTTTTTTTTATTACCTCCTTTTTCCCCAGACAATTTTAAAGATCCTGGTCTCAGGAGGTGGAAAATCCCGAACAGGAGTGATGATCCCTATACCACAGTATCCCTTATATTCAGCAGCCATATCTGAGCTAGATGCTATCCAGGTGAACTATTATTTGGATGAAGAAAATTGCTGGGCTTTAGATGTGAATGAGCTTCGCCGTTCCTTGAACGAAGCTAAGGCATACTGCAATCCCAAAGTCCTCTGCATCATCAACCCTGGAAATCCCACAGGTCTGTAGCAATTTCATTTCATGGATGGGGTTAGACCAATTTTTTTTTAATTATTATTATTTTCATTCACTTGACATTGCAGGCAGGTCCTAAATACATATCAAATATGTAAAGCTGAGTTCTAGAGATCAGAGCTTTAAGTAGGACAGTATGTCATACTTTTAGAAATGTATCTGATATTATGGAACTCCAGGGATTTGGGAAGAGGGAGCAGGTTCGGTTCACTGGATCCCATTCGAAGCCACTGCTTCCACTGCATGTTTGCAGACTTGTGGAATGACTTGCAGTCAGTTGGTGTCTTTATCAAAGATCTTGTCTCTGACATGGCCTGTAGCCTTTTGCCTCTGAGAGACAGTGGCTACAGGCACACTCTGTACTCGGTGGCAGCCGCTGCCTCCCTCAGAAGAGTTTTGGTTTTTGAGTAGTTGAGGTTTATTAGTGAGAAACTAGCTCCCACTTAAGCACTGTACGTGTATTTCAATTTATCAGTTATACAGAGTACTCTTAATAATTTATTGGTTACTGTATCTCACACTTTTTTGCTTCAGATGGACTAAGTTACCTTCAACCATAATTCCTCCAAAAATTTTCCTTAATTTCACACTTGGTGAATTGAATTCTAAGATTCAGTAGCACCTTAAAGAGGGGTATCTTACTGAAAAGCTAATAGTCTAACTAGGTCTGCCAAAAAGATTTGTATATATATGCTCCACTAACTTTCTTCTTGCTTTAAAAATTAAACTATAGGACAGGTGCAAAACAGAAAGTGCATTGAAGATGTGATACACTTTGCCTGGGAAGAGAAACTTTTTCTTCTGGCTGATGAGGTAATGGAATATTCTGTTTTCTCGAGTACATATATAAGGTGTAATTTTGTGGTACTGGTATTTTTTAAGTAGAGGGAACAGATTCTCTGTTATTGTACTAAGACAAGAACAAACATGTGAGATGCTTAATATCAGAGGATTAATACACGAGGCGTGGCTTGATCTGAATTTGAACTACAGAGATTGCACAGGGGACACAAGCAAAGAGACGCAAGGAAGAACTTTGCTGGAACTGACCTGAAAACCTTTGTGATACTCACTCTGCTTCAAATGAAGGGAAAAGAAGGAAATCAATTTAAGCATACAAGTGAAAGTTAAATCATACAAAGAAGCTCAATGTTCTTCCAAAAGCTACACTATTAACTATGGCACGTCAGATAAATGCATCATTTCTGTAACTATTACTTAACAAAGAATCTTGTGTCTTCTAATGGCTTTAAGTTTTGAGTGTTACTGCTGTTTCTTCAGTTCAGATCTGGCTCTCTGAAAGGCTGTCTTTTATCCCTAGTTGGGGGAACAGAGCACATTAATGTCTTCTGACTGTTCAGGTTTACCAGGACAATGTGTACTCTGAAGGATGCCAGTTTCATTCTTTCAAAAAGATTCTGTATGAGATGGGACCCGAGTACTATAACAATGTTGAGCTGGCCTCTTTTCACTCCACCTCTAAGGGATACATGGGCGAGTAAGTCTGCTTTAGTTGATTTGTTTTTTTTAATTTCATCTTCCTCATTAATCTGGTTGGACAGCCGTTTCATGTTAGTGACCTGAAGGTAATCTTCCTCACTGTCTTGTATTAATTGTAACAAAAAACTATTAAGAAAAGAAGCATTTAAAGTACAGCACAATAGATTAGTTCAGTGGTTTTCAAAGTACTGAATAATACACATACTTATTTCAGACACCTAATGCCTCAATTCCACGAAGGTGAAATCCTACAGTCCTAAACTGGACCTGTGATAGAGGATAATAGAGTCCCCAGTGCTCGAGAGAACACCTCAGGAGTCACTGGAACGTTTGATATTACAAATGTTTGGGTTGGTTGTTTTGGGGAGGAAGAGATGGAAGCAAAATAATTTTCTGATTAAATAAATGCTGCTACAGCCATGTGCTCTTGCTCTGAATACCAAACAATCCAACTTAATCATTAATGTGCCTAATGGGGAAGCTGCATGTACACATTTTTCTCTGTATGGGATACTAAGGCTTAATGACATATCCATTTAGTTCTATCTTAAAACGTTATCGGTACAGCAGCTGTTTCAACAACCTGTACGTTACATATTGTAAGATCCTCAGTAATTGTCTTTCCACTTCTGCAGTTATTTCATTGCTTGTCCCGTATTTATACACTTGATGTCAACTGATCTTTTCTGTTCACTTTAATCATAGATGTGGCTACAGAGGAGGTTACATGGAGGTCATTAACCTGCACCCAGAAATTAAAGGACAGCTTGTTAAGCTGCTTTCCGTTCGCCTTTGTCCTCCAGTCTCGGGACAAGCAGCAATGGATATTGTAGTAAATCCTCCAGTACCTGGAGAAGAATCTTATTCACAGTTCATAAAGGTCAGCAATAACATGCTTGTTTCTTCTGTGCATTTCCTAAAGCTATCCTAAGTATTGTGAGCTCAAAATATGCACGGAGACAACACTTCTTCCCTTTACAGAACTATGCAGGGTATTTTAAATTAACTACCTTTAAGAAGATTTTTATTCCTTTTAAGGTTCCTTTGTTTAGGAGCCAAAAAAAAAAAAGCTAAGGTGGCATTATCAAATCAGCTTACTTGCTGATAAATTCAGCTTTTCTCCTGTGTTTAGCATGACAAAATAATTACTAAGTAAGATTTGCTTTAACTAAAATCAAACCAGAAATATAAGTTCAAATACCTTTGTTAGGTATCCAGTGCCTCTATATACTGAACAACATGTATGAAAGTATACATTCTCACCTGTAAAAATGCAACTGGCTTAAGAAATTACAGGATCGAGTCAGATCAAAGGCTCAGCTAACTTGGCCTCTACAAATAGCCAAGAGCAGATGCTCAGGAGGAGTGGAAGAAGAGGGTATGCAGATAGAGACTTCTGCAGGTTACTGTCTATCTGCAACACTTTGGAACTGTATCCTGCTAATGCCTTTTTGCGTGGCTGTCTTTGAGAGTATGACTGGAATTAGGAACATGCCTTGCTCTAATAGCTCAGCAAAGCCCTAAGAGTGCTTAATTCAGGAAATGCTTCTTGAAACATCATAGTTTTCTCTGATGTTTGTATTGCCATTTCAAACATGTAAAACTGAAGGCTTTGCTTTTAAACAGGAGAAGGAGTCTGTTTTGAACAATCTTGCCAAAAAAGCCAAACTAACAGAAGACATGTTTAACAAGGTACCAGGAATTCACTGCAACCCACTTCAAGGAGCTATGTATGCTTTCCCACGGATCTTTATTCCTTCCAAAGCCATCGAGGAAGCAAAGGTCAGTCAGTCATTTTTACCCCAATCCATTTTAACCTTCACATACTACCACCTCTAACAATATTTTTTTATTCCTGAGTTAGATTAAGCTCACACAGTTACAAAAGCAGTGTTCATTGACTACATATGATCTTAAATATAACATGACCTTTCTTTTAAGAGAGGAAAACAAAACAAGGATGTTAAATACATTAAATCACAGAGCGGGCAACTAGCTGGACCTGTGCAAATTCCAAACTGCTGCCTGTGCCTGGTGGGGCAGGCCAGAGTGTGCCGTGGGGATTGGGAATGGTAGTGTGCTACTGACCTTGCAAAAGAAGCCCCATTCAGGAATTGTGGGAAAGAGGGAAGGAGATTTCCTTGCAGATTTTATTCTGTACAGTATCTTTTTCTTTATTTGGGTCAGAAAGCTGTATTACTGAATGACAAGTTGTTTTGCTCCTAACTAGAGCTCTATGTAATATTGTAAACATGTAATATTTGTTTTTAAAGGGTATTTCATCAGCCTAGCTGAGTACAAAAATAGGGCTGTTTTTCAGCTGATTATTTGATTAGGCATATAACCTGCATGTATTTAAGAACAGTCAAGGGACTTTCTAGTCAACAGACAGTCAGATCAGGAGAAAAAATAGTAACTGCCAATGGAACTGGAACAGGCAGCTCTCGAGTTAATTTCATCCTGTCAAATGCCAGTGGCTTAGATTTTTGTTATGTACAGGTTTGTGACTTTTGACAAAAAGTTACAAGCAACTCAAGAAGAAAAACAAAGTATCTAAAAACTTTCATTTGAAGCAAGTGGTTTGTGTAGGTTCTTCAGCCTTGCTCCTCCATGAAGTACTGTTATTTCATTCACAGGGTGAACTGTCCCATTAGCAATTTTTCTTCATCTTCTTTAGTAAATGGAGTAAGAAACTAATAATGTAAGATAAGGTTTCAGGAGAAAAGCAACCATGAAATCCTATATATTTGGAATATTTTGACTTCAGTAACTCCAAAGCAGCCATTCTCTTAGGTTCATAAAATGGCACCTGATATGTTCTATTGTATGAAGCTTTTGGAAGAGACTGGAATATGTGTTGTACCTGGGAGTGGATTTGGCCAAAGAGAAGGAAGCTACCATTTCAGGTACCGTTTCTGGTTTTTAAGTCAAATGAAGTGTAACAAGCTAAGTACCATCCCAGTATTTTATCTTCTGATTAAATGTAAGGATTTTTATTTGTATAGTCTCACTTTCTACTGGACATTTTCTGTGGACAAACAGCTAGGTCAAAGACCTGGTCTGCTAGATGAGCCATTCAGGTTTTTACAGTGTTTTCACAGCTTGCTGATACAGTTTTATTCTATTTTTATACACTGACACTTGAAATGCCTTCTCCACAAATACAAGCAATACTAATAGCTTATTCTCTAATGTTAATGTTGGCTAAGGCATCACAAAAATTGCTGTGCTTTTTTCTGGAGGAAGGAGGGATTAAACAGTGTTTCCATATGGAAAAACTGTATAAAAGATGCAGTATCTTCCCTATAAATCTGCTCTCTAAACACAATGACTAACGCTTCTCTTTACCAGAGCAAAATGTTGGACTAAGTCTTCTAATACCAAAACTGTGAACATAAAATTTGGTGCTTTTGCTTCCAATAAACAACACTTTAATCCAGCTAAGCCACTGATGCCTGGCATTTATCACAACACTTAGCCTTGTTCAGTCTGAAGCAACAAAACAGAGCCTTTAGCCTCGACAGTTGTGCTATCTGTCTGATTAGATACCTGGGTGCATGCAGCTCTGGAGAAAGCTAGCGTGAGTCCACTCCTGTACCAGTGTGGGAAAAACAGTTTGTTCTGTAGTCTTGCATACAGTCATGCATTACATATTCAACATAGTTTTCAGATCATGCAGGAAAAGGAAAAAATGATCTGAAAACTGCAGCGTGGGATGTTGCATTGTTTTAATGCTTTTGAATTAAGTTTTCAACTAAAAAGAAATATACATTTACTCATAACTGCCTGCCCCTGGAGTTCAAAAACCTAGGTATAACTTGGCATAACTGCCCCAAAAAAGGAAACTGAGTTGCTGTTCCTTCTTACTGATAACCTTTATCACTCAACAGAAAATAACAGTTATTGAATTCCTATATATTAACCAACAGAAACAAATTGCTCTAGTTTAATAGTATGGTTCAATTAAAGCATAAATGCAGAAAATAAGAGAATCACATCAAAACAGGTATTAAAATTAACACGTTACTAGCTGTGCCCTGAGATTATTCAAGATCTGTGCAAAGACCACAGTTTAGTTTGTTCTGAAGATAATGTGGGTTGTTTTTTTTCTTCCTCTAAATACTGTTTTTCAGAATGACCATTCTTCCTCCAGCAGAGAAGCTGAAGATCTTACTGGAGAAAGTGAAAGACTTCCACATAAAGTTTCTTGAAAAATATGCATGAAACTACTGTGGCTTTTTCCCCTCATCCACTCCCCTTCAAGGCAAATGCAGAAAATGAAGAAAGATGTGCTGAGAATGTGCTGTTCATCTAATTTAACTAAATTCAAAATAGATAGAACCAATCTCAGATACTGCCACAACCTATTTGACTATTAAACTTAACGCCTGGTAAAGAAGACATTGTTACACCAACTGTTTTTTTTTTAAGGGGAAAGGGAGAACATGAAGAAAGTAGTGAGAAGAAAGACTCAGTAAATGATTTTGTGCCTTGACTGGAAGTTACTTTTGTGAACTTTTGACTCAGTAGGCTGGGGAAGGAAGTTGCTCATAAAAATTACTACTGTTGTGGGTTAAAAAAAAAACAAAAACAAAAAAACAAAACCAGAAATGCCAAGAGAAATTGTTTAGCTAGCAACATGTTTCCCATCTTAAAGTTCTACTATACAAAAATTCAAAAGCCTATATTATAGGTACTGTTTTGTTTAATTTTTGTTGTTGTTAAGTATGAAGTGTTCCCCAAATCTGAATAAGCATTAGGTAGAGCATGCTTATTTAAAAAAAAAAATTCATCTTTGGCAGATGTATGCAGATACCTCTGAACTTGTGTTAAAAAGAAATCCTGCCATCACAGCATAATTTACAGTTTTGACCAGAGGAGTGAACACGGTGTCTGCCTGAACCTTGTTTTTATGAAACTGAAACACAATGAGGAGCATTAGCTTCTTATTCATATTCTCATTCTATTCAACACGTTATCCCAGCATAGGAGCACTGAACACTTCCTCTTAAACAGCCCCATGAGTCTCCTGTTAACTGGTGTATTTTAGGGACATGGAACATAGTAAGTTACTGTTTCAAAGCTGATGTGAGTACTGTCAGTCCCTTCAAGCAAGGTAAAATACAACACTATTTCAGAATTGCTTTATCTATGGAGAACATATGATTGGGAGCACATAACTGAGACCCATTAACTGGCCAAAATCCATCTTGAACTGGCAAGGACTAATGAACGTTGCTACCAGGAGAAATGCCAGGGGTAGTTTCCAATGAAGAAAAAAATATTTAAAGGAGAATGTCTTGCACCAAGAATAAAGATACAGCTCACTCTTAAACCTTCCACAGACATATTGCTGGCTGAATGACCCTGAGTGCTTGTTAAAACCCAGCTAAGCCGGGTTGCTATCTAGGAGTACAGCTGAGTTACTCTATTAATCTATGTCTGTTTCCCTGCACAACAAAAGAAGAGTTCTTTTTCTCTAGAGCTGGAAGCTGGACACCTTCTGCTAGTACTGGTAAAAGACTGAAGGAACACAGCTTCCAGTATTCAGCCATGAAAGCATTAATTAGCATTCGTCAGGCTTAGCTCAGCATTTATAGAATTTAGTCATTAAAAATTATCTCATTTAATCTAGTGATTAATTTCACTTATTCAGAAGAAGTAAACTAATTTTAATGTCTACTAAGACTCTGTTAGGCTGCCTTTGTAGCTGGTTCAGCATCCTATGCTGATCCAGCTTCCTAAAGCCAAGGGCTAGAGAATCACCACATGGATAAAGCACGTGCCAATCTATTATGCGTGGAAGACCAGAGGTGTTGCCAATTGTCCTTGCAACAGCAGCCACTAGCCTATGGCATGGCGTTAGCAGTTGGTGTACTTCTCACAGTTCCTTACTGAAGTCTGTGAGAAGAAGGTAGTACTTCTCAATCACCTGCCAGTGGTCACAGGTTCATGAATGCAAATGGCATGCTGCTACAGAGTTACTACGAGGCTTTGAGGAAAAAAAATGTACTTTTATCCTTGGAGAAATAGACTTCTGGGAGGACAGCAGACTGAGAACACTTGCATTGCTACTTTCCATTGAGAAATACAACCTTTAATCTGTTAGCACTCACCACTTGGCATCCTTAATATGCACTAATAAAACCAATCCAGAAAGCAAAACTATAGTAAGAGGTCAGAATATTGATGTAAAATAAGACAAACAGCACTTTCCTATTCTGGGAATGTATCCAAATCAGATCTGGCTTTGGACTCGTAATGCAGTGCAGATTGAAGCTAAGATCTAACAATGGGAGTTAGAATATTTTTTTATATTTTTGTAACTGCAACTTTTTCATGGGGTAGTATTTGTAATCTAATAAGTCAATAGATTTTATATTTGCCTTGCATTTGCACCTGATACTTCTGGAAAAAATGTAAAGGTTTACAAGTTTCTAATGATAATTTACAGGTCTGAAAGGCTTTTTGTTTTAAGTCGGGACAGCAATTCTTACTTTTAAATCAAAATATAATGGCATAAACTGAGGTTTTTTTCTAAACATTCTATTATGGTGCCTTTTATGTTTCTGACACTGTAAGGGATAACAGTTTGTTCTTGATGCATCTCATATGGAAGGGTGGTGATTTCTATTGTTCATCCACAATATTTGTATGTACTGTGATAAGGTTAATGTGCATTTTTGTGGAACAATCCTGCCAAGCTAAGAGAAGAGGCTTATTTTCAATGTCTTTGAAATATTTAATTGATAACAGACAATCCTTACTTTCAAATGCATGCTTCTAGGTTTGATTTTCCTACAGGTGCTCCTTATAATGGTACTTCAGTTGTATGAGACTTCCAAATAATAAAGCACATGTTAAAAAAAGAAAAAACAAAAGAATAATAGTTTTCCATTTCCTATGTCATTGAAGCAACACTTTCTGGATTTCACTATGAGGCATTTAACTTCATATTCAAACCAGTATATCCTTTAATCCATGTAGTAGATCATTAATTTATGCATCGCTCCCATTTATGGACTTGAAATTTTTCCTACTACTTACCACAAAACTATTCCCTACCGGTACAGAACTGTACAGAAAGATGGTCTTGGGCATGTTTTATAAGTGAGCCAGACTTCTTTCAGTTAAAGCTGATCAGCTGTGGCCTGAAAGCTTTGGTGATGGCTTTCTTTGGTATTATCAGTTGTTTCCCTTTTACAAAACTTCTTACATGGCTTGTGTGAGATTAATTTTCCAGAGCAACACAGTCTTGTCTTCTTGCAGTGACACCTCAAAACTACTTTGGTGGTGTTTGTTTGATAATTCAAACAAAAGTGAAATTTAGGAAAAGGGAAGTTAGTCCTGCTTCCCTAAACCCATATGCATATGGCAGCACTACTGAAAAGAAGCAAAAGCAGGCTCTTCTTCTCTTTCTATCAAGTATTTGAGTGTTTTCTGAAGCAGAAACATTTGCCTGTTTCTTGGGGGAGCAGGTTGTTTGTTTCACAAACAAGAACACGGTGGTTAATTGTCAGTCAGATTTCTTATGGCTTTTTTTGAGTGAGGTAGGCTATCCCATCTGGATCAGCAGGTAAGGACACTGTGCCAGACACATGTGATACAGAGAAGCTAACTTCAGAGAGCTTGCAACAACCACGGCATACACGGTGTGAAAACCACTAGTGTTTTAAAACAATATCTGAACTCGATTTTACACAGCTCCTTGGTCAATACAGAATTAATAAAAAATACCTTTTGTAAATGGACAAAACTCAAGGTACTCACACCCCCGTTGTGATGTTTTGTTTTGTTTTTGTTTTATTTGGATGCAAGTAAGATGTTTCAGCAAGGAATTCTACTTTTAAGCAATGGCTTTGAATATTTTTATACATTCAGTATTACAGGTAGTCATGACTTTTTTAATCACAGAATGGTAGGTGTTGGAAAGGACCTCTGGAGATCATCTAGTCCAACTTCCCTGCTAAAGCAGGTTCACCCAGAGAAGGTTGCACAGGATTGCATCCAGGCAGATTCTGACTATCTCAAGAGAGGGAGATAATGTTCCACATTCTCACATGTTTATTGAATACTCTTTTCCCCAGATTAGCATTTACACAACCTGTAACCATTTTCATCAGGCAGAACAGGTTATGCACCTTACTGGTTTTGAAGCACTGCATAAACCAAAAAGCTACAACCAAACCTCAGCTCTGAAACAGAGCCTTCCTATACAGTAAAAAAGTTTCCCAGTACCTGTCCAAACCCTGGCAGCACAACCACTGCCAGCCCTGGGTCCAAGACCCTCCGGTGCCGGTATTTACTCACCCCGGGGTGAAAGCCGTCACCTGCCCTACTGCGGCTCCTCACCTGCCGAGGTCAGCAGTGGCCCTTTCAAAGCAATTAACAAAAACATGACAGTGAATTCTGTTGCGCTAGGACACAGTGCGTGTGGATGTATCTAGGCCTCACCAGCTCCCGCCCGGACGCGAGCGCCTCGGCTTTGTGCCTGCCCGGCCGTGCCCAACCCCATCCCTGCGGCACCACCGAGACCGGGGGACCCCGA
>VWZY01012983.1:0-13817 GCA_013399075.1 Chloroceryle aenea | reverse complement strand
GTCTGATTTTTAATAATGCTAACTCTGATACAAGTTAAAGCCTGGAAGTTCCCTTGCTGTGGTGCAAAGTGATGTTTTATGAATCAACACTAAAGACAGTGTTGCAGGTCTGCGTTCATACAGATTATTTAATAGAGTAGCCATGGGAAGTCACACTGACACAGGGTATTGACACAGGATGATGTATGGCAGCATTAATCTTAGTGCATGGGGATGTTTGGATCAGTTTTATTTCACTTTCCATTGCCTCCCTATGAAGGTTCTCAGGTTTGATCAGTGAGCCCCTTCTGGTGCTATGTTGCTGGAGTCTGGAATCTTCTGGTTTGGGTACTTTTGTTACCTGGGTAAACAGATTATCTTATCAAACTTAAAACTCCACACCTCACCTAGAACTGCAGTAACCATTACTTTCCATAGGGGTTACAAGTTATCTGCAGTTTCCTCCTCTCCTCCTGCCTGACACTGCGAGTACAGACAAGGACGATAGACTGTGCCCTGGGGTGGCCAAGTCCTGAGGGACCAGCAGCACCAAACTCATACTAAGATGCTGATTGCATCCTCCTCACTATCATTGTCCCCAATTCTTGTTTAATTTCCTCTTTTAGCACTTTGGCGACCTCTCATTGCCCATGTCTAGACTGCCTGAATAGATTTTCTCTGAAGGGCCGTGTGTTGTTACAAACAGCAGCACCAGTAGTGTGAGAGTGCTCAGGGCTGACCCTAGGTGTATGGACCAGTATTTAACTGAGAGGAAGGTGCTGGAAGCTGGCTGGTCCTCCACACATATTAAGATGCATTCTTGGCTTGGCAGCCACTCTGACTGCAGTTCCTTGATGGAAATTGTTTCTCAGCACTTGCAATGACGTGGTCCCATTTTCTAGCCCTCACCAGCCATACTCGGGTTTCTCCAACCACATCATTCCAACTTTAGACTGCTCACAAAAGAGAGGCAAGTACACACAAACCAGACCTCAGCACATGCTGTTAAAGACATCTTTGTAAGTTGAAAGCCAAGCACCCAGGCTTCTGAAAAGCATCCTAGTTTCACCAGGCCCTGCTCCATCTCCCTCTCAGTTTCCCTCACCTACAAGGCTAACAGCCCTGAGTGAAGGGACATGCTTGATCAGCACAGAAGTTTCAGTACTAGTTGGGTCTTAAGCTTTGTGTAGGTGCATTGATTGGAAGAATTTATTGGCTACTTAAGTGACTATCAGCTAACAGTGTATCTTCCAAGCTCTATTTGCTCCCCAGCACAAGGGTCTAAACTTGTAATACCAGCCCAGACCCGGAAGAAGGGACAGTTCATGCATTAAGGACAATACATGCAGCACAGGGTGATGAGTCTCCAAGAGGAGAGGCACAGCACATGGCATAGGCCAAAGCCCTGCACAGCTTTCTGGTGGGAATGACCCTAGCACAGCATGCTGGCCCTGGACCAGCATTACAGCCCACCCATTGACGTGTTCTTGCCCACTGCTAGGATGACAGCTCGCACTGTACACAAGCAGGAGCCAGGATGCAGTAACACAACCATCAGCAGCGCACGCTTCACGCTACAGCAGATGCTGGGGACAGTTTACAAGAGGCCAAATGCAACAATCCTGGAGCTGAGAGGCCAGAACAAATTGCACTCTTGGGAGGTTGCCATGTCTCATAGCTGACAGGCTGTACAGACTGACATTTTGACATGGTGGATAACCCAGGATTACTTGCTAGGAACAATTTTATCCCCAAGAGCACAGTGCTGGCTGCTTCCCTTGTGTCCACAGATTTCCACAGGCTCAGTGGCTGCTGGAGTCTGCTCTTCTACAGGTAAAGTGTGGGCAGCAACTTCAGACTGCAGTCTTACTGCAGAGATGACACACTATGTGTTTTACTATCCTCCTCAAAGGGCTTTAATGGGAAAATAGCAGCTAGCATTCAGAAAAGGAATATAGTAACTTTATATTTTTACAATTACTTGGTTAGTCATTTGGTAACACCTTCCCATAAAGTTACATGCCTACATGCTACAGATTCAGGTTTTTGACGTCTTTAAGTGAGGAAGCTTTTCTAGCTGCCAAGTACTACTTTTAACCTATTTTTACCTACTCCTTTTTCCATTAATTTCTGTAATTTTCTTTTCCTGAAAGACATGAAAGTATAGTTCTAACATCTGAAGTTGCAGAGATAGCTTAATGATAACAAAGTACACTTTACCAGATTGCATGTGGGAAAAATTTGGACTTAATTGAATGACTTGTTTCTTCCAACTCAAGCATCATTTGCAAATACACATAATTATATCTGCACAGACTTACACCCTTCACAATTTGCACACAAATGTATCTGTGATCAGGTCGTTCTGATCATACTGAAAGGTGGAGGGAAACACTTTCTCTTGGTTGGACTCAGAGACACCCTTGAATTTGTACCGCTTGGGTTCCTTATTTTCCTCTTTCCCAGAACTTCAGTCATGGCCATGTGCTAAGTATTGCATCTTTTCCTCCTCATATAAATATATGATAAGGGAAGATAATTACAGCAAAGTTAGGCAGCAAGTAGTTGTCAGTACCTATGGAGTGGAATGAACTTGCTCTTCTGTGACACTTAGGGAAGACATTTAAAAAGAACATAAACCTAGTGTTAATGATTATCTAGTTACCCAGGCTAGAACATCTTCCTCCATGGGAGTCAGATGTTAACAGCCTAATCAGTAGATTAATTTTTGTTTTCATTTTTTTAAAATTCTTTTTATTACCTCTTCACCAGCTTCTTTGTTATTTCTGGGTTCCATCTGTTGCCTATAATAAAGAGATAAAGTCTATACTGTAAAGTTGGAGTTGCTACATCCAGGGCACAGATTTACCATCTTTTTTCCTTCACAGGAGAGGTTTTAACCCATGACTTAGAATCATGTGCCATAGTGTCAACTTCAGGAAACGTGAAATGCAGCAATGCAGTCTCCGTTACAAACAGGTAGGATTTATTCTCTACTGTTTTATTGGTATGGCCAGATTAGTTGATTTTCCTCATAGTGGCTATGTGGGCTCTGGTTTGGAGTTGTGCCAAACCCAACATTGATAACATGGAGATGTTTTAGCTCTTGCTGAGCAGCACTTGCACAAAGTCAAGGCCTTTTCTGCTCCTCAGATCACCCTGCCAGCGACATCCATACCATGTGACATCTTGCTCAGGAGTTAAAGCTGTCGGAAGAAGGGAAGACATTCAACATCTGTCTTTCCAAGTATCCATTACACGTGGTGGACTGCTGCTTTCCTAGGAATGGCTGAGCACCTGCCTGCCAATGGCAAGTAGTAAATGAATTCCTTCTTTTGCTTTCCTTGAGTGCATGGCTTTTGCTTTTGTGCTGGGTCTGGCTGAGCTGGGGTTGATGTTTCCCGCAGCAGCCCTCCCGGTGCTGTGCTTTGCACTGGTAGCTGGAAAGGCGCTGCTCACANTCCCCCGCCATGATGTAGCCAGCGCTGATTGGAGCAGGCGGGACAAGGCGCCCCCTGGTGGGGTCCCCGCGGTGCAGATTGGGGTTGTGGCTCTAGGGCCGCCCGCAGGGGTAGTAGAGGCCCCCGAGAACTCCGGCCCAGGGTGGAAACTGCCCGATGGAAACCNGACCTCTGAGGAGAGAGGGCTGCCCGCGCTGGGGGTGGTGCTGCCACCTGCCCTGCTCCCGGCTGGGGCCAGCCCTGGCCCTCAGCTCACCACAGCTTCTGCTCGCTACAGCGGTGGGGCTTTGGCAAGGTCGTAACTCAGTCACTGTCAGGAGAATATGAACTGTCATGATTGTATATTTTTCTAAATATGGACTAAGGAGTCGATGAGTATTCCAGCTGTCAGTACACAGCCTCGAATGCTGCCTCGAATACAAGGTGGCCGTCACCAGCTTGATCTTCCATGCATGAGGACACTGAGGTCATGCAGGGCCAGACCCTGCACAGAGGAGGGAAGCGGGAAGAGACAGGATGCTTTGCTAGTTACTTACTCCTACCCTGTTAATCCTCTTGTCTTCCTGCTCACTTCGGGAGCCATCCCTGAGAGAAGCTCTCCCCAGGACATCTCCCTGGGGTGGTGAGCAGCCAGAGGCTGAGGACACCAGCAGGCCTTAACTGCCCTGAGTAGTCTTGTCTGGTACCGCCCTGGGCTTTCCCTCAGGGGCAGGGAAATGGGTCCAGACAGTGGCAGGATTTGGCAAGGGCTTGGGTGTGCTGTGCCCTGGCAGCCTGGCTGGCTGCCCTGGGATCCGTGCCAAGTCAGCCTGGTCTGTCTCAGCTTTGTGAGCCTCAGTTAGTGCCAGTCTGCAACAGGCCTTGAAGGTTCTTCCCTCCACCGAGCTGAGCAGACAGTTTGATGAACTGAGCTCTATAGTATGAACTTGGGATCTTGGGTAATTTTTGGGATAATGTGTACTTGTTTGCATATCTTGTCTGGTCAAGTCCTGTGTAACAATCTGTATAGTGCTCTGAAATTGGGTGCTCCAGCACCACCACATGCTCTCAGGGCTGCGCTGACCTTCGTGAACTCACTCAGTGTTGCTTTTGGGGTACAAGTTTTGCAGATAAGCAAACATGAGGGGAAAGGCTTCTAAATCCATTACCTGCACAAAATATAAAGCCCCTTTACATACAGCACAGGTACTTTATCTTCTGTGATCCTCTGTCAGTCCCTCTGTGTTTCTGATGAGCTGGAACAGGATTTACGTTGCATCTGCTGCCTTTGATTTCTCTCCCAATGTTGAAGACTTCCCTCCACCAAGAACAGACCGTAGACTTCCCAGAATCATAGAATGCTTTGGGTTGGAAGGGACCGTGAGGATCATCCAGTTCCAACCCCCCTTCCATGGCAGGGACACCTCCCATTAGAGCAGGTTGCTCAGAGCCCCATCCAACCTGACCTTGAGCACTTCCAGGGAGGGGTGGTCCACAAGCTCTCTGTGCAACCTGTTCCAGTGTCTCACCACCTTCACAGTGAAGAGCATCTTTGTATCTGTGGAATAGTGTAGCTGCTGAAGCTTTGGAGCAGTGAAACTTTTCAAGATGCAACCTGTCCACAGAGCAAAAGCCATATCCATCATTTCTGAATTAAGATAGGACATGTGGTTTAGATGACACAAGCACAGAGGTTTTGACAGCAGCAAAGCTTACATTTGATTCTGAAGATAAAATCACTTCAGCTTTCAAATGGCTGTTGTAACTTTCACTGGAGAATTTAATATCTAGCAAAGGCTCTTACAAAACCTTTGAGGTGACCTGTAATGAAAAACAAAATTGCAGTTCTGTTGTTGAAAATAACTTGATCAGTTAAGAGGTCTATTTCTTGCTTGATTTCCCACCTGCCCCTTTGTCCTTAAGCAGAACCTGAATGACAGTCCTCCTTCCATGAAAAGATCTTTCCACCTTTAAGATCAAAAGGTGCAAGTATCATTCAAGTCTGTAGTTTGAAGGCAGTGCTTAGCTGAGCTGTGTTCTCAGGGCTCTGAGACGAGGGTGGGAAGTATGGTATCTTACTTGCTGCGTGTTACTCTTGCATCCTTGAAATCCCAAACAAGTAGCTGAAGTTAGTGCTTTCTGAAGCTGTTCCATACCTGGAAGGGGGCAGGGTTGGAAGAATCAGCTGCTTTGTATGTCAGTCTGGCAGGAGAGTTCTTTAAGTCAGCTCAATGTCCTTATATGCACCGCTGAGAGCTGCTGTGTGACTCAGCTTGGGCAGGCACTGATCAGGCCACGAGTGCTCCAGTGAATCCTGCAGAGTGCAATGGGTGTTTCTTGTGCTGATAGCTGAGCTTGAACCCAAGATGTGTTGCTGCTGATTTCTGCAGAGCCCTTGGCTGTGCTGTCCTCCCCATGAGTGAGAGAGTGCCGTGCTGAGGAGCTAACGATGAGAACAGACACGGCCAGTGGGATGGTAAAGGATCAGCCATAGAGACCAAGGAAAAAAAGGTTGTTTTGGTGCTTTTCAGCCTTGTTAATGTTGCAATCCAGTGATCTCCCATAGATACCTGAAAGTAAGATGCTGAATGCCAGCATTATCCTGGATGAGGGGCATACCAAAGGATGCCTGGATGGGAGAGGTGCATTTGCTGCTCACTGGTTCCTGGCGGTCTGGCCTACCTGCAGAATACTTTCCTGTCTGCAAAAGTGTAGTATTAAACTTGGAGTGGACAGCTGGTGATTTAGAGTGTAATTTATAGGGGGTTTGCATCCTCTTAGTTTTGGGTTCATATAAAATGTCTTGTTTATTTTCCTGATTATTCATTTCAACTGTACATATGATTAAAGATCCTGAATGGTTATTAATTTTTATTGTTAGTGCTATCACTACACCTACTCATATCCTTTGATATTATTGCAGAAATTATGGTTAATAGTTTTAATAGGAGCTATTCTGCCATGCTGATGAAGATATAAATCAAAGTCCTAAACATGATGGAAAGTACAGTTTTGGACTGTATTCTGAAATGGAATCCTCTCTTTGGCGCTGGTACCGTCAGGTCAAAACCTGATGGTATCTCAGAAGGATAATGAAGAATGTCTCTTTCATGCACGTACACGACAGGGGGTTTAATGACTTGACTGGCATCAGTTAAACTGTTTGTGGCAATAGGGAGACAAATTCAAAGGCAGGAGAAAGAGCACCTAGGATGCTGAACTCTGTTGTTACTTAAGGTGTGAGATTTTATGCCACTGGCTGCAACAAGGTGGGGTATGCTGAGTATTCTGGGGAACCTCACCTGGAGAACTTCAGCATGAAGGGCAGGGCAAGAAGCCTGTGCTCTGATCTTTAGTAGATATCGGCCATTAAATTCCATAGGAGCATGCAGCAGAGTTCCCTGTTTATTTACTGGGATGACAACTCTGTTGATGCTGAGATATGGCAAAAAGGAATAAATAATCTCTCTGGTAATATTCCAAAGGATGTCTTCTACACACGATAAACCATCTCTGCCCTCTTATTGTCCTCTGTTGCTTTGCTGTTTGTAACAGAGCACAACCTAGCACGGGTATGGTGCTGACAGGGGATCAGAAAGTCAGACTGGCTTCCTGTACTTTGTGTTTTATTGAATGTTTCACCCAGCAACACTTAAAATGCCATTAATTTTTGAGAGGAGCTTTTTTTCTTTTTTCAGTGACTATTGAACTAACGCTCGATTTATACACACAATACTCTTGCAAAAGCAATATAGCAGGATAATACTTTGGCATGTGTTCCCTCTTCCTAACATTTCCCGTTCCGAGCTCAGATCCCCGTGGTAAGAGGATTGCAGACTATTTGCCACGGTTCTTGCTAATGAAAGGTCTTCAGATACCCAGTTTACACTAATTGTTGCTAGTCTTGTCACAGGTTTTGAGGCCAAGGACGTTGCTGTGCCGCATGGGGGAATCTATTAATGAAGCTGCAAGTGAAGTGCAAAGGAATCAGTTGTGCACCTAGCCTGTTGCTGGCCGAGTCCTCTCGGTGACTGCGGGGTTTAGTGCCTTCAGCTGGAAGCCTGCAGGCTGCATTTCAGAGGTGGTGACTCTCTCCTCCATTCTGTGCTGAACCCCTGGCCCAGGAGGACAGCAGTTTACTGCTATAGCTGATAACCAGACAGTGGTTTTGTTTCTGGATGTGGGATGGAGAGGAAAAGCTGTTGAGAAATTTCTCCCAAGAAGAAAATGAGGCAGCAAATGAAGTTGCTGGGTGGAGAGTTTAAAACTACTCTTTCTTCTCAGTGCTTAATTCATCTGTGGACCTCACTGCCAGAGAATGCTATGGAGGGTTTTAGTAAAATTTCAGAAAGGTTTAGTCAAGGTAATGAACTTGCTGAATATCCATTAATGCAGTTAATGCTCTAGATAATTTTTCTCTTGGAACACAGGTCTCTTACCTGTCAAAGTGTGAGGCTGTACTGGAGTCAAGATCTGTATCTATTATGGCTCTACATAATTGTTAGATAGAAGACATCAGTTGGCTGAAGTTCAGTCTGATCCAGAACAGGTCATCACAGCTGTTCCTAGACTTTGCTAACAGCTTGTTCCTCAGCAGTTTAGGTGCCAGTGTTGGGATGGGTCACGGACAAAGCAGCCTGAGCCTGGATAACCGAAGCTTGGTCCTACCTAAGACTGCTTCCAGCAGTGCTGGGAGGCAGGAGGCTAGTAGTGCAGGGAGGGTGGCCCGAGGTGCCTTGGCCAGGGTCATGTTGTAAGCCTGCAGCAGTCACTTTGAACCTGGGCTCATGATGCCCTGAGGCAGCAGAATCAGTTAATGTCTCAAACATTCACTAAAAGAAATTGGGCCAAAGTCAGATCCTGGAGGTGATTTTTATGTACACAGACTCGTTCCTTCCCACTCTAACTTGGGTGGTTGAGTATTGCAGGGCCTGCTGCCCAGGTATCCTGCCCATACTGCTGCCAGCAGTGTGGCAGTGTGAGCAGTCAGTGTTCCCGGGTTGTTGTGAGCAGTTAAGGTTGTACATTGGGATACCTGGTGAGACTTCACCTTAATCCTGACCTGGAAATCTGCAAACTTGAGTCGTCATCCCAGGGATGTGCATCTTAATCCTTTCAGTCTGCAGCGCACTTTACCCATGCTCCATGCTAAGCTCTCCCTTTGCACTAGTACAAGGCACATCTGGGGATTAATACTTGCACATCAGCTTTGCTCTGATAATGGACTGCAATTAAGGCAGGCTTGTAAAACTCTTTTTAACTTATGCAACACTCTGCAGTACTGTTGGTGCTTTCTTGCAAGAGGTGACGAAAACCATACAAGCAAATGGGAGGAATTACAGATGCATTTTCTCTTTGCCCTTAGTAAATGAGGTCTTTGGTGCCAGTCATCTTTCAAACTGCTTGATTATATATCATCATGTGTGTCTGGCCAAGAGCATCTCTCGTTGGAATAGCAACAGCTCCCTCTGTCTGCCTTGGTAAGCTGTGGGCTGGTTCACATCAACAGATGATGCTATTTGCTCGCTTCCTGCCCAGTGAAATTCACGCTCTCTAGATACATTTGCAGCTTAAATGGATTAACTTCGAGATGGTTTTAGATTTATTTTCTATATATATATATATTTTTAGGAGTGGTTGTAAAATTTTTGCTATTACATCAGCTTCCCGCTTATGAATGGAACAACTGTTTGAGAAAGGGGGGGTGGGGGGACCTGCTTTAGTGCAAGAGATTATTTTCTGTTGAAAGTGAGCTTTGAACAACCCCCGAATTACTGTCAAACTCAACGTGTCTCTGGAGATTTGAAAGTTTTATGCCCACTTCCAAAGTGCCTCTATTGTCTGTGTAGCAAATGCAGACTGAACTGCTCTGTTAAAAGCAAGTCATGCACACTTAAGAACATAATAGTAGCTCAGCGCTAACAATGCTGCTGCATTCACCCCAGCAAACTGCGACGGTAGTACAAGGGAAGCTCCAGCAAGCTGTTTGCCTTGTGATGAAGAGCCAGCGTGCCATTAAAGGCATGCTATTAACATTTCCTAGCTCTTTTCTCACTTTGACATCTGTCCTGTATTAGGGCTTTTGATCACGGTCTCAGCAGTGGACTTCACGACGCGTAGCGCTGGAAGGTTTCCCAAGGCTGCCTGGAAAGGGTGCAGAGTATCTCATCTGGGGTTTGCTGCAGTAGGTAAAGGAGGAACAATAGCCTGTCTGAAGTTTGTTTTGTCTTAAAATATTTTGCCCAAGAATTTCCTTTCTTTGATAGGTTTGGGGTTTTTTATTTTTTTTTGTTTTTAGCATGTGAAGATAGCTAGGGCTCCAGGGAGAAAGCTCATGAGGGTCTGTGGGAGATGTAGTCCAGCCAGGATGCACTGGGTTGGCTGGCACATACAGTCCTGTAAGCTGGTTATGGTTCCTGGGAGGGTTTTGCTGCAGTCTTTCTGAAGAAATCCTTCCACTCTGGTGTTTCAATCTTTGAGGGGTTTTCCTCTTAACATAGAATTCCCAACTGGACGAGGGAATACATTTTTCTCTTAGGTTACTGCTGAATAGGAGCAAGATACCTTCAGGTGTTTCCCCAAGCAGGCAGATAAAAAAAAAAACAAACCAACAAACCAACCAACCAACCAACAACAACAAAAAAAACCCCAAACCACAAAAAAACCCAAACAAAAAAAACCAACAAAACAAACCCCCAAAACAACAAACACAACACAAACAAAATCAAATTACTCAAAGAAAGCCAAGGACACCACCAATGTCAGTTGTGTCAGTTTGCTGCTGTTCGTGAGTTCTGCTTTTGGAGCAAAATACCAAGGGTGTCTTTGCATCCGAGTGCGTGCTCAGAGGTGTGAGGAAAGTTGCAGTGAATGTGGAGCTGTGTTTTGTGTCATGGCTCAAACAAAATGTGTAGGCCTGTACTTAAGAAAACTCTTGTGTGAGAGCAGCCATTTGTAGAGTCCTCTGATCTTTCATGCTTCATAACCAGGCCTGAAGGATGGGCTTTAGAGGCATGTAACTTGTGGAAGACAGAGGTAAAGCTTTGTCAGAATTAGAAGGTGCTCACAGATTTTGATAGTGTCGACCATTAGCTACTGAAAGTGTTTTGGCACCCTCAGAGGTGACAGTCCCACTGTGGATGCGCTTGTTGGATGTCCCCTTCTGAATTTACCTTCTGTACTCCAGACTCTCCCTGCATATACCTATCAAATGAAACCACTTTACATTTAAAAGGTCACTTCAAATTCATGATGCATTTTTCTGTCGTTAATAAAATATGAAATTCTTTCACATGATTAAATATTTGATGGTTTTTCTTTCCCTTCAGTAAATGTTGTCAAGTTCAGCGAACATTCTTGAATGAAAAACAGGAGCTTCTGTGTGGGGGGGAGAAACCTAAACAACCCAAGCTGTACATCTCACTGACAGTCCACTCCGCCTTGGGGTATAGGCTAAATTATTAATTCAGTCACCGCTGACTAGTCAGTCCGTGGCAAATGCCTGGCTCTTGAAGGGCCTTGACTCTTACCTTCTATTTTTTTCTTTGAGGCTCTCAGTCCTGCCTCTGCTTGCCAGGAGGATGACTGCAGCCCCGCTGTGGCTGTGCTCATGGCACCCCAGTCAGCCCGAGTCACCCTGGAAGCTGCTGGTCTGTTCCCCTCGTGTGCCAGCTCGAGCTGTGTGTGAGCCTGGCGCTGTAGCCCTCAGCCAAATCTAGTGTAACACACAGTATGCTCCATTTAGCTCTCCAGCAGGGACAAAGGCTTCTCAAATTGTTCCCTGTAGTCAAAATACTCATTTCACTGGAAATCTTTCCTGAACCTGTACAATTTCTCCCAGTGAAACTCTCTGTAATGCAGGCTCTCTCTGTAGAGAGCTTGTTTCAATGAAACAATGCTTACTTTTTTTGTTCAATACTGCATGTATAGATAAAATAATCCTAACAGGCCTTAATTAGAAAGGGAAGTGTTATTGTCTGGAAGGAATTCTGCTCCTATGAAACTTAGTTACGCTTCACTCTATTAAAGTTGTAATAGAAACTTGCCCAAAGAAAGCCAGCATGTGGTGACTGCCAGCCAGTATCCTTGTATGTCAGAAATCATGTGGTGCCTGTGGTGTTGGTAACAGACCCGTCAGTTAAAACAGGGGGATGCAAATGAACAGCACCCTATTAATGACGCACCGAAGGCTGCTGGGCTTGTTCTGCGGCTGGCTGCGTGTTTCCAAAGCAAAGGGTTCAGTGTTACACGTTGTTTGGCATGCAGAAGAGCTACGTACATGGCGAGCTGGGTTATTTTTCTGTTTACAGGTAACCCCGTGTTAGTCACAGTGTTGTTTGTGTGAGGCTTGCTGTGTTTTTGAGAGCAAAGAGCACGTGCTATGGAGAGACAGATACTTGGCTGCTGTGTACCAGTTAGGTTCACCTAGCTAGCTAGACAGGATGGATGAATGTAGGAGACATCTATGTTCCCTGTGCTGTACTCCTAAGCTAGATGTCTGGCATCTCCTTCCTGCTGCCTTGGCATGAACACCCTCTTGTTATCAAAGCCAGTTTGCCACTGGGAATCCTCTGATCTGCCCTTTGGGCTTACTGGTCCCAGAGCACAGCTTTGCTGGCTGCACAACCTGGAGTGCAGACCAAGAGGGATTGAGGTCTGCGTGCTTGGGCAGTCTGAAAAGCCCAGGGGGATTGTTTCCAAATCTAACTGATACTTTGGATCTCCTCTGAAGTATTTGGGTAACTGGAGCTGTACTGTGTGTGTTTGGGAGGGGATGGTGGGGAGAAGGCTGGGTTTATTGGGTTTTCAGGTCAGTTAAGGACTATATTGCTATTCCAAGGGGAAGTGAATGTGCTTCCCAGCTGGTTTGGTGCTCAGTTTTTTTAAGGAACATTTCTGTCAGCTGCAGTGACAAAGGTCCTTCCCCTGTGCCTTGGACTTGTATTGTGGGACTTAAATTCTCCATGTGTGCAGGCAAACCAGGAACAGAGGCAGCTTGGACCATGCATCTTCTGTCTGAAGGATGGAGAGGAGAAATGCTTCCTTCATGCTCATTTACTGAGGACCTTAAGGGAGCCAGGGTGAACCCATCCTCCCCTTCCAAAAGATTTTTGCAGTGAATGAGAACTGAGTGCACTGGAAGGGAAAGGAGGTTCTGTCCAGGGGCAGTGCCTGAGGCTGACCTTTTAGAGCACCTCCTGACTGGTGCCACCTCCCCCAGGGTCTGTGGTACAGGTGGCAGGGAGGCACTGGGCTGGCACACCACCTCTCTGTCTTCCACCTTTGGGGAACACCCAGATTTGACTTCCAGCCCTACATAAGGGGGTTCCCCACACACAGCTGGGAGCACCATCTGAGGTACAAACCTCAAGTGAGGTTTAACCTGAAGCAATAGCCAGAGACCTTAACCCATCTCTGGTTACTCCAGGAGTGCAGTGGTTGTCCCTGGCCTTTTGTCTCCTCATCTGCACCTGCAGGGTTGAAAGCTGTAAAGAAATCCTGTGCAGTCTGAACTGAAAAGTACAGCTGGGTTTTGTTTGCACTGAGAACTTTATGAAGGTCATGAATTGAGCTCCTGTGCCAACCTTTTTGTGATTTCCTTCTCATTGTTTCTTTTTCTTTGGGAATTTCTCCTCTGAATTGCCATCTGCTAGCTTTATTAACAGGGAGTTGTGTGTGTTGCAGGTTTTCTGTTAGTGCTTGTCTTACCACCCTTGTGCAGGAAAGCTGGACCACTCTGGGCATCTGTCGTGTGTTGCTAAATCTGCTGGAGTCGTGCAGGAGAGTTACTGCTTGGGTTTTGGAGGGGAAAGAACAACTAGCTCCACAGACCCTGCAGAACTGTGAGCTGGTCTCTGGGATAACAAGGGGATCCAGGGTGTGAGAAGACTGTTGGATCAAATACATATTCATTTGTTACAATAAATTCCACGATTTAGCTCTATGAGGGGTGCATTCAGATTCATTCATAAGTCTTTTGTCACCAGTTCTGAGCATGTCTTGACCAGCTGTCACTCTGATGCTGTGGAAAAGGGTTAGGCACAAAGGACCAGCTCCAAAGATGCTGCTTCTGGTTGGTAGTTGTAAGCTGGGTTTACTGCTGCACTCAGTCCTGCAGGCAGACTGACATGGCTGGGTAGCAAACACTATGAAATGCCCAGGATGCTTTGATGAGCAGTGATGCAGTTATGGCACATGTGCAGCCTTCCTGTGTGTTTCTTTCAAAATACCCAAAGTGATTGGATCTCACTGTTGGCATGAAAAGTTCTTCATAATGCTGCTTCTGGAAGAAATCAGTGTTTGCTTTGGTTGCAAATCACAGGTTGGTACAACTGAATTGTGATTTCTCTAAAATCACAATGTACTGACTGACAAGCATGACCATGAGCCAGCAGGGTG
>VWZY01012982.1:96835-115877 GCA_013399075.1 Chloroceryle aenea | reverse complement strand
TTAAACTAAAAGAGGGAAATTTAAACTGAAGAGGACGATGACATTTTTGACACTGATGGTGGTGAGACCCTGACCCAGGTTGCCCAGAGAGGTGGTCGATGCCTGGAACCATTCCAAGTGAGGTTGGCCAGGGCTTATAAGCAACCTGCTCTAGTTGCAGATGTCCCTGCTTCCTGCACGGGGTGGTTGGACTAAATGACCTTGAAAGGTCAATTCCCACACAAAACATTCTGTGATTCTAAAGAACTAGGAAATGATGGCAACCAAGCTCCAAAAATACCTTTTCCAGACACTTATTAAATTATTCCCTAACTCACACAGAAGTCTGTAGAGACATGGAAATGACAGCCCAGTGCCCCAAACAGCGAGTGTGGAAAGACTCGGGTGATATATAACAGACCACACAGGGGCTATATGACTTTGTAGGGACAAATCACACCCTGTGCAATAACTGCTGGTGAGAGATGGGAGGTATCAGAGAATAATCTCCCAAAGAAATGGATTACAGTCCAGAGAGGCCTTGGGAGTTCAAGATGGTGCTGAGATGGGATCCTGTACAAAAGCCTTTAATTGTAATGGCAAAGGGGTGGCTGGAGATTTCTTAGAGGAGTTACCGCCATCCCGAGTCAAAAATATGTGGGATTGGGTCACACCCTCAAAGAATAAAAGATGCTCTGAACCAGTAAGGCTTTACATGGCTTTGTTATTTCTGACAGCATGATGGGGCCGGTCCTCCCGGTCTGCGTCACAGCACAGCATTCACAAGATAAACAGTACAGAGGGAAAGCCAGGAGGTGGCATCCGAGACCTGAGCACATGAAACCAGGACACTTTTCCAAGTAGGAGCTTCACAGGAGGTGGCAGCCTGGGACAGTGGAGAAAACATGTGTAGATTTTGTTCTGCACCTTCCTTTCCCCCCCAGGTGCATCAGACAAAGAATGTCTGTATTAAGTTAAAAGACAAAAATCTTTCTGTTTTCTGGTCAGCATTTAGCACTGTTGCCAAAAAATAACGCCGAATCTCAGCGGGCTTGCTGGAGGGTGTGTGTGGGAAGTTGTCCATAGCCCAGCTGGCTCTGGTGAGATGGTCACCAGCACTAACTCAGGATGGTCGTGGCTTGGTTTGTCTGAGCCTGGGCAACGCCTGAGGCTGGAGCTCTCCCTCTTCTGTGTGCCTCTCCCAGTGCAACGCTTCTGGTATTACCCATTTAACTGAAAAAAAAATAAAAAAAATAGAAGAGTCTTACATGATGACACATTCAGCTCTTTACTCGGCTGAAGGGGGCTACCTGGACCAGCTCTGTTTGCAAGTGAGGCTGAAGACTGCAATGTCCAGGAGCATCACCACCACTCTGTCATGGTGCTGGGGCAGACAGCAGATGGCACTAGGAGATCAGGTCATGAAGGATACCTGGCGGGCACACAGAGGCCACCACTGGACTGTGGTGGATCTCAGCTTGGCACAGACTGTATAGCTGCTGGACAGGAGACCAAGAGGAAAAAAACAGGTGCCTGAGACAGGGTAAGACCAGCCCCTGATAAAAAACTAGAAGTGTCTCCAAATTAATCTAAAATATCTTCTCCCTTGGTCTGGGGCACTCAAAAGGAGAGATATCCCAGCTTTTCCTCTGTGATACAAATGGATTAGAGTTTCCAGGGCACTCGACATGCTATGGAAATCCACAGCTCTCCCTTTGCCTCCATTTCCCACTCTCTCTAGTCATAGCAGACTGAGCATGCTTCATCTGGTGGGCTTCATTCACTGGGCTCCAGCTGGTAGGTTCCATCTGCTGGGCTCCACCTGGTGGGCTTCATCCACTGGGCTTCACTGTGACTGACACACTCCTTTCATCCTCCTCTGGGTTACAGGAGTGAGTGGGAGCTCATGACACTCTCCTGGGGACCAGATCTCCATACTGCTCACCCAGAACAGGCATTTCAACAGGCAAAGGGAGGATGGTGTCTTGCTCCAGTGTGTCAAAGCTGACTGGCTGATGCAGCCATTACTGGCATTCAGGGCATGCTGGCACCATGAGCAGTGTATTTTCATCTGCCGTTTGTCTTCTTGCTGACCTTGGCATCCTGCTGAGGATTGAGTTGTTTGCTCAATGGTCTATGGGTGACAGCATGGTCTCCCTCATGTTCTCTTAGTGAGGTGGGTACTTGATGTCCTCTGCAGGGGCTTTACCTTCTCTGCTGCCAAAGATAGCAAAGACAGTTTCCTGTCCACCACCAACAGAGCTCACACAGAATATGCTGAGCTTCTTGGGAAATCTGCTAGCACCATCAGAAGGCAAACAGGGTCTGATCTGAAAGGCTCTCACGAGACCCACCAACTTTTGGGACTTGTGCTGCGGTCATGAGCAAGGCCTCAGTGCATGCTACTGCCTGTTGAGTGTTTTCAGACTGGGAATGATGGATACTGGTAACAAATGCTCCAGCAAGGTCCTCCTGCAAACAGCTTTTCTGGATGTTTCCTCAAGGCAGTAGGGGAAAAGCTGTGCATACAGGTCTGGACCATGATACTTAGTGCTGCTTCTCCAGATGTGGTAGATAGTTGCCCTTCATGGAGGAAGCACCATGGCAGATGTGCTCTACCCTCTTAAACAAACTAACAGTAGTTTGGTACAGGCTCCAAAGGAGGTAAAGACCTGAGCTGTAGCTGTGCCAAAACCTCCTCTAGGAAGCCCACAAAGCACCAGAGCGACCCAGTGAACATCGATGCATAAGAGGTTGGAACACCCATCACACAATTAACACATTAGTAGTGGGTGTTTCTTTCAAGACTCATTTATCAAGGAACAAAGACAGTTGTGGCTACGCAGAACCTAGTGCATATATCTCCTGTTGTATGTGATTTGTTGATAAGCCAACCACTTTCCCCCATAAATATGACAGGCTAAGTGAGCCTCCTCTGAGTTCTCCCTGAACGGCCATGTGGCTGCACAGCGGTGATCTCCCATCAAGTGGATCTCCTTCCAAGGTTGTTCCTTTTTGTGACCTTTTCCCAACAACAGATCTTTGGATGAGTCCAGTTTGATCTGTCTCCAGATTGCAGCTGGGCTGCACACCAGGTGAGTCTCCCCTAGAACTGGGACACCTCTCAGGCATTGAAATTCCTTACCTGGGACTAAGAGATCTTTCCTTACCCAAGGCTGAGAGACCCCTTGCTCCTAAGAGATCCTCAGTAAGTGACTGAATTAAATGCTGAATTAAAAAAAAAACAAAATTCACTTAGCTAATTCCATTAGACATAAGCCATTAATCAAGCCTGGGATTAAGTATAGATCCAGCCACACACAGACACCTTTCTGAGAAGGAGTTCAGAAAGCAAGGGTGGTCCACTCTGAACCTCATGACTCAAGGGGAGGATTTCCTTACTCCTTGTAGTCCTTCCATTAGATATAAATCATTAACCAAGTGGAAGACTAAGACTGGACCTGGCCACACCTAAACTCCATCAGGAGTCCACTCTGAACCTCGTGACTCAACAGTAGGGTCTCCCTTAGCCTTTTGTGTCTCCAGTCTCTATGTAAATCATTACAGCTCAATTCTAGCTTGACTTTTCTTTGAATGTTTCTTCCACATAGTAAATAACAATGTGAAACTTGTCATTGAACCTTAAAGTCACACTTTACAAATCCATATTAAACCCACTTCTGCTGATACCTTTGATGGTGGTTCTTTAAGCGTTTAAACCACTCATTCTGTCACAAATCGCTGGCTGGCAGGACAGCAAGTAGTATCACTGATGACTTATGGAGACGTGGAGTATGTCTGAGATAACTGGTGTGATTGGGAAGCTGTAGAAGAACAGTTAAAGGTGGCCAGGGGACATATAAAGGATGGAAAAGGGAAAGGAATTATTTGTGAAATGCTGGGTATATAAAATACCTGTTTAGAAGCTGCTTATAAGGACAGGAAGAGTTCATGTGATGTACTTGGCTTTATGAAACAGCCAGAAAGCTTATAGCCAAAATAAGTAAAAAAAAGCCTGTGAGTGGCACCTTAGAAACTATTTTAGTATTTAACTAAGGCTAAAAATCTTTTCTTAATGTTTAATAGTTTAATATAATTATTTTTTATTCATGACAGAGAGCTCCTGTGGCTGGGGAACAACTGACCACCCCACTTGGGGAAGGGGGTGGAATTCCCACTGGATGCAAGGAAAAAAAAATCACATTGATAGCAGTGGAGCTGATGGACAGAGATGTGGTATCTACATCCTTGGAGACCTTCAGAGCACACCTCATGGACCAAGGCCTCCAGAGTTCCCTCAACCCTCAGACTTCCTCTGATTCTTGCAATTTAGGGGAATGTTGCATGGGAGACTCTGGCTAAGCAGGTCTCTCTGGCCACGTTCAGTAGGAAGTCATCTATCATTTAGTATATGTAGGTGAATAGATTTTTGCTTAAAGAATAAAGTACGCTTCAAGCTCAGAACAAAAAAAAAAAGTGCCTGTTGTTCTAGGTATTACATTTGTTATACCTACTGAACGTAGCCAATGTTTTCCAGAGGGTTTAAACATTTCTCAGAGTTCAAGCACGTCTTGGCATTTGTTTCTCATCACACCCTACACTTAAGAAAAGCACTATGTGAGACTGGAAGCTAATAGCTTTCTAAACTGTTTATATTCTTTAAAAAAGATTATTGCAAACACACACGAATCCAAAGCCAGTAAATAAACCTTGGGTGTCTAAAGAAACTATGTTGTGGTTAAGAGAAAGACGATCTCCCAGAGCTGTGAGTTTGGGTGACAAGATCAGAGTAAAGCTGCAATGCATGGGAGATTCCTGAACTAGACAGTGGAAGCAAACACTGGTGACAGTCACAGAGGATGGTGTTGGGTGAGACCTGGAAAAACCAAGATGGGTTTTCTCATGCTTTTCAAAGCAGGGGGAGTCAGACCTATGGACCTTTTGTTTCTGGGCAAAGTCTTAGGCATGAATGTTAGATCTGAAGCATTCACAGCTCCAAAGGTTGGAGGGGAAAAGGCCAAAGTCAAGATGAGGAAGGGAATAGTTGAACTGAGTTGTTCAGGCTAAAAACATTCCTAAGGCACGATATCTAACACTTTTTGCAGTGGACTGTGGGAAATTATGTTGTTTTAGTTACTTCCATTTAAATTCATGTTTCTTCCTCCCAGTATAACATTCTTGCATGGACAAAGCAGGATGCAAGGCAGCATTTCAGGACAGTTGCAGTAAAATCCCCAAGTGATAGAGCACTGCCCAAAACTGGTGAGAAACACCTTCTCCAGAGCCTGTGATGAAGGAGAGGGAGTAGATGAGAAAACATCTGCCTTCCTGAGATAATGGAGCAAGGATGCACGCCCTTCATTGGACAAGATGGTCCACAAAACCATACCAGAAAGAATAGAGGAACTGATGTGGGGTTGAAACCAGCTCCATGTCAAGGAGATCTCAAGGAGACACTCCTCAGAAATGCAACTGGTGTCAAGAAAGCATTTGACAATCTTTGTTTCTGCTTACAGAGGTGTACCTTGTGAGGTATCCTGACTTGCCCACAGAAATACCAGCACTGCTCCAAGCAGAGCCTTAGAGTAAACATGGGCAAACCCAACCTGCCCTCTGAAGACTGTGGGGCTAGAGAATTGCACACGCTCACCTCCAGAGACTGAAAGTGCTGTTCCGTGCCCTTTTGTCTGTACCCCTCCCTCTCATGGATTATTTTGGACAGATTTCTAAAGGTCATTGAAAATGGTCTTATAAGAAGATGAATATGGGAAAATAAACCCAAATACACAGAATATTTTCCTCATGTTAGGAGAAAAGTCCCTGTCTGGGCCATTATGTGTTTAAATCCAATTTCTCTTAATAACTGCATGAAGATTTCCAGCAGAGAGAAGAAGCTGAGCTGGTGAGTCAGGCATATTGCACAGAACCAAGGTCATGCTCAACTTACACAGAAGTGGCCACTTTAGATATTTTCCAGTGTGGAAAAAATACAAAACTAAAGGATGGGGTTTCATTTGCCACAGATGAGCACTCAGACTGCTGCAGGTAATTCATTATGTCTCTGTGACTCACTCTGTCCCTTGCTCTGTTCTCATTGCTCCTTACTTGATGCAGCAGATCAGAACCAACCCTCCTGGGTGATGGTCAAGCACCAGAGTAAAAGCTCTGCCCTGGAGATGTTCATCGGGGGCAACCTGCAGGAGCAGATTTTAGAAGAGCTGTGGGGAATAGAGAAGGTGGGACCTGACAGAGACTAAGCATCTGGATGGTGATGGGGAACAGCAGATATTTGCTCAGTTGGTGCTGCCTCCTCACCACCACCTTGCTCTTTAGGTATCTCAAAACAACCTTCCCACTTCAGGCAAATCAGAACAACAGACAACTCAGAACAGCTCACAGTAGCAACAAAAAAATACTTCTGCTGCCTTCTTGAAAAGGAGCACCCTCCTCCACCCATAGAGCCACACCATACCCTTCCCTTTGAGTCATCCTTGCCTGCAGCAATGCAAGGTTCCTCTTCATCAGCTGAAGTGTTATGGAGTATTCCAGCAGTGAGGGAGGGTCCTGGCATGATTCACAGCTCTGAGAAACCATTTTCTTCCAACTGAGCAACTCTTTTGCATCCTGAGGTTCTCCCTGGCCTTGCTTCTCCAAAACCACATGGTTCCCCTTCCCTGTCAGATGTTTCCCAGTTAAGAAACACAAACCTGGTTACATCCATGTCAATATGGACTTCGGCTAGGAGCTATCATGTGCCAATCACCCTAATCCTGCATGACTGCTGTCCAGAGAAGTTGGCAGAGAAAATTCTGCTAACTACAGAATTGCCCCAAGGCTCAGGCAACAAGCACCAGTGTATAAAAAACTCTGACAAATCCCCAGACAGAAAACAAAGCATTATCTTATTGAATGCCAGGTCCTGGGGTAACAAACACCTGTGAAATTATCTTCAGCATCCTGTTGAATTCTTCTCCCACCCCTCAGCTGGTGATGGCTATGCAGGCATGTCGTCTCAACTAAATGGGTTTCTGGAAGGGCTGGGAGAGCAACACTAGAAAAACAGAAGGTACAACACCTTCAGAGGCTCACTGTAGGCTTTTAAAGCTAAATGTCAGAATTACTGCATGGAAGGAGCCACTGCTGAAATCATGAAGGCTTTGGAGGACAAATAAGATTTTAATCGTTCTGTACTCAAGATTAAAATTAGACTTAAAATTCCTCTACCTCTAATATGTTAATAGCTTTTGTGCCATTCTAAAAGACCTTACAGAGGAATGTGTAATCGAGAGAAACAGGCTTGTGCTTGAAAATAAGCAAATCAGTGATGTCATACTTGCTGTTCCATTTCTGAACTGCATGAAGAGTGTTCCATTTCTGAACTGCATGAAAAAGTTTTGAATGTAAAGGTTTTCCCTACCTCTGAGGCTACTTAGCACAGCACTGGCAGTGCAAAGCCACTGCTAATGACCCAGTCCAAAGGAACCTAAAGTTCCCTTTTAACCAGTCTTCAGAAAAAAACTGAGAGCCATAATGACAAAAATGTTATGAAAATAAATTCTCTCCCCTGAGCTGTCATCAGGGGCAGTCATGGACAACATCATAAGAATACCTGTGTGCAGAAATGAGCAGGTCTTGGGAAGGAGTGGTGTGACCCTGCCAGAATGGGTTGGCAATGCAAACTACACGCAAGAGCTGAAGGGCTCTGTCAAGTAAGTTTTGTGGAGTAAGTGGTGAGTGGGAAACAAAAGACACCCAGCAGCTCAGACTTCATTGGCAGCTGCCAGCGTGATAGAGATGACCAGCTTTTTGAGAACTGTGTCCACAAACTTACAGAATCACAGAATGATGGGGGCTAGAAGGGACCTCTGGAAATCATGTAGTCCAACACCCTTTCCAAGGCAGATTTACCTACAGCAGGTCACACAGAAACATGTCTAGGTGGTTTTTGAATGTCTCTGGAGATGGAGACTCCACCACCTCTCTGGGCAGCCTGTTCCATTGCTCTGTCACCCTCAAAGTAAAGAAGTTTCTCCTCATGTTCCGATGGAACTCCCTATATTCAAGTTTGTATCTGTTACCTTTTGCCCTGTCACTGGGCACCACTGAAAGATTAGTCCCATCCTTCTGACACCCACTCTTTAAGAATTTATAAACGTTGAAAGGATCCCTCTCAGTCTTCTCCAGACTAAAAAGGCCCAAGTCCCTCAACCTTTCCTCATAAGAGAGATGTTCTACTCCCTTAATCATCTCTGTAGCCATTTACTGTACCCTCTCCAGCAGTTCCCTGTCCTTCTTGAACTGGGGAGCCCAGAACTGGACACAGTACTTCAGATGTGGCCTCACCAGGGCAGAGTAGAGGGGAAGGAGAACCTCCCTCTACCTGCTGACCTCACTGTTCTTCATGCACCCCAGGTCAATCAATATGCATGTGAGAAACAACTGGTAGTTGCTTTGCTGGGGCACACAGATGTGATGGTGATAAACAGAAGTGATGGACTTTGCAGGGGGAGGACACTACCTTGCAAGAGACGGGAGTGGCATTCAATTACAAACCAGCTTCTCTAATAGGACCAGCAGTTTCCAACGTGGTCACTGCTTTGGAAGAGAAGAAAAAGCAGGAGTGAGTCAATTCTGAACTCTCACATGTAAGCCAAGTGGTATGTTTTAAAGAAGAACAGGCCATACTCATCATCTTAAAGACCAATTAATTATCTATAGCCTGCAAGTTAGGGCCACAGTTGACACCTTCCTGGCCTCTTCTCATCTTAGCCCAGGGTTGTAAAGGATGTCCATCTGCCAAGGGTTAAAAGAGCAGATGCTGTCCTGTGTCATGAACTCCACTAAACAAGTCCCATGTAGCCTCTGTGGTGTTTCTCAAGGCATCATCCTGTTTCTTTCTTGGTCCTGGACTTTTATTTCTTGCCAGTACCTGTTGAGACCCTGAATCAGCCAAACCCTTGGCATGGATCTCAGACTTTCCAACACCCCACAAAGACTTCTTACATAACAAACTCAGGTATAAACTAGAACAGGTCACTTCCCAACTAAATGGAACTCAAAGTAGCAAGGCTGGAATAGAAAAACAAGAAGTTTATAAAAATATCTGTCCAGTATCGTATCCTTGCAGGTCTCATTGCTTCCAGAATTGGTTTAGTCAGTTATACAGCTTCAAGTTCAACTCTGTGTAAAGCCATTGGTCTTGCTCAATGCCTGCTCCCTGTTCATCCTTGCAGCTTCTTCTGGAGCTGCAGCTTCCCATCTCGTTGTTGTGGCCATTACTCCTGGGCTTCCTCCCTCTGACCTGAGCTGCACTCCGGGGAAGGAGCTGACCAGTCACTGCTTTCCAAAAGGAACATGACGTGTAAAATTAGAATGAGCAAATCACACAGGGCCGAGCCTTGCAGATGAGCTTCAAGACTGATCTCCAGAGCAAGTTTTGGAGTAGGATGTATCACCACACATGAGCAGGTCAGTTCAGCCATCCTTGGTGTGCTGAGATTTTGAACCAGCTCAACTCAAAGAAGCTTTCCATGCTCAGCCTCTTTCTTCAGCAGCTGCTTTTCCATTGCATTTCTGAAGGAATGTGGCCAGTGGGCTGGTCATGCCAAGCCCAGCATGCCTTTCCAACCACACCCAGTTCTTAGTTGTCTGGCCTCAAAAAGATACTCCAGATCATTCCTGATGCTCACAGTGCAAGAGTGAATATACAAATCTTACATACCTTTCATAAAAGTAATGCAGTGTCCTCTAACTCCTAATACCAATCACCTCAGAAAAAAAGTCATTATTAGATGGAACAAATGCATAATGAAACCAGTATGTGAGAGTTCAGCAGCTTCTTACCTCCAGAGGTGTCCAGGGAAGAACGTGAGAACTCTAGGAACGTAAGAACAACTTATCATGATGGTTTCCGAAAACTGGAGATACTCCAAGACTGTCCAAAATGACACTGTTGAATGACACTTGGATGGAGAAAATTTCAACGGTCCCTACAGACTGGTAAAGAACCACCCAAGACTGAAACAGTAGAGGTTTTTTTGTAGCCCTCAGCCATGTTGTGGAGCATAAAAGAGACACTGAGGTCTGGGGACTCCATACCTCTCTCAGAGGAGACCTGAAGCCTGCCCAATGCTTGTAGGTGATAACAAAACCAGGAGGAACAAAAAGAGCAAGCCAAAAGAGAGATCTGGCAGGAGTGCAGAATGAGGGAGTGGATGATTGCAAGGAGACATGTTTACTGTGTGGGTGTTAGCCTTGAGTGCAAGGAACAGGGCTGCCTGTGACTCTGTACAAGACCCCAAAGGGGAAAAAGAGTTGAGAGGAAATAGAGGAGAAGGACTTGCAGGAGAAGAGGAGAAAATTTGGGGTTGACTGGAAAGGGGAAGACTTCTTCAAGGGTGAGATGTGGAAGGGTAGATTGTTCCTAGTCTTCCCATTGTTCTCTAGACACCTCTGGAGGTGAGAAGCTGCTGAACTCTCATATACTGGCTTCATTATGCATTTGTTCCATCTAATGATTACTTTTTTTCTTCTAAGGTGTTTATATTAGGATGTAGAAGAGACAGAGCATTACTTTTATAAAAGGTATGGAGGCCAGGCCATTCCTGTCCTTAGGACGTCATCCCAGGTTTATAAATGGGAATGGCCATTTAACAGTGGACAAGAGAGGGACAAATCGGGAACCGTATTTCCTCTGCGGCTGAAGATTTCAGGGTGAGCAGTGGTTTTGTAATCTCCCTGGGTTGCTCCCTCCCTTTGGCAGAGGTACTCCTCAAGTCATCAGCAGTCTGGCCAGCTATCAAGAAGCACATAAATATCTGGTTTTAGAAGATCCACAGCCTTGAGAAAAGAGTTCATTTTGCCCCAAAACCTGTTTTTGCCAACTCCCGATGCTTCAGGAATGGAAGTTTTGTACAGCAATCATCCAGACTTAACGTGGCACCAGGGTTTATTCATGTTTGCTTAATTTTGGAGCAACCTCTGGTTATTTTCTTCAGGAATTTTATGTTACAAGGTGCTTTTGGCTCTTGACATCCACCTTGCTTGGAGCACAGATTAGCACTGCCACAATTCACCCTGATGGTTACTGTACATGACGTTTGGTTAATCTTTTCCCTCCTTTGGAGGAGAGCAGAGAAGGGCAAGAATGTCACACCTCTATGTACTCCAGATGAGATTAAACAAGGAGGAAAACATTCCTGGGAGACTTCACTGCTGGGCTGTCCATGTTTCTGGGAAGACCATTAAACAAGAAACTGTTGTGCTGTCTGAGGCCTTTCTGGTGACATTGGGCAAGCTCTCCAGGCACCTGGTGCTGCCAGGGGAAGGAGAAACCTGGATGCTGCAACTACTCAGGTTATCACTGGACTCCCAACGTGTTTTCTGTCTGCCTATGGGTTTTATTTGGAGAGTACAACTCAAAGAGTTTGAGAGCCCTTGGAGAGCGGGTTCCTGCTCTTTGGGTGGATCTTTATGTCAGTGGCATTCTACCCTGCTGATGTCCAATCTCCTCTGGAACCAGAAGGCATTCAGGAGCCTGTGCCTGCTCTTACTGTACCCAAATCCCTTCTCCTGGGGATGTTTACAGCATGGACATTGCTCATGGTACAGAATTTGTTTCTTCTCTCAGCATCTTTCTCCCAGGAACCCTACATTGTTTTTCTTAAAGTTGTCCATATGGGCTATTAATGGTCTCCAAGGGCCAAGGTTCCACTGGGACCAGTACTTGCCCTCCTGCTCATATCCACCTCAGAAATGGAGTCTAGGCCATATCAGAAACAAGAGATTCACCCCCTTTCCCCTGGAGAAGAGGAAGTTCCTCAATTCCCTCTGAGATCTAGCATTCATTTTTAGCCCTGGGTGGTTGAATTTATTGTAAATAAGTCACCTTGTTTAACGAGAAAGAACGTCAGCATATTTTTATTAACTTCCCTAACAAATCTTGAGGGGTAGGGCCACAAGCCAGTACCTTGCTTCCTTGCTGCGCTTGATGTTTTTGTTTCCCTGTGTTTCCTCATTTGTTGAGGGAATGTGGTTTATGATTCATTCCACTGTGCTTAGTTATGTGAGACATGTTTGAAGGTGTGTGAGGTGTTTTTTTAGAATTTCTTCAATCTGCTGGCATTGAACTTAGTGGTGAATGGCACAGGCGATGGATTGGCTACAGAACAAAGAAAAGCGCCTCCAGCCCCGTGTTACTAGTGCTAGAAGCCAGGCTCCTCCAGGAAACACCTCCCGGGGAAAGACCCAGCATGAGAACGAGACAAAGTGCAAAAATCTTGTTATCACCCAGAGACTATCTTGGAGTATTGATTCCTGATGAGAAGTAGCTGGGCCTTCCCCATAGCCTGTTTCATTGTGGAGAATGCAGTAGCTTCCTTATGTGTTGTCCAAGCTCCGTTGCTGCTCTTTGATACCATCCCTGTCTCCACCACACCATAGTCCAGGGGTCCCGCTCTGCCTTCAGGTCTTCTTGTAGCTAGTCCTTCTTCTTCAGTTACTGATCCACATCTCTCACCAAGCCCTGCTTGTCTTCTGCTCTGTTTTCCCATTTCTCTGCTTCATTCACAGTGAGCTTTCTTCTCTTTCAGCAGCTAACCCAGGTATGAAACAGCTCCCTCAAAACTGGCCTCATGTCTCCTGCATGGTTCTATCAGGCCCCAGATGCCCAGGAGGACTTAATGAGGGCTATATCATGAACTTGGAAAAAGCTCTGAAAACCAGCCAGGCAGCTTCTCTGTCCTTCCTTCATCCCTTCTTATGGAAAAATAGAAATACTAGAAGCCCAAAACATAGGCTGTTGACTGCATTGGTGAGTCTGGACCAAGCTATTTCTCCAGGGTTGAACATGAGTACCAAGTGGATGGATCTTAAACCACTCTGGAGTCAACGGTGTATGGCAAGTAGCAGAAAAACAAAAAACAAAACAAAACAGACAACCCAAAACAAACAAACAAACAACAACAACAACGAAGAAAAAAAAGCACAAACAAACAAGCAAACAAAAAAAAACAGTAAAAAAGCCAAAGACACAAAGAAGATAATCTCAGGGTGGTACAAGGATCAAGGGATGCTGTAGTGGAGGGGAAGTAGCATCACTGACCACTTGATTTTGCCTTGTGGTTGTGGAAGGAGGACTTTGAGTATATCTTTGCAGAAGGGTGCTGGAAAGGCTGGTCAACTGCAAAGTCCAGTGAAGACTGAAGTACATGGCATATGAGGAGATGCTGAAGGAGCTGGACTTGTATGACAGCAGAAGAGAAGGTTTCTAGGGAATATAATTACTGACTTCAGTTATGTAGAGGGTGGGCATAGAGAAGACAGACACAGACTTTTCTCAGAGATGCCCAGAGAAAGTACAAGAAACAACAGCCCAAATTGCAATAGATACATTCCCTGAAAGGAAAAAATGCTCATCATAAGCATGGTGCATCCCTAGAAGAGCCCCAGAGCTTTGGAAAAGGATTACCAAGCATGAGAGCATCACCATCAGACTGGACAAGGTCCTGAGCAACTTTATGTGGCTTTGAAGTCAACCCTGCTTGTCAAAGAGATGGATGAGAGACCTCCAGTAGGTCCCAGTAGGCTAAATCTTGGCTTCCACACATGGAAGTAAGGCTGGAGAGGTAGTTGCCAGAGGAGATTTGTCAGCCTCTTGAGCAATAAATGGCCATAATGTCAGTAAAATTGTCTTTCAAACAGAAAGGGATCAGAGCAGGCAGGTGGGGGCAACAGCAACACTTCTGACAGAACAGTGCTGTTGCATGGATATATTAGGATGGGGTTTACCTGCTCTTCGGGTCACAACTCAAGGTAAGGAAGAAGGTCATATGGGAGACTTCAAAGTACATTAGCAAGGAGATCTTGCTGTTTGTGAAGCCCTTTTATAACCACAGATGTCTGGGAGAATGGTTTGTCCTTACAAACTCTTGGGAGCAGGACCAGAGCCCAGGTCTCTCTGCTCCCATCAGCTTTGTGTTCAGACCCTTACATACTTGTACTCAGGCCAGTGCACACAACACATGTCCTGCTGCTGTTGTTCAGACAAAGCTCATTTACAAACAAGGTTGTAAGAGCCTCATTTCTGACAATAAATGAACCATGCTGAGGAGCTGTTCAGCCACAGGACTTCTGGTCCTGCCTTGGGTTTGGGGACAGGACAGACCCGTCTGGTTGACATAATGGGTACATCCACCTCTCTTGGGCCAGGGGAACACATGTGCCTTCATGCTCCTAAAACACTGACATGTGATCACTAAATTATTGTCTCACAAGGACATCTCAGATGATTCCCCGAGCTCTTACAGGGAAAATGATGTTAAATATTAATTGATGGGATGATATGAAGCATGATATCTCAGCAGTGTGCAAGGATGAGAGCAGGTGTGGACAAGGAAGTCATCAGCTGAGGATGGCTTGTGAGGAAATTATAAATCCGAGCTATGCAAATAACTGTGTGTTCAGGAAATATCTGAGTGATTGAATCACAGCACCTGTAGAAAAGGCCTAGTGAGTGGCGGCACATAGGTGCAGGCATGGCTGAAGGTTTCAACCTGAAACAAAATTTTATAACCAGCAGCCACAAAAGCTGACTGGGCAGCTGGAAGTGTTGGATACCAATATATTCCTCTGTCTATCTTCCCAGTGGAGCATCTTGTGAAGTGCTCCAAGGACAAGGAGCAGGGCAAGCTCTGTTTCCAGCAAAGGAAACTGGGTTTTGGGTATGGGTAAATATTCAAAATAAGGACTGTTGATAGATATTTTGTGCTCCATCCATGTTCAACAACAGAGGCTCGTTTTCCTTTTGGACAAGCTCTCTCAAGGTTTTGAGATCTGAGGGCTCATCTCTGCAGGAAGTTAGAATTTAAAAATACAACCTGGTATCATAATTTTGGAATATATTTCCCCGCATTTAAAGCTATTCCGGCTTTATTTGCTAACTCAATTTGAATCTAGGTCTGGTGGCTGTGACATACCTCACATAGCCCCAACACATTCACTTTGATGCAGAGGTGACATCGGGCCACCACTGGATTGTGGCTTTACAGTTGAAGTGTTGCTATGGCATCTTCTCTCTTTGGGTGAAAGAAGTTATTACTGTATTGTAAAATTTATTTATTTTTCTAATTGTCAAAGGTGCTGGTAGATCTGGACAGGCATCTTAGAACTTTCTGTCTAAGTTCAGGAGAAAATAGTTGATCTAGTTAGTCAGAAAGAGAATTTCTATGCTAGGATATGCAAGAAGATTTAGAGGGACCCTGATGAGGGTGGCAACACATACCAGGCAAACATGGAAATAGTTTATAGGATAAATAAGAATAGAAGTAGGTGCCTCTGGGGTAAGTTCTGCTTGAGCTGTGCATGGAGATGGAGTACTTACAAAAGTGGAGAGATCTATCTCAGGCTACAGGGAATTCAGCTCTTAGGTTACATTTTGAACCAGAGACTTGCACTGACATCTGATGCTCATAGGAGGTATATGGGTACTCCACACAGGGTCCACAAGACAGCCCTACACCCAAGGCTGCTCCACCATGCTGAAGGATGGACCCCAGGCTCCAAACTACTGTCCTCACCCTCCACAGGGAATCAGTGGGTGCGTGAGCTGAGACCTTGCTCTTTGTTTCAGGGGAGCTCCTTTTGAAAGACATGGGGATGAGTCCCCCTGAGGTCATGCCACCACTCTCCTCACCTGAGATGGTCCAGAGAAGTGTTTCATAACCTGCAAACAAGGAAAAAACATGCTGAGTTTGACTTCTCTAAGTGAACCGAGTTACAGTCAGGTCAACAAAGCACCTATCTTACACACCAAGGCAACAATGATCCTGATCATGAGCTAAAAAGGAAAATGTGTTTTTGTTGAGCTAATGCAAAGAGAAATGCTTCTGGTGATAAGGGTTGTTTTGCAAGGTCAGCTTTATGGTTATGACATGATCTTTACAGGACTGCTGTTGAGCACTTGAAGGAATGTGAATGACATCTGTGGTCAGTAAAAGCTGGATGCCTAGAAGTGTAAGTGAAAAATGAATGTGCAACTAAGTCTTAGGTCTGTTTTGTTTAGACCTTTCTTTGTGAGTCAAAAGTGCTCACCAGGCAGTGCTGAAGGCAAAGAAAGAGAAATGGACCAAGGCAAGAGCTTCAAAACTTCTTTTAAATGAGGATCTCAGAGGACTTGTAGCAGCTGGCAAAGTCCTTGTGATGTTGAAGCAAAATCAGACCCAGTCTGCATGCTAGAGCTAGCTGCCAGACAGCAAATACTGGCAGAGAAAACCCAAATGGAAAAGGTGAAGTGGATCCAGTCCAGAAGAAAAGCAGAAAAGAGAAGGGGAGGAAACTGAAGACACAGAGCTGACAGTCATGTCAGGGAGGGGCAGAGGAGCTGAAGGAGCCAGTTCTCCTGCCCCAAAAAAAAAGCCACTCGTCTGCCCAAATGTCAGCAAGAAGGCACCTTTCTCCCCATCTTGCTGCAGGGCAGGAGCAGAGGCTGTCTGTCCACAGGTTCCTGTTGGTTGAGGGCACTGTGCCTTATGAAGAAGATCCAGAAACATCTGTTCCTCCTGGGATAGATGACAGAACCAAAGCACTTTAAATCTGCCACCCCACCCTGTCAAAGAAGGGACACCCTAGGCACAGCAGCAGCCAGAGGCTGGGTTCTTCAGATCAAAGTGGCACAGAAGCCCCTTGTACAGCAAGACAAAGCCCAGGGCAATTGAAATACATTTTTGGCTTGCCCAACACACCTTCCACTGGCCTGGTCTGTTTGCTGCATGCAGAGCAAACACTGAGCCTGTGGGAAATTTCTCTTGAGAAAAGGAGGGATAAGGCCACATGGGAATCACCAGCAACCTGGACATCCCCAGGAATGCTTCATTCTAGCAACTCTGCATATTCTGGGTTTTATCTGAAAATAGCAATATCGAGGAAGAGAGTCCATCAGGAGAGTGAGACTTAGTGATGCAGCAGCTGAAGATGACTCCTGTGATGGCTCCCAGCAGAGCCTTCAACACCTTGCAATGCACCTGTGGAGCAGAATTGACATGAGAACCCAAAGGATTTGCGTTATAGCAAGAGTATAAATTCCCTGGGGATCTCCTAGTACAATGTTCAGATTAGGGAGCTGAAGGACCAGGCTGCGTTTTCTGGGTAATGCTGTGGGATTCCTCAGTGGCTTCTATGGCAGGACGCATACAGAACAATGCAGACAATTTGAGTGACGAGTTCAGAGGTTTGATGCAAACACATTCTGAAAAGGAGGGGCACAAATGAGGTGCCTTGAGAAAACGAGTGTGTGCAGGAAGATACGTCCCTTCCCTATCTTTCCATAATTAGAAAAGCAAATATTCGTGCTCTGTGCACCAAGGCGGTGGATACAGCAGGAATTGAACTGTTGTGTAAACACTGAGCAAGGCATTTGCTCACAGCTTCCCTCACACACATGCTCCACTGGGGCGACTTGAAGCCACTGATTTGATGCTGGCTCTAAATCAGCTAAACACGAGGGGGAATGACCCTGATAAGGAGGAATTAAACGTATCAGCCCTTGTCTGCCTGGAAGACAACACACTTTTGCAAGGAGGAAAGGAAATTCACAAATACTCCCATTCAGGAGGAAGCAGTAATATTAAAAGTGCAGGCTATTTTTAGCTCGTTCTGGCAACTTCGCATGACGTAGCCTGTATATTTTCTATTTTTCCAATGAAGTCTGGCTTGGATAGCTATCAGTTTCAGAATGATCTTAGGGGATGCTGGAGTGGATAATCTTCTTGAGATGTTTGTGCACTCTGTTTGTGTGGGAAACCTTGTATCCCTGAAACCCAGAATATCCCAAATCCCCCTTAATATTTTTTTCTGTTTTTTTTTCCCCAGTAAACCATCCTCATGGCTGGTATTTCCACATTCCAATGATGCTGTGTCCACTTGGGTCTGGGCAAGCCCATGGGCCCACATTTTGTTGAATTTTAGTGAAAGCACATGGTACTGTGCTGCTGCTGGCTTCACACCAGTGCTGCTTTGAACCAAACCACTCCACTTAGCACAGAAGCATGCATCCAGATGGACATGATGTGAGAGGGGAAAGGGCTCAAGTGCAGCAGCCAGATAGGNACCGGGCTGGAGTGAGGGGGAACCGGGCTCGGGCCACCCCGTCGCAGGCAGTCCCTGCGGAGCTGCGAGCTCGCAGGGTCTGAGGCCCCAGCCCCAAGGAGGCATTGTTCCCCCGGCCCCCCCGACCGGTGCTGGGTCAGTGAGCTGAGCTTGCCCCGGGCTGGGAGCCGGGAACAGCAGCGGCTGTCCCCGTGCTCGGGCGGCCTGACCCATGGGGCGAGCGGGGGGCCCAGAGCGCGNGACGTAGCCTGTATATTTTCTATTTTTCCAATGAAGTCTGGCTTGGATAGCTATCAGTTTCAGAATGATCTTAGGGGATGCTGGAGTGGATAATCTTCTTGAGATGTTTGTGCACTCTGTTTGTGTGGGAAACCTTGTATCCCTGAAACCCAGAATATCCCAAATCCCCCTTAATATTTTTTTCTGTTTTTTTTTCCCCAGTAAACCATCCTCATGGCTGGTATTTCCACATTCCAATGATGCTGTGTCCACTTGGGTCTGGGCAAGCCCATGGGCCCACATTTTGTTGAATTTTAGTGAAAGCACATGGTACTGTGCTGCTGCTGGCTTCACACCAGTGCTGCTTTGAACCAAACCACTCCACTTAGCACAGAAGCATGCATCCAGATGGACATGATGTGAGAGGGGAAAGGGCTCAAGTGCAGCAGCCAGATAGGCTCTGAAACACCAGGACCACTGGCCCAGGTGCTGCAAGTGCCCAGGGGAGGCTGCAGGATGGAGCAGGACTAGTGCAGCAGCCTCCTGGTTCCTGGGTATCCTGTAGTGGAGGCCCAGCAAGGCCGCGCCTGGGGCCTGTAGTTGAGGCCCAGGCCTGATCCTGAAGCTGGCTTCGCGGCCTGGTCAGGGTCTGGAGCTAGAGCCTAATCTCGGACTTGCTTCTGAGCCTGGAGGTGGTGCGCGAGGCCGATCTTGATACCAAGGCCTGGGGTCTGGGCGTGAG
>VWZY01012982.1:49067-96777 GCA_013399075.1 Chloroceryle aenea | reverse complement strand
TGGGTGTTTGTCGGTGGACAGCCTCGTGAACAAGGCGTTCCCAGAAAGCAGAAGCGGAGGGTGACGTGTTGCTGCTCCCAGCCCAAGGAAGAAAGCAGGAGGGAGGGTTCAAAGGGAGCAGCCGCACTGGTGACGCCTGTGCTTGTGCTGGAGTACGGTCATGGAGACGGGGACTTAATTTTCAGTCGGTGCTTCAGACAGATTCTGCCTCTCTCACTGTGAAAGCTTGGTTGCTCCTGGGTACTGAATCATTGCAGTGCTGCTGGAGGTTCGTGTTTGGTAACTGCCAAATTGGGGAAGGAAGATTTATATGGGCAAAAATTGACAGGCAGTTCTTAACCATTCTTAACAATGATGCAGACTTCGGATACCTACAGCAGCTTGTTTTGGGGATGATTATTAGGGAAGCAGTTGATTTTTACCATTCCTGCACAGCTCAAGTGACATGTGCCAAAGCCTAAGCCATGTCCAATGTGGGTGATTGCTGTGTGGCTTCCCTTTGATAGAACTGCACTTTCACTAGAAGCATGTGAGGCCTGACTTACTAGAAATAAAAGGTATCGCCACAGTGAGTGAGAATTCAGAATGTCCCCCTAGTTAAAAGAACGTGTTTCAAAAACCCTGTGGTGTGGTTTACAAAGGTGTATGAGGCTTGTGAGGGTGGATGCTGGCTCCATCCCGTCGATGTTGCTTGTCTCTAAATTGGCGAACACCCATATATGTGAGTGTTTCTTGGGATGTTTGTACTGCTGGAGACATCAGAGGTGGTCATCAGTGCTTTGCTGGCAGCCCTGTGGGGTGTGATCCTTGTGGGCTTCTCTGAAGTTTGTTTGCCATATTTACTGATCAGGTAAGGAGTCTAGGCAATGAACTCTGAACTCGTTATCTGCGTTGGTATCTAAAATTAGTTGAGATGATCTTCCCCATAATTCCCACATCCTTCTTTGTTCTTGTGGACCTGTTGCCCGTGGGGAGAGTAACCATGACTTCAGTAGCTGACCCAGACTAAGCACAAATGCATTGGCTTCTTTTTTTGTTGACTCTCCTCTTGCTCTTAGGCAGTTGCCACTTAAGAATTTATTGTATTTTATGCATGCACAGTATCCTCTCTGTTTATCTCCTTTCATAGAAAACATTTGCTGCATTTCCTTCACATCCTCAGTTACTCAAGCTGCTGTCTCTGAACTGCTCAATGAGCAGTGGACTGCAAGCAGAATGTGCGCCTTGAAATACTTTGGGGTGTTCCAGTTTGGTCACTCCCTGTGCTCCAGAAATCAGGCTGGAGGAGTCACTTTCCACCAAGATGTCTGTTTTTCAGCACAGCTGTTATTGCAGAAAAAGTGGGGTTTTTACTGGGATGAGGAGTGCCACATATATATTTTCAGCTAGAAATTAGCTTGTTTTATCTCTCACCATGGACTGAGATTGCTGAGGTGGTCTGGACCTCTGATGTGTTAACAGACTGGCTGCTTATTAGACATTTTCTACATCTAGATCAACTTCTAAAAATAACTCTCTGGCCTATGTCCTTTGTGGGACAGAATAAACACCCCGCATAGAAAAAAATGCAGATACAGTTATGAATGTTGAAAATTTCAGTCGTTTCTATTCGTGTTCCAGTTGGCAGAGTTTGGGCCTTCCTGCCCACTTACAGCACTGACTGATTATTCAACAGGTATTTGAAAAGAGCAGCACTTGGAGAATGTGTTCCCAGAATTCCTCTTTTTGGGATGTTTAGATTGGTGAAGTACAAAGTACGAGCAGAGGAGTGTGCTGAAATTGAGAATATATTTAATCAGCTAAAACACAACACAGTGCTTCCCAGAAGTGGGAAGGGATACACCATTTTCTGTGCAGCAGGGCAGCAAAAAATCTCACATGTTGTTCTGTAGCAGCTTCTAACTAGTGAAGCTAATACATGGAGGGAAGCTATAAAGCAATGACTGATCTCTCAAATCTAGAGCTCAGTTTTCTTGCCAACTATGAGAAATAATCAAGCACAAGGTCGCTAATATACATGCATCAATCTTTATTTTTTTTTAACAGGAGCTGTGTGAATAGGTCTGCTCAAAGGTCTAGAGCCCAATTTTGGACTGTGGGTAAAGAGGTCAGGGACATGGGAAAATCTGAGCTGGAAATGGATTGATTATGAAGAGTTCGTTATAAGCACGAAACTGGGGCCAAGTGACTGCTTTTATGACTCTGTTTTTATTAATCATCCCATAAAGAGGTGTCATGCCAATTACAAGCAGCTATGACCTTAAATGTGATTTACAGTAAGGCTCACAATTGATTTCTACATTGAGGTTTTATTAGGTAGTAAAAATATTTCCTATTATTCATAATAATAATACTTTCTAGAAACAGGTGGTTCAGAATCTTCCTGGTTACAGAAGGTGAACCTTTTTTTGTCAGACAGCAGGATGGAGGATTCAGCTGAAACTTGAGGCTGGAGAGCAGGAAAGTTTAGTGTATGGCTCCTGTTTGGGCAGGGATGGGGAAATGACTGCAAAATAATTTGCAGAGTGGATTTACAAGCTGACTGAGTGCTCACTCAGAACAGATGCTCATGTTACTCCACTGAGCAAGCAGGATGAGGTGAGCTTAGGGAGGGGGTGGATGGCACACATACCCCTCCTCATTCTACAGCAGTGTCTTCTTGAGCAGACAGAGCCAAAAACCTCATCTGCTTACGGGTTTACCCAAATGAACCTGGCCTGACTTTCCACAGGGTATTCCCATGGCTGTGCACAAGCAGCTGAATGCTTCCTTTTTTTTTCTTTTATTTTGTAGGAAAACCGTCCAATCCCGGAACCAGGTCCTAATGGTAGGTCTAGAGATTACTGCTTCTGTCTGCTTTCTTTACCAATCTTTTCTCTCATTCTCTTTTGTTGCTCTTTGATAATATAAAGAGATAAAATATCTTAAGTATTTAAAAAAAAAAACAAACCAAAACAAAAAAACAGTATAAAACAATCAAAAAATGAATGTGTGGGTGAAACAGATAATGCTGCATTTCCTCTTGAAAAGAAGAGCTGGAGTTATCACAGGTACACTTCTTTATCTGGCCTTTTTTGCCTTCCTATTTCATCAGTTCATGTATTTCATATTTAACAGCTCCTGGAACATGACAGGTGATCCTATTGCAGAACTTGCTGATTTTTTGGGGATGACATTTTATTCACTACCTTGCCAGGGCCGAAATTGTAGCTTAGGGAAAAGGAAAACTGACTTGCTCTTCCATTCTTACATAAATTACATAAATGTTTAAGAGTGGAAGAGGCCTTTAAGGTTGTCAAGTCCAACCGTTCCCTCAGCAGTACCAAGTCACCACATCTCAGCACCACATCTCCACGGCTTTGAAACCTCTGCAGGGATGGGGACTCCACCAGTGCCCTGGGCAGCCTGGGCCAGGCCTTGACAACCCTTGTAGGGAAGAAATTGTTCCTCATGTCCAACCTAAACCTCCCCTGCTGCAACTTGAAGCCATTTCTTCTCATCATGGAGCTTGTTCCTTGGGAGAAGAGATTGACCCCACCTGGCTCCAAAGTCATTTTAGCAGCTGTTGAGTGAGAAGGTCTCCCCTGAGCCTCCTTTTCTCCAGGCTGAACAACCCCAGGTCCCTCAGCTGCTCCTCACCAGATTTGTGCTCTAGACCCTTTCCCAGCTACATTGCCCTTCTCTGGCCACACTCCAGCTCCTCAATGTCCTTCTTGGAGTGGGGGGCCCAAAACTGACCCCAGGATTTGAGGTGCAGCCTCCCCAGTGCTGAGTTTTCGGTCCAGTAACAGTCACGCCCTTCTTAGATTGCCTTAGCTTTTGTGCACAGGGGTCTTGCCATATTTTAAGCTTTCCTGATTTGTAAACCCTTATGTAGTTCTGTACTTCAGCAGGTGTCTCCTGAATATGCTGTCCATCCTAATGGGTGCACACTCAGTTCTGGTACATTTATTTATGTTGATAAATTCAGATGTTTCAGTGCTGGCGTGGCCTTCATGGTGGGTTCCCATGGATGGGAGTGTTGCTCTCCCAGTGCCCAAGAAGGTAATTTTTTCTACAAGGATCTTTTCTTCCTTTTCTGGCAGAGGTCCTCCTGCGGATGCACTCTGTTGGGATCTGTGGGTCTGATGTTCACTACTGGCAGCATGGTCGAATTGGGGATTTTGTTGTGAAGGACCCTATGGTGTTGGGGCACGAAGCTTCCGGGACTGTCATCAAAGCAGGATCGGGGGTGACTCATCTGAAACCAGGTGATTGGAACCAAAACTGTCATTTTATTTGTTTTCCTGCTAAACAGTTCCTGAGAATGTGTTGATAACAAGCTGTGCTATTTTGATAGGTAAATTTATCTGATGTTCTGAGCTGTAAATTGCATAGTGTGACCTCCTTCAAAGAGTGTCACTGTGCTGCTATTAATCACCCAACTTGGCCACTGCAGTTCATGATATTTCTTAGGTAGGCTTTATTATTGGATTTCTTGAGCTTTAACTTTATTTTAACGCAGAGGGTTTGTTGGTATGAGGTGCCTATTTGAAGAAACTAGATAAAGCTTCAGAAATATGTTGCTCTTGCCAACAACCTGCTGTTAATATTTCTTTACCCTGTGTGTTCTTGAAGGTAAGAGAATGGCCTCCTACAGTGCAGAGAGGTCACTGGAGCAACTCTGCCAGGCTCTGTGGTACAACCTCTGCAGTTAGCCATGCTCATGAATGTCCTAGAAAGTGGGCCAAGAAGCAAGTTTTATGGTTTGCTGACAACGGGAGCTTAGGCAAGGTGAACAGGACATGGGAGAGCTAGCAGGAGTTACAGAGGCACCTTACAGGTGCCTTGGTAATAAGATGCAGGGGAAATACAATGCAGATAAATATAAAGTGTTGTCCATGACAGAAGAAACAAAACCAGCTTCTTATCTAAAATGATGGGCTGACCATCACTGCTGAAGAGTGAGGCCTTTCACAGCCCTGGCTGGTCATGTCAGAGGCAGTGCAGTGGGCTAGATGGCTCTTCACTTCCATCCATCCTCCTGCTTGTCACCGTGTCTGACTGAAAGCCTGTTGGTGGAGAGCTTTGCTGAGAGACGTGGATTTGCTTGGCTTCTGCCAAATAAAAGGGTGTGTCTTGTGTCCCTTGTGTACTTGGAAGTTTTACTGTGGTCACACAATTGTTTTCTTTAGTCCATCTTTCCTCGTGATAGCAATTAAATAATAAACTTGTCCTGCAGCATGTATCCCTCCATCAGTCTGGGCTACTCTGTCAGAGTATCAAGATGTTTCTGATCTCTGCTCAGTTCCGCCTGACTTCCATAAGCTTCTTTCCCAAGGAACAGCCCTTTCCAGCTGGCAGTGTGGTGGCCACCAGAGCTCACCTGCTTTGTCCTTCTTATTTCCTCTTCCAGTTACTAAAGATTCTGAAAAAAACTCTGATCACTTATGTAATTGCCTGGGGTGTGAGCTCCCTTTTCATCTAGCAGGTTTGTATTTGATTTGGCTTCCACCTGCTCTGTCTGTGCCTCAAAACACCATCATGGTCAAATAATTGTGAGGATCTTGGTAATGAGGTCACCATGAAGGAAGTGTTAGGAACCTGCCTGATCTTTCTTGGTGAGCAGGTGTCCCTCATGCTTGTCTTGTGCCACTGTCTTCTTCAGTTGTTTGGTGCTCATACCTATGTGCTCACCTTTTTCCACATAACACAGTCCGCTTTCACCCTGGCAGGTGATCGAGTGGCCATCGAGCCCGGCGTCCCAAGAGAGATGGACGAGTTCTGCAAAACCGGCCGCTATAACCTGTCTCCCACCATCTTCTTCTGTGCGACGCCTCCCGATGATGGGAACTTGTGCCGCTACTACAAGCATAGTGCCAGCTACTGCTACAAGTTAGTTGGTGCTCGCTCTGCAGAGAAATCCATACGCCCTGGGCGTGGGGATTAGCTGAGGCAGTTGCCTCCTGGCCCTTTTGGGTATTGCAGTGAGTGCTCCTGAGTTAAATGCAACAGGTTTTATTGCTTTCTGATCCACAAATAATATATATAAGGCTTGGATGGCAGCCAATTTGCAAAGGGTTTGTCAGGCAGGTGTTTATCCTGTCTGGTGCCAGACATAAACATTTCATGCACATCTCCTGGGATGACACCACTGCTTTACCCTGTAATAATTCCTTCTCCTCCTTGCTTCCTGCTCTTGGTTTCTTTTCTGCTGCCGTTTTATATCTTGACAGTGCCCAGAGGTCTGATTCTCTGCTGCTTTTTAGGAGACATCCCACAGAATGCAAGCACCTTCATTTGAAATGAAGGGGTCCTGCTTAGAGCAGAAGGGGAACAGAAAGTGATGTCCCTTGCTGAGCTGCATTTTTGTGTGGTGCTGGGTGGTTTCATGAAGCTTCCAGCGCTACCCGTCTGCTTTCATAGCCCGTTTGGCAAACTTGAGTAGGTTCAGAATTGTGGCAGGACTGACATTGTTTTTCTTAAAAGCGAGTCTGCGCTTAAGTCCTCTGGCAAATATGCTGGAAACATCAATAAACCTCTGCAGTGTTGCACCCACGTAAGTGCATTTACACAAGGAATTAAAAATAGCCTATGGTACCGGCCACCTGAGACTGTGGATCTTGTTCTTTCTCAGTGTGTGGATCTGGTGCTTCCATGAGCAGGAATGTCCTTGATGCCCACAGAGGAAATGTTTAGAATCACATCAGACAGAAGAAGGCACTTAAATGCTCTTCTCAGGAGAGTCCTCAGGCAGGAAGCTCTTTTCAAAGCAGATCCCAAGCAGCTGCTGTCAGGATGAGATGCTAGTCTGGATGGACTAACTTCTACAGACCTGCCATCACTGATTTCCTGTGCATTGTTAAAATACATTTTCTGATGTCATTACAAGATTTTACCTGGGAAGAAGTGGCTGGTTTGTCGCTCTCTTCCTCCAGGGATTTTCTTTTTTTCTCCAACTTGAGTAAATATTTTTTTGGCTATTTATTTGTTTTTTTTTAAGTTGATGGCTGAGCTTAGCGGGCTCTTGCATGTTTGGGCAGATATTGTTTGTCCTTCTGCTGGCAGATGGACCCTGTGATGGGTGCTCTGAGGAATTTGGTGGAGGTGGGATCATGCTGCAGAACTGCTCTCCCTTCCCATGGACAGGGCAGTGCCCAGACCCAGAAGGAGCAAATGTGATCTCAAACTCTGAGACAGCTGAACTCTTGGAGTCCAGCCCTTTAATGCTTCCTGCAGATAAAGGACATGTAGACACCTTACAGCTGTCTTCCCATAACTCTCATTTCTGTTACTTTGGCTTCACATTGGCCTGGATGAGATGTGACCTCGAGCTTCCCAGTGCTGTCAGCAAGCCCTTCCTTGCAGGCACAGCTCCCAGCACCCTGCTGTAGGCAAGCCCTCAGTGGTGGGTTTCTGGAGGGCTGCCTTGTGAGGATGAGATTTATTTCTGTCAGCAGTTCAAAAGGGTTTCACTCCTCTCTGCTTGGGGTGATAGATCAACTCCAAGCTCACTAATGGGTCCCAGCTATAGGGCAGCTTTCAGGGTGGTGCCTACACAACTGTGGGGAATGAGTGAGTGGCAAAGGAGTTTGCAGATTGACTTGCCAAGCAGGGGAAGTTGGCAGGTCCCTGTGTTAGGTCCTTGGGGAAACCTCACTGGTCAATGGTTTACGTACCCTTGATGGTACTTCAGAGGAGGAAAAGAGCAACATAACCTCCTGAGACATGTTCCAGGCTTGCATTTCTCAGACGAAGGGTGAAAGTGTATTTTGCCACTGGTGGTTTAGGCGCATGTTTGGTCTTTGGGTGTCAGGGCTTTCCTTATCACCCTCATCCTAAGATTATTTGATGACTGTTGCTTGTGTCTGGTTCTTGCAGGCTTCCAGATAATGTTACCTTCGAAGAAGGAGCCCTTATTGAGCCCCTTTCGGTGGGAATCCATGCCTGCAAAAGAGCGGGAGTCACTCTGGGAAGCAAAGTTTTTGTGTCCGGCTCTGGTATGGCAACCATATTCTGTCCTTGGTTTCTCTGCCTGCTGTGGCATCACTGCTCTCCCAGCAGCTGGTCTCACCAGCCTGGGGTCATGGTGATGCTGTGGTCCCAGAGCTATCCACCTGGAAACGGTTGGAGCCTCCTTTAGCCTAGAAAAACATGGCAAGCTCTGAGCACCTTTAGAGCCTGCGGCTGATGCTGTATGGTAGTTGTCTGTGTTTTCTTTCTCCCCTTTGTACCCAGGACCAATTGGCCTTGTGAATGTGATTGTGGCTAAGATGATGGGTGCAGCAGCTGTGGTAATTACAGGTGAGTCCTTTTATCCCTAAAGTGTATGCCTATATTCCCAGGACTTTGAAATTGTTGCCTTTTTTCCCACTTTTTGGACGAGCTCCAAATTAGTCCTTCAAGGTAACTGCTGGGAAAGGCAGCCCAAACACAATCACAGAATGGTGGGGGTTGGAAGTGACCTCTGGAGATCATCTGGTCCAACACCCCTGTTCCAGAAGGGTCACACAGAGCAGGGGGCCCAGGATCACATTGTCCAGGAGGGTTTGGAGTCTCTCCAGAGAAGGAGAATCCACAAACTCTCTGGGCAGCCTGGGCCAGTCTCTGGCATCCCCACAGCAAAGAAGCTTCTCTTCCAGTTCAGGTAGAACTTCCAGGGTTCCAGTTTGTGCCTGTTGCCCCTTGTCCTGTTGCTGGGCACCAGTGACAAGATTCTGGCCCCATCCTCTTACCTCCTGCCCTTTAGTTATTGACCAGCATTGACCAGATCCCCTCTCATTCTTTACCATCTGAAAGCCCCAGGGCTCTCAGCTTTTCCTGGGCACAGAGATGCTTCAGTCCCCTCAGCATCCTTGTAGTCTCCACTGGACTCTCTCCAGTAGTTCCTTATCTCCCTTGAACTGAGGAGCCCAGAACTGAACCCAACACTTCAGAGGTGGCCTCTCTAGGGCAGAGTAGAGGGGGAGGAGAATCTGCCTCGACCTACTGATCACAATCCTCTGAATGCACTCCAGGAGACCATTTGCCTTCTTGGCCATGAGAGCTCATTGCTGGGTCATGGATAACTTGGTGTTCAACAGCACTCCCAGGTACTCCTCCACAGAGCTGCTTCCCAGTAGGTCAGCCCCTCACCTGTACTGCTGCAGGGGGTTATTTCTCCCCAGGTGCAGAACCTGACACTTGGCCTTGTTGCACTTGTTGAACAATGGAGAGTCTGTTCATGAATGAAGTAGTAGCATATGCCTGTCCGGAGGGAATCCTAATGGACACCTCATTCCCCAGGACAAGACTTTGATTTCTGCTCTAACTGAGATCTGTAAGAAGATGCAGGTTGCAACTGGTGTTTCTCCTCTTGGTTAGTGGACCAGGGTAATAACTGTGGAGTAGCTACAGTGCCTGAAGAAGAGTAAAACAGAGGCTAATGAGTGGTCCTGGCATCAAGCTTAGAGACCTTTATGAGACTTTGAGCAGGTCTTTTGGGAAGAAGCAATGCATCTGTGTCAAAGCTGCAAATTACAGGAGCTCCACTTGCTCCTGTGCCTCTGGTCAGTGATGGTTTTATATTTTATTTTTCTGTTTTGAGCTTTTCTGACCTCACCTTTGTGTTTTGCCTTTGTCTCATAGGTCAAACCTTGAGGACCAGATTTCATCTTCCCTGTAGTGCTTGTAAACCTTGACTAAATATTCTAGTTTTCATCTAGACATGCAGACCAGGCAACACAGCATATTTTATAACCTGTTTGAAGCTATTCTTGGAGGTTTGCTCTAAGCACAGTTTTTTTCCTTCCTCTTGTAGTGCTGGGTGATGGCCTGGACATGCTATTTGCAGAGTCCTTCCTGTATGCAGCCACATCATGCTTCTCCAGTCCTCCCTCGCTGCTCTTCTTTCTGCTGTCCTGATGGGACATTTTCCACTGATTATCTGCAGTGGCCAAAACGTCCCTTTCAGGGTCTGTGTTTCAGAAATGGGCCTTCCTTCCATAACTGTGTCCTGGAGGTTTCTACTCTAGCTGCTGCTTGCAGCAGTGTTGTCTGGCTACATCTGGAAAACCTCTGAGGATGGACATTCCACCTTCCTGGGTACCTACACCAGGACTTCAACTCCTCTTAATGAAGAAGTTTTTTTGGGGTCCACTCACAAACTGCCATTTTTGAGTATTTCCCTTTGTCTGCAACAGCTGAAATGAATCTTCCTTGTCTTTGCAGCTGTCCTTCTGGTTGTTGCAGACACCACCTCTGCCCCTCCACAAAGGTTCAGGCTCTTCTCTTTGTAGCTTGGCCAAAATAATGGAGACCTGGAGTAACCTCAGGATGTTCACTGATTGCAATTTCTAAGTGGGGTTTGAGCAGGGCCTGGAAGTGGAGAACACCTGAAGTGGTGGAGCACTGGAACAGGTTGCCTAGGGGAGGTGGTGGAGGCCCCATCCCTGGAGAGATTCAAAGTCAGGCTTGACAGGGCTCTGAGGAACCTGCTCTAGTTGAGGATGTCCCTGCTTACTGCAGGAGGGTTGAACTAGATGACCTTCAAAGTTCCCTTCCAAGCCAAACTATTCTATGATTCCAAGTTGTGTTTGCAGCTCTGCTGCTACTCTTTGATCCTTCTGAGTTGTGGTGGCCAGGATGAGCAGTTACAGGTATGACTAGACAACAAGCATAGGTTACTGCAGCATTTTTGGGCCAGAGTCCCAGCCTGGACCTTTCAGAAGGCTGTCAGTCCACCTCCCACACCTTGGGCCAGGTGTATTTTTGACCTCTCGACTACTGTGTTTCCATCTTCGGGTTGAGAGACAAAATTCAGGTCTCACCCTCTTGTCTTTGTGGAAGCATCCTTCAGTAGTAGCTCATGTCAAAACCAAGGCAGATCACTGTCTTCTCCCTAAATCCTCCACCTGCTGAGTCTGAGACTTTTTTTTTTTTCTTCTCTCTCTCTGCTGTCCCCACCCTTCAGGTGTGTGCTTGGTGGACTTCCAGGCCTCAGATTTTGCAAAACATCATTTGAGGACAGTGGTTGCTGTAGCGGAAAAAGCAGCTCTGCCTCTTGAATCATGTCTGAGGAACTGTGCTGCTGAGCTGAGCTGGTGCAGGGGCTGGTGGGTGGCCCAGTCCTTGGGTGGGGAGGCGTGAGCTGGCAGGGGTTGGTGGGGCTGAGGCAGCTGGTTCATCAGGCGTATTCTTCCCCTTAACACTGGGAGCTGCTGCTGCCTCTGCCTGTAGACTACCCCTGGGGAGCTTTGGCAAGCAGGTCTGTAGAGCATGTTCCTTAGGGCAACAGGTGGCCATAGGAAGTTCTAGGTATCTGGTTTGTAGGGTCAGCAAGCTCAGCTACATGGAATTAACCCCTTCTTAGCTGTACACCCTAGCCTAGGTAATGTTTCTGACTTGTAGACCTCTCCTGCCTGAGAGGTGTTTGTCTGAGATGCTTAGAGACACCCCTGGAGGTGCTGCCTCTAGTCAAATATTTGTGCGTGACCTGAGCTGAGGAATGGGTTTAATTTGGCTCATGGCCGCTGAGGATTTTGCTGCCCTTCTCAAGGAAATACTATTTTTTGTGACAGCTTTAGTAGCCAACACCTTGGGCCAGGTGACTGCCCACAAAGGCCCTTCTGTGCATCACTAACAGATTCTTTGAATTCATCACCAGGAGTTTTTATGATGTATTTGTCTCTGAAGGGCTTTGTCTGCACAGCGCTTAAGGCTTTAAATGTTTGTGTTGGTTTTTGACAAGCCACACACAGAAATATCTAAAAAAAGCTTTTTGATGACCTAAGAAGGACTTGCCTCCTGAAGCTTTTGCATTGAGTGTCTTTGACATGCCTGAAGACAATGAATTTTGGAAAGATAACAAGTGGTTGGGTCCCTTCTCTGGGTCTCCTGGAGAGCCGAAGCCTGACTTTCCAAAGGCTTCTGTGTGCCAAAGTTTGCCTTCCCTCCTAGAAACTGCAGCCTGCTGATAAAAGGTACTAGTGCTTCTCCTAACCTTTGATAACCAACTGAAGTGCTTTATTCCTGTCAGACCAGTGTTCTCCCTTTCGAAGAGGAGAGGTTTGATGGGCTTACTGGACTGCAGTTGGGTGCAAAAAATACGTTTATCTCATGGGTCCCTGTGTACTCTTCCCAAAGGTCTGTGGCTTTCTCCACTCTGCTGCAGAGTGGATGTGATTGGTATTTATGGGCAGCCTTCTCCGGTCCTTCTGCCTTGCTGTGGATGTTGCCATTGCTCTCAAAACCTGCTTTTCTCACTAGAGGCAGGTAAATGAGCAGCCTTATTGCCCAGCAGGTGAAGGGACAGTTGGTGTGTTCATCTGATGGTGGTGGGACTGTCTTGCCTTACTCTGTCACTAAAGGGACACTTAGTAATTCCTACCTGAGGGAAGCTATTCCCCTTGTGCTGCCTAATCTGACGTTTTGGGTGCTGGTGCCTCTGGATAACCCAGGAAGCCAAGGTCAGGGAAGGTGAATAACTGGACAGAGTTCAACTCCTTTGTGAAGGTCAATATAGAAAGTGTGACGGCTTCAAGGATATTTTCCTATTAAGTTGGCTCATAAACTATCACAAGGAGCTTAAGTGTAACTTGATAACTTCCATGGGAGCAGAGATACAAGAATGGGTGGGTGGCTCTTAATCTGGCAGCCAAAGCTTTAATTGGCTCCAGCAGTCAGGAAGTGAAAACAGATTTCTGACTAGAGGCAAGGCGCAACCTTTTAATTGTGTAATAGACCAGGTTCCCAAGAGTTATGTGGAGTTCAGCCACAGTGAGGTTTAACATCCAAATGACTTGGTCCTTCTCAAGCCTCACAGGTGTCTGGAGCTATAAACAGCCTTCTAATTCTATAACCTGCAGATCTGTCAGCTTCAGTAAGTGCTTAGCGGTGATTCACTTAGGCCAGCTGTTCCAGGACATTACTGCAGCCCTGACCAGGTGTGATGGCATTGATGCTGCAGTCCTGTGAGACTCACTGCTGCAAGAACTTCCTTCCCAAGCAGGTTTGCAAACCAGAGGCCAACTGTAGGAAAAGTTTTGGGGGCTTTTTGCTTCCTCAGAGTGATTTTTGTGGCCACTTCGATGGCAGGGCCTGTTGCTCCAGGGCACTCCTTCTGGACGTATAAAGTAGATTAGTGACTGGTCAGATGCTACAAATAGCTGAATCCATCTGTGCCTGCTGCAAGCTGTTGTTTTGGGACCAGACTTCATGGGGAGGTTGGTCTGTTGCTAGGAGCACTGTTGAGCTGCCATGGTCTCCTTGCCATGCACAGGTTTGGGAGACAGCAGTCATGGCAGGCAGCAGTGTTTCTTTGCACTCCACGTACCTCAGAAATGCCCACGTCTTGAGTGCAGCTCATCTGGCAGAGGGTCAAGCATGACCATCCACGTGGCCTGAAGCCCAGTGCTCAGCACTTGGGAGAGACAGATGTGACTAATGTCTCCTGCAGTGTCAGGAATGAGATCGTCACAAAGGTGATGCTGCCCTTACTTCTCAGCCTTGGCTTTTCCTCCTCTGTCTGCATTTTATTGTCCTTTGTTATCCCTTCTTGAAACTCCCTCCAGAGGTCTCTTGGGTGCTCATCTCAGTGGGTGTGCCCACACCTGACACCCCAAGCCCTCCCACTTCCAGTGGGGGGCACATCCATCTCCTGCCCTGGCAGTAAGGAACATCACATTCATTATGTGATGGGCAGAGTAGGTCCTCTGGCCTGGCTTCCTCCTAGCACTGGGGCTGAGTCAGAGCAGCTTGTGCTGGAGCAGCATCCTCATCCTCCTTTGCTTTTCCCTTGAAGTTTTCCATCTCTGACTTCTCTGAAGACTGGTGGGTAGGTGCACTGTGAATCCTGGATAGGAGGATGCCTGTGGCAAAGGCATTATCTTCCGAGTCTTCAGGCTGAGGACTTCTGGCAGGAGACATTGCTCACCTTTCAGTTTTGAGTCTGGGAAACTTTGTTGCTCTGTGTTCATGGAGTATCTGAGCTCCGCCATACTACCAGATCCACTTGCTTTTTATTTTATGGGCTTGCCTACTCATTTGTCTGTGACAGAAAGTGCTTGAGAGATGCTCAGCAGCCTCCACAGCTGTTACAAGGAGGGTAGAAGGATGAGAGAGGTCTAAAACAGCAGGGATGTGCTTAGCATTGACAAGTAGTGTGCTCTGCAGTTTGCTCAGCTGAAAGTATCTGCTGTTGGTTCATTGAGGAAACTCTGAGAGCTTGTGATCTACTCTTGTCTGGTACCATTAGAAGTGAAACAGACATATTAATGATCCTCTGAGCCTGTCATCTCCTATCATAAAGGCTTCTCAGTGCTGTGCTATCCATGTTTTGGTGATTTCTGAGCCACTGGGGAGCAAGGTCAGAGTAACCTTGCACCCTTTGAGAGGTTTTCTTCTGAGTGTGAGTAGTAGCACTGATCATCTTTGAAGACACCCCTCGAGTCTAATGGTGTCAGCTTTTCCTTCACTCAGACACTTCTTTGCACAGTGTGAATTTCATCCATGAGTTTATGCTGTAGCCTCTCTGAAGAATACCCTCTTCTGCAGCTGGGAAGCCTTTCACATTTCCTGTGTCTTTTATTTTGTCCTCATCCTTCTCTGCCTGCCCAGAAGAGTGAGCAGGTCTCCTCCCTGCCTCCTCACTGAAGACTCTGTGAATTTGAGGGAGGGAACATGGACCCTTTGCTGTTCTGGTTGTTTATTGTCCTGTGAATGCATGTTCAGACCCCAGACATGTGTGCTTCCATCAGGGCTCCTTGATGGTGCCCTACTAGCATCAAGGGTGGGAACCCCTTTGGTCTGGGTGGTCTACATTATGTACTTGAGAAGGTACTAGAAGGCTGTACTTTGTCACCTTGTCCTACTATGTAACAAATGCTTTCTTCTCTCCTGAGAGAGCTGACAGATGGTCCCCAAACAAGGTGGTTCTGTTGAGATGTCAGACAGGGGTAGGCTCAGGTTCTTTCTCCCCTTCTGCTTCACTTAATACTCCAGTTCTTTACTTATTCTGTCTTTCCTCAGACTTATCTGCCATTCGCCTGCAAAAAGCCAAGGAGGTGGGAGCAGATTTCACCATTCAGGTGAAGAATGAGACCCCACAGGAGGTGGCCTCCAAAGTGGAAACCCTGTTGGGCTGCATGCCTGAGATAACTGTGGAGTGCACAGGAGTCCAAGCCTGCATCCAGGCTGGCATTTATGTGAGTACCCCTTGTCTCCATAACCTCTCTGGGCAGCCTGGGCCAGGCTCTGCCACCCTCACAGCAGTTTCTCCTTCTGTTAAGGTGGAATCTCCTGGGTTCCAGTTTGTTCCTGTTGACCCTTGTCCTGTCACTGGGCACCAGTGACAAGAGTCTGGCCCCATCCTCTTGCCCCCCAGGGGCCCTTTAGCTCTTGATCAGCATTGATCAGATCCCCTCTCAGGCTTCTCTTCTCCAGCTAAACAGACCCAGAACTCTCAGCCTTTCCTTGACTCCAGTTCCCTCAGCATCTTCAGAGCCTCCCCTGGCCTCTCTCCAGTAGTTCCTTGTCTTCGTTGAACTGGGGAGCCCAGAACTGGACCCAATACTCCAGAGGTGGCCTCTCTAGGGCAGAGTAGAACCTGCCTGGGGAGGAGAACCTGCCTCGACCTGCTGGTCACAATCCTCTGAATGCACCTTAGAAAGCCATTTGCCTTCTTTGCCATGAGAGCTCATTGCTGACTTATGAGGAACTTGTCATCCACCAGCACTCCCAAATTAAGTTGAATTATGTCCAAATAAGCAGGATGATTAAGACTAATTCCAGCAGGTGAAGAAAGTAGTTCAGGAGGGGATGTTTTGCTGTTGTGAACTTCCTAACTGGAGGAAGTGGAGAAAGCAGTGCAGAGTTTCTCTCCCACTGAAATCCAAAAGTACTTTTTGTACTCCTAAGTGCTGTTCATTTTTCAGAATGAGACCTAGATAGCAAAGTCCTTCAGAGATTTTTAAAAGGTGGCTTTTTAAACCTTGTTTGCTGACTGTTTCATGCTCACAGGCTCCTGACATCATCTGACCTCTCCACCCTGCCCTGGACAGGATGTTAACAGCCACAAAGTGTGGCTTTATTTATTATTTTTTTTACACACTCTGGTAACTGTGTTTTGCAAAATATGATGTGTTTGTGTGTTTGTTCTCCAGGCCACTCGTTCTGGTGGGACTTTGGTGCTGGTTGGGCTGGGACCTGAGATGGTCACCGTGCCCATCGTGAACGCCGCCGTGCGGGAGGTGGATATCCGGGGGATATTCCGCTACTGCAACACGTGAGTCTCATGCAGCATGAGCTGATGTGTCCTGTGTGGTTCCTGGGTGAGCGAAGTTGACCACAACAAGCAGTCCAGCTGGTTTGTCACATTGTCCCATGTCATGCAGCTTTTGGTGTGAAGAAGGGAAGAGACCCAGTGGCCAGCAGGTCAAAATGTGCAAAAAACCCCACAACCAACCTAATTAACATTTGTGCCTTCAACTGTAGGAGGGGGAGGCTTGGGGGTGTTTTGAGTGAGACTGGCTTGTCCATATGTGCAGCAGCTTCTGGCATGGCAGGGGGAACATGCAGGTTTTAGCTGCTTCAACCCTTTGTGCTCTGGGAGGTCTCTAAGCAGCAGCTTGGTCTGACCCTGCATGCTGCTTTGTGAAAAGCTAGCTCCCTCCTGGCATTCACTTTCCCAATGGTTAACATTGTCCTTTTTGAGGTAGAGGACACAGGGAATCTTCATTCTGGACAAAGAGTCATAATCCCAAGCACCACATCCTGTCCTGAAACCCCTCTGCTGGGAGGCCAGGCTGAGAGAGTGGTGGTTGTTCAGCCTTGTGGCCTTTCAGAATTGCAAGGAGTCTGTCAGAAAAATGGGGCCAGACTTTGGAGCATGGCCTTTTGGGACAGGACAAGGGGTGATGGTTTTAAACTAAAAGAGGGAGATTAGGGCAAGAAAGAAAGAAGACATTTTTGATGCTCAGGGTGGAGAGACCCTGACCCAGGTTGCCGAGAGAGGTGGTTGATTCCCTATGCCTGGAACCATTGCAGGTGAGGTTGTCTGGGGCTCTGAGCAACCTGCTCTAATTGCAGATGTCCCTGCTCCCCGCAGGGGGTTTGAACAAGCTGAGCTTTGGGGGTCACTTCCAACCCAAACCATTCTATGATTCTATGACACCATGCCAGCCTGTGCCCAGCTCTGCTTTCCTTGCCCATCATGGAAGGAAATTGCCATCAGTTGTCTCGTAGATCAGACAAGCAAGAGACTTGTTTAATTTACATAATTTTGCTGGCGATGAAGATGGACCCGGAGCCAGTCTGAAGAGGTGTGTGGTCTCTACAGAGAGCTGAATGGCATGGCTTGTGGACAGGCAAGTCTTTGCATGTCTCAGGGCAAGTTGGCCTCACCCTGAAGACAGAAGAAGCTTAGCTGTCCCTCTGGGACCTTGCACTCCTTGGGCAGAGCTTGTGCAGTGCTGGGTCTCATTTCCATCCTGTTTTCTTCTCTGTTGAGACCTGTGGATTTTTACAAATGGAGCAAGAATCTTTGCTTAGTCTCTAGAGGTTATTTTCCAGAAAGGATTTATTAGATGTAATCAAGCTCCTTTTTAAAATGAGAAATGTCTTGGAGCAGGCAGGTTGGGAATAAGATTGGCTGCTGCATGCCTTCATATCCTTGTTGCTCCCCATTCAAACGGAGCGGCAAGACAATCAAATTGAGTGAGTCTCTGCCAGGGAAGGTGTTGGAAGCAAAATGAGGCATTTCCTTTCTTCTTCCTGCACCAAGGTGGTGAGGTTGGACTCTAGGCTGCAGTCAAGGAGTGCAGAGTCGAGCAGCATGCAGGATTTGGGGTTTTTGTTTGGTGCTTCAGAAGCACAGTTGTTTCCTGCAGTCTTCACTTCCTCAGGCTCTCACAGATGAAGCACAACCAGCTGTGCTCAACAGCTCAAAGCAGGTGCCTTGTCCCATCTCCCATACCTGATGCATCAGGTTTCCCCTCCAGAAGACTGCTTCTGGGTAAAACTCTCTTTGGTTCCCTGGGCCAAGAAAATTACTGGGATGAAACTAGGCTTCTCTGTCCTCTTTCCTTAGGGCTTCAAACTGGCCAATGCTGTGAAGATGCTGAGGGTGCTGGAGCAGCTCTGTGACAGGGAAAGGCTGAGAGCCCTGGGGCTGTTTAGCTGGAGAAGAGGAGCCCAAGAGGGGATCTGATCAATGCTGATCAAGAGTTAAACAGCCCCTGGGGGGCAAGAGGATGGGGCCAGACACTTATCAGTGGTGCCCAGTGACAGGACAAGGGGCAATGGGCACAAACTGGGACTCAGGAGGTTCCATCTGAACAGGAGGAGAAAATTCTTTACTGTGAGGGTGGCAGAGCCTGGCCCAGGCTGCTCAGTCTCCTCTGGAGAGATTCCAGTGTGATTCTGGACCCCTGCTCTCGGTGACCTTGCTGGAGCAGGGGTGTTGGACCAGATGATCTCCAGAGGTTCCTTCCAACCTTCACCAGTCAGTTATCTCCTGCTATCCCTTTCCCTTGCAGGTGGCCTGTGGCAATCGCTCTGCTCGCATCCAAGCGGATCAACGTCAAGCCCTTGGTTACCCACCGTTTCCCTCTGGAAAAGGCTCTTGAGGCATTTGAGATCACCAAGAGGGGTGAGGGGGTCAAAGTCATGCTGAAGTGTGACCCCACTGACCAGAACCCTTGAGACACCAGTGTGGTGCCCGGCCCTTTCCCCTGTCACGCCACCTGCCTGAGGTCCAAAGCCTGAGGCTGCAGGAGGTCTATGTACATCGGTTGCATGTCACATGGTCACTCTGCAGGTGCTGCCATGTGATAGAACAAGAAAATCAGTTGATAATGAGGGTGAATGATGTCAGGAATCCACTTTTAGAGTATTAACAATTAACTACAAATGGAAGAGTTAAAATCAAAATGTTGCTGCTTGGTTAGAGATGCTGGTTCACAGTTGTCTCTTCTCTGGCCCACCCCATCTGCAGAAAAGCTTGTGTGTACTGGGCAGAGCTGCCTGTGTGACTGCGGAGTTTGTCCTTGCAGACATGCTGGGAGAGGGTGTCACCAGGCACGTGGGTGAGGCAAGGATGGAGATGCTGGCACTCCACTTTCCCACCACCCCAGCACTGCCCTTGCCACAGCTCTTCCCATGTGGCAATCCCAGGGCAGGGGGTGGCCCTATGTCAGTATTCTGCCTTCCAGTGGCACCTTCCTTCCGGGATTCTTGGGGACTGTAGCAGCCTGTGGAACAAAGCCTGTCCAGCCCACCTCTGACTTCACCTTCAGCCATTCTCTCCATGCTCTTCACAAGCTAGTCTGGAGGCCAGCTGGGACAATGCCTGCTGTGTCACTCCCCACCAGCAGCTCCCTGTGAGGCAGAAGAACCAGTGCAGAGCAGGCTGCCCTGTTCCTGACTGGGACCCAGGGACGAGCTGTGGTTGCGGGGCAAAGTTCAATATCTTCGTGGAAGTGAGCATGAGTGAGAAGGGCCATCATCATCACTCAAAAGGTCTTATCACTGTGAATGCATCGCCACTTTTTGGGGTTCTCAGGCCTTCCTGCTGAGTTTGTGAGCCATGAACGAGGTACTAACAAGGTAGCAGGTTGTAGATTTAAGAAAATGTAATCTTTTGATTAATGTTACGTTGTCATGCTAATTTCAGTACTGAGAGATCAGTCCCTTTCTTGGGCCGGTATTTAACTTTCCTCAATAAATGTTGTCTGCCTGATGTGTCCGTGTCCATTAAAGTACTGGGGGGCTGGTTTGAAAGGGTCTGTGACTCTGAGCCCTGGAGACTGGGTAAACCTGAGAAATGGGCCCATGTGAAACTCCTGAGGTTCAATAAAGATGGGTGCAAGGTCCTGCCCCTAGGTCAGGGCAACTGTCAATATCAGCACAGGCTGGGGATGAAGGGATCAAGAGCAGCCCTGCAGAGGACTTGGGGATGCTGAGGGATGAGAAGCTGGACATGAGCCAGCACCACATGCTCACAACCCACAAGCCAGTGGCAACCTGGGCTGCATCAACAGCAACGTGGGCAGCAGGTCAAGATCCTGCCTCTCTGCTCCGCTCTGGGGAGACCCCCTCCTAGCAGTGCTGGGTCTAGCTCTGAGCAACCTGCTCTACTTGCAGATGTCCCTGCTCCCTGCATTGGGTTTGGACCAGGTGCCCTTTAAAGGTGACTTTGAGCCCAAACCAGTCTGATTCTGTATTCGTGCAGACCCCTGGGCTGTTGCACTGCTCGGTCTCACCAGGCTGCAGGTGAGCTCAGTGCTTGGCAGGACCATGAAACCTTAAATGACCTAACTGCTTGAAATCAAAGCTTGTATTTAGTGCTAAGTATAAATCTATGGCTAAATTAGTCTTGGCAGAGGTAGAAACCTGCCAGTCCGTGCTGTATTTACAGGGCTAAGAGATAACCCAGGAGAACTTCCTGTAGCTAGAAGGAGCGGTCAAAGTACTGCTGGGAGTAAACTGGGTCATTGCCGCCTGAGCTCAGGTAACCCGCCCAGCAGCCTGGCCCTGTCCTTGGCTGGGGTGGCAGTAGAGCTCATCCAAGACTTGCTGAAACACACCTTGCTGAGGGATAATGATGGCTGGGGAGGGAAAGGCTGAGCCACAGGGCTCTTCTGGCCCCTGACTCCTGGGCTGGGGGGGAGCCCATGGTGTGGTTGGAGGACCACTGGCCAGCACCAGACCTTTTTATTACTGGGAAACGGACACCTACTCCCTGTGGTCTGGGAGTGCTGATGAACAACCCGGAGGCTGAAGCAATTCCCATGGCACAGCGTCCTTGGCTGTAGTTTACTTCCATGACAGGTCTCACAGGGGGGCATTGCTGCTGGGGGTGATGGGTCTGATAGGATGCAGTCTACAGGGCTGTGCCTGGGCTCAAATCAGTATCTTCACCACATGCACATCACCAGCATGGGGGAAACTTGCTCCTGTTTAAACCATTTCCCAGTGGACTGGAGTAAAAACTCTGTCACAGGAGCAAGGCCACTGCTATGCCCCAGGTATCCCAAGTCTCCAGGTGACCGAGAGCCAAGTACAAGAGTCAAGAATGTGTTTGAAAAAGTAATCAGCTTTACTGAAGCTCAGTCAGAGCCTGTGTGAGTGGCAGCCCTGTGGCGCAAAGCCAGGCATTAGCTGAACAAGCACAAATGATCCCTGATCGAAGGAGCGTGATGCTACTGGAAGAAGCCAATGTGAACACCAAGAAGGCCCAATGCAAACCCAGGGGAGGCTGGGAGTGCTACCGAATGTGTCAGGACAGCTTTGCCTGTTTCAGGGAGAGAGATGCTGAGGCTCTCTCTGGCTCCTCACCCCCTGTCCATGGCACCTGGGGTCTTGGGGGAAAGTGCTGTGAATTCAAGTTGTGCAGGCACCAAGATGTCCCCCAAAGCCCTACAGACGCATCACCCAGGAAAGAGCATGAGTGCTGCCTTGCAGGATTAAGATGGAAGAGCTGGGTTTAATTCAAACACTGGGTTTTCTGGACTGAGACATGCCAGCCCAACCCTGGGCAGAGAGCTGCAGGAGCATGCAGGTGGTAGCAGGATGCCCTGGGCTCACGTGTTCTTATAGGGCTGTGTGGATAAACACTGGGATGGCAACACACTACTGGTGCATCACATGCTAGGCTCAGCTCGTCAAGTCTCGGTGTCCATGCTCTTGGCCATGGATGGCTTTATCCCAGGGATAGGAGCCCAGGACCATGACCACCCAGGTGGCATCTGCATCAAGGACAGGGCAGAAGGGGAATGAACCCCTTTTTGTGGCATGAACTTGCCACACAGGTGCTGGGGTTGAACACACATTTCCCATGAACACTGCAGCCCAGGGGTAAAACCGCAGGGGGCAGGGTCAAAAATTCTCATAGTGATGTGCAAAATAGGCCTGGTCCTTCCTGTTCAGCTGCCGACAAGCCTTTTCCACACTCTTTGTCATCCCAGGTGGGCCACAGCTGAACACCCCGATCTTCTGCACCTGAAGAAGGAGAGAGACAAAAAGGTCAAACCCAGCAGCACCAGCTTTCCCTCCAGCCCACCCTGCCTTGGCTCCTTGCCCTTCAGCAGCGTTGTGCACAGACACTGCCTGAGCAGTCTCTCCCAGCCCAAGGAGGCTTTTGGGAAGATTGTCTTGCCATCGTGGGGGGTGTTAAGCTGGTATGGGGTAGGAGGTAGGGGGGGCATTGCTGGCTCTGGCAGCTCATCCTGGATCCTGAGGGAAAGTGGGGTTTATGCCCCTTCTGCCTTTCTGCCCTGTCCTTGCTGCAGATGCCACCAACATCTCCAGGGCCTCAAGACCAGGCTGAGATCAATCCTTCACATTTGACAGTGGGTGCCCCTCTTCCTGTCCCCAGCTAGGCACTGACCTCGGGGTGCACCTCCTGCAGCGAGTTGAAGAAGGATACGAAGGGAGGGCGCCCAAAGTGGGTGATGGAGCGCAGCCCTGTGAACAGGCTCTTGTTCAGCACTTTCTGGAAGTGCCGCTCGCAAATGTACTGGAAGAGAGAGCAGTTCACATCAGATAGCTCAGCACAGCCCAGCACAGCACAGCAGCTGCCCTAGTGGTCAGCCAGGCTCACCAGCATGGTGGTGCGCAGGTCAAACTTCTCAGCCAGCTGTGTGATGTAGATGTGAACAGACACCAAGTCATTCCTGTCTGCCTCCTCCACCTCGTGGATGATGTCTGCCAACCACTCAAACTGCCGCTGTGTGCGTGTCACCCAGATGAAGTAGATCTGTTGAACATGGGGATGAGGCTGAGAGTGCGGCCAGCACCTTTATGCATGCCCATAAAGCTCCTTCCCAGATGGATTATGGAGGATGATTCCCCAAAGATCCCAGCAGCATCTGGAGGTATCTCAGGGCTCTTGTCTTTGAGATGCTTTCTCTTACCTTCTTACACTGCATCTTGGAGCTTATGGATGACTTGAAGACCAGGTCCTTGAGGATGGATGCGAAGGGTGTCACCCCAATGCCTCCTCCCACCAGCACTGACACCTCAAACTTGTTCCATTCCTGGTGTCCCTCTCCAAAGGGCCCGTCCAGATAGAGCTGGAAAGGAGCTAGCTGTCAGCAAATCCACTGCCTCCACTTGCCCAGGTCTTGGCTGCCTTGAAGGCTGAAGAAGTGCCTTGGGCTGGGCACTACCCACTGCCGACATGCATTTTGGCTTGGATGTCCCTGAAGAAGCAGCATAGGGCTCACCTTGGGCATCCTGCCGAGGAGGGCCAGGTTCTCTGGAGAGTAGAGCTCCCGTAGGCGGGTGGTCCAGGGCCCTACGGCCCGGATGTGCAGGCTCAGTGTATCTTCATGTGGTGCCGAGGTCAGGGTGAAGGGGTGGTACTCGGTGGTGCCCAAGGCCACACAGGCGATGCGCACCCACTGCCCAGACTTGTAGTCAAAGTCCTGTGGCCGCTGGAACCGGAGGTTTGTGACACCTGGGATAGATGCAGCCGCAGATGCTTTTGTGAAGAGCCTGGGCTGAGGTGCTGTGGTGTGACCAAGGATGTTGTGCTACCTGAAGGCAGGAGCTCGGCTTTCACCACACTAATCTCCACCTTCTTTCTGCTCAGGCTGAGTAGCTTGTCCGCACTGTAGATGAGAGCTGGGATGATGAAGTAGATGTGGAAGCGAGGCTGCTGGATCAGTGCATAGCTGCCGTGGATGATGATCTGGTCAGGGAGCAACTCCTATCAGCACAGTGCTTGGCACAACAAGCTCCATGGCTTATTTGGTGGCAGCTCAGCAGCAATGGGGAGCTTCATCTGGGGCCACCAGCTCCCCTGGGGCCTTTCCAGTTATTTCATCTCCTCCACAGGGCTGACCCATGGGCTTATTGTGCATTGCACCACCCCTCCCTTCTAGACCAGAAGATTTACCAGAACATATAGCAGCACATAAAGGTGGTGGGTGATCCAGAAGCCCTGGAAGCTGACGCGTCGGAAATGGTGAGTGGCAAACATGTACATCACAGCCAGAATCACAAGCAGCAGCACTCCTGTCATGCCTGTGAGAGGAAGGGTTGGGAGGCCCCAGTGAGGATCGGGGCAGCCCCACAGGGACTCTACCTGGGCATGGGCATGCAGGTCTTCCTGCTAGGTGGTCTCACCTGGAATAGTCTGGAAGAACCACCAGTAATACTTCTGTGGGAGCTGTGACCTGGAGAGGGGCAAGACATTGCACCATGGCGTAGACAGAGCAAGCTCCTGGTTCCCACTTTCATCCCTGTCTATTCCCAGGATGCTCTGTCTGGACTGCTTTTTAAATTTCACCCATGCTTTTTAAATTTCACCTACCCATCATCTGTAAAGACACTGGAAAAGAGGCAGGATAACACACTGAGAGGTGTGACAGAGAAGATGTAGACATTCACTATGTGACCTGCAGTGTGGAGCACTGGAAGAGACAAACCAGAGGAGAAAAACATCACTGTTGTTGTGGCTGGAGATGTGGCTGATGTGCTGAGGGACCTGGCTATTCCTCCTTCTCTCTGGTCCCAGAGCATGTATGTCTCTGCAGGTTCCATACAGGTCTTCAAGCTCCTGCCTGGTCCTCCTGTGCCATAATGGGATGGTCCTCCTGCTTTAGCTGTGGTCTGTGAGAGACACATCCTCCAGCAGCCCACCTACCTGAGAAAATCAGGGCTGCCATGGCAACCCAGCGGTGGAAGTCCACAGCTGCATCAAAGGGGATGTAGTGATTGAGGAAGGTCTCCCGCAGGATGGTGATGAGGTTGCGACACATGGTGAGCAGGATGTAGGAGTACATGAAGGAGATGCAGGCAGCTGATCCCCGGGAGATGATGATCCCTACAAAGGTGGTCTGTGCAATTCCAGTGCTGGGGGACGCGAAGCTGTAGTCTGGGGAGAGAGAGAGGAGGGGGCATTGGTGTGCCCAGTGCTCAGGGCCATGACCCTTCCTGCAACAAGGGGACAGCTCTCTGAGTGGGTCCCCCAAGAAAAGGTCCCCAGGGATGAGGCTGTCTGGGGACAGGGGAACAATTCTTTGTGTGACACCCCCTAGAGCTGCTGGGTGACAAGGTCTCCTTGGAGGTCAAGGAAGGTGATTGTCCTCCTCTGCCAGACACTGTGAAACTGCACCTTGGTGCTGTGTCCTCAGTTGGGCATCCTAATATGAGAGCATCAGCAAACAGAAACAAGTCCAGTGGGGCCACCAGGATGGGTGGGAGATAGAGGATGTCACACAGGGGAAAGGCTGAGGGAAATGGACTTATTTGGGCTGGAGATGGGTCAGGGAAGACCTGGTGGCTGTCTGCAACCTCTTACTGTCACAGAGAGGAGAGAGAAATTCTTTCTCAGAGATGGCCAGTGAAAGGATGGGAGGTCACAGCACAAGTTTCACTGTATGAAATTCTCGTTTGATGTAAAACAAAACCTTTTCACATGGAGGATGGTCAAACCCTATCACAGGCCCACCAAATGTGGGATCTCTAACCTCTGAGCTCTTCAAATTTTCTCTAGACAAGACCTTCATCAGCCTGATTCAGCTTTGAAAATGACCTTACCCTGAGCAGGGCATTGGACCAGACCCCTCCAGAGGTCCCTTCCAACCTTAGTAATCCTTTGGTTATTCAGGGGGGAGGACCAATGCTGTTGTCCAAAGCTATGCTGGGATCTTTCATACCCCAAGCATGCAGCCTTTATACCAGCAGCCTTGAGAAGCCAAGCCCATGCACCCCTCCAAATCTGGGGCAGCAGGGCTGGGTGGTCACTCACAGTAGGCTCGCTCCACGAACACGCCGGTGGTGATGGCAGAGAAGAGCACCACGCAGACAATATGGCGCCGGTAATTCTCAATGAAGCGCTTGAATTCCTGGATCTTCTGCTGAACTTTGTTCCGCTCATACTTCTTCCGTCGCGCTTCAGTGTACAACTGCAGCTGGTACTGGTTCACCCTGGTAAATACAGAAGGGCTGGTGCCATTTCCAAGTATGACTTATGGCTGTGCTGCCCAGACTTGGGTCTTTCTCCCTGTATAGCACTGGGGTGTCACCACATTGGTGATGGCAGCGGCCTGGAGAGCACAGTGCCTGGGGGTGATCTCAGATCATCCCACGGTTTACACACTTTTGAAATCTGATAACAAACATGACAGTGACTCAAATGAAACTGTAGATAAGAACTGTAAAAGATAATTTGCATAGCAATATTCAACCATCCAAACAGATGCCAGGGTAAAGTCAAGTCCTTGGAGCTCTTGAGATACATCAGGATATTCTGGCCATTAATAACAACCAGATAACTGCTTCCTTGTAGAAATACTTGCTGCTTCCATAGCAGTGAGGACCCAAGTCTCTCCTGCAGGCAGCCCATGGGTGAACCAGCAGCATCCCAAGGGGCAGAGTAGCTCAGGCAGGACCTGCCAGGCAAAGCCTCTCTCTGTGGGCAAAGCACATACTCTAAAACACACTATCTTGGGCTCTGGAGTTGGCCACTTCATTTGTTTTTTCGATAGATGCACATCACCCAGACAGCACCATCTTCGCCAAGCCAGATCTGTTCCCACAGAATCATAGAATTATGGAATGGTTTGGGTTGGAAGGGACCTTAAAGATCATCTAGTTCCAACCCCCATGCCATGTGTAGGGACAACTCTCACTAGACGAAATTGCTCAAAGCCCAGTCTGACCTGGTCTTGAACATATCCAGCGATGGAGCATCCACAATTTCCCTGGGTTACCTATTCCAGTGTCTCACCACCCTCACTCGGGTCAGCTCATAGCTTCTCGGCCAGTGAGAGTTTATGATGTGTCTGTCTGCACCAAGACATCTCCTGCAGGGATGGTCTCTCATCCCCTCCCTGGTGGTTGCACCACCATCATGGGGATGCTGGCTCCTTGCAGCAGTGCCCTGTGATCAGGGGGCTTAACAGTCTGACACAGACACATGAGAAACAGCAAACAGGCTGAACCCAAACTTGAGAAGCATGCCCAGCGAAGAGGGGGCCCACTCACTTTCTGCCTGGTCTCCTCCGCAGCTCCTGCTCTTCTCGCTCTACATAGCAGCTTGTGGTGTCCAGGTTTGGGTCTTTGTTCTCCTTTGAGATGGTTCTGTTGGAAATAGAGCTATATGTAGCCCAAAGCTGGACTTGCAGGAAGGGATTGCCAAAGTTTTCCCCATTTCTCCACTTTCCACCTCAGACCCAGCTGAGAAGGTGCCCAGCTCTTTCCTGTGAGCCTTCTTGTGTTAACATCAATCACATGGTACATGGGCAAGATAACCCACCCCTCTGAAAATCAAGGTAGGATTCCTATCATCACATAGTGGATGCAACTGGGATTCTGCAGGAGACAGGTCCTCACATCTGTCTGCTGAGTGCCCTGGAAGGAGGGCAATAGCCCCACAGCTTGCTCAAGCATGTCCCAGTGTGATCATCCCCCTTCCCCAGTGCTAGGTGTCTGAACACCTGGTGAGAACACCTGTTGGAGGCACGGAGGTGAAGGATGGATGTGCATGAGGGCAGAAAGAGAAGAAGAAATAGAAGCAGCAGCAAGACTAAGGAGGAGAGTTACCCTTTTGGCTCTTTCTTTGTTATGAAGGAGACACGGTTGTGCAGGTTTTGCTTGAGCACCTCGGGGACACCTTTGAGGAACCAAAAGAGTGAGTAAGATGTGGTGGACAAGGTTCATGCATCTCCCCTGGGTAGGTGTGTGGTAGGGAGAGGTTCTGATCTGTTCCAAATGTGTCACACATGGAGTGATAGCTGATGCCTCATTACTACAGTTGGGTTGGAGAGACTGATGGGTCAAGATTTGAGAGCTACATATTGGGTGCTGTCCATCACCTACAGGACCTGGGGTGACTCAGTGCTCCTGATCACTGACCTTTGATACAGAGCTGGGTGAGACGAAGCTCACTGTCATGGTCCCGCAGCATGTAGTGGAAATCCTCCCATGTCAGCTCATCCCTGTCCTGAAATCCTGAGGCTTGAAACATGGACTCTGTCACCTGCTCTGCTTGGTCTCTTGACAGGCAGTTATTGGAGATCTCAATGAAAGACCTGTAGCAGAGAGGGAAGATGGAAACTTCAGAGTCCACAACTTGCATCCCTTAAATAACACAGGGCACAGCTCTAGACCAGTTTAATGGGAGAAATATGCTCCTAGTTGCAAGCTTTGAGCCCATGGACTCTCACATAACATCTGTGAGGAGTGAAGCACAGAAACTGAGAGCTGCTTTTGAAGACATCTGTGTTAACAGATACTATGAAAACACCCAGAGAGATGAAGGGAAGTACCTGAGCATCCTCAGAAACTCCTCCTTAGACAGGAACCCATTCTCATCAATGTCATACATCCTGAACATCACCTTGGACTTCTCCTCTGGGGACCCTGGTGGGGAGGGAGAGAGGCAAAGTAAGAACAAGGTCCTATTTTCATCCACAGAGGTGCTTTCAAACATTGTCTTTGAGAGTCTGGACCTGCAGAAGTGAAGTCCCATCCAGCTCTGAAGAGACTGAAAACCCACTGCTGATTGCACTTGAATGGTAACTGAATGTGGATAGCATGCTGCTCTTCTGCTGGGCTTTCTCAAGTGCAAGGTAAAAATGGTGTAGATGCACATTATTTTGCAATCTCAAAACGTGCTTTTGTGCAGCAATGATTTTTCTTGGAGCTGCTTTGCTGGAACCTGGAATTCACCACCTCCATCTGTTAATCCACCTTCCCAGTGTCATTTAGAGAGGATCAGATACGACATCACATACAATTACCATCATCTCTGAAGAACAGGATGCATGATCTGCTCGGGAGATACGGCAGATTTGTCTATGGTGGCAAAAGATACCTCCCCTCATGAATAGTCTTTCAGAAAACATAGTTATGTTGCCACTGCCCCATAACTCAAGTTGAAGATGGCCTAAGTGAAGGGCATTTTAATCTGAAAGAGTGTCTACAGATTGGCCTGCTGGATGGATCCTGTTATTCACTCTGCTGGTGTCATTGCCATAGCCTAGAAACAGGACTGTGGGCAACAGATAAAGACACTACCAGCTCTAGCTCCCACCTTTCATGAAGATCGCCAAGATGTCCAAGAATTCCCGTAAGGAGATATAGCCATTGCCGTCTTTGTCAGCCAGGGAGAACATTGAGTCCACAAACATGGAGTGGGCTTTGAGTCCCAAGGCCTCAGCAAACTCAGCCCTGCTCAGCTCACACGTTAGAGACTCCTTTGCCTTCTGTGAACTTTCAAAGTTGAGCTCTCCAGCATCGGACCTGTCAATTTCCAGCACCTGCAGATTGGGTCCCACAAAAGAAATCCCATGACTGCTGGCAGGGCAGAAAGTTGGTGCTCACATTCCTGACCTATTGCAAAAAGCCTGGTGGCTGCCCTGGCACAAAACTCATGGCAGATACCATGGGGAAGTCCCATCTGTCTCCTACACAATGTGACTTTCATACTAAACACTACTGACCATTACAAAGACCACAGTTACATCATCCCAAAGTCTCTTTTCAACTTCAGACACTTGTATCACCACAATCCTTTGTGTTCTGCCAGAGAAACTGCCCCTTGGTCCTGGAAGCATCGGCAGCTTCCTTGTGCATGGCCAAACAGATCTTGCAGAGACCAATGGCAGCAGCACGTGTTACCTAATCAATCCAGAAATAATTTCCTCCATGCATCAGAGCCTGCTACACCTCCACATACCTGAGCAAACAGGTGCCTGAAGAAAGTGTCCAGAATTTGTTTTCTCTGCTCATGGGTGACTGCCCGTTTCATCAGGCTCTGCTCTTTCATCTCAGACATATGCAGATCAAGGCTGCTCTCCTCCAAGTAGCTTTGGAGCTTCCTGATGAAGTTGCTCCTCTCTGCCTCCTCGCTGAAAAGCAGCACCTGCAAAAAGGCCCCACCCACCAGATGGCTGTGAGAAGCATCTCAGTCAGGATGTGAGGGCTGCTGCTCTTCACCACAGTGGTTGCTACATGGTATGAGCTGGGCCTTGTGGTTCTCAGAAAGTCATGGAGTCCTACCCTGCTCCCAGTGCCCGTGACTGAGTGGTTCAGGGTATATGTGACCAGCACCAGAGGACTGTGGAGGGTCCATGGGAAGGTATCATACCTGAGGCATCATGGTACTCACCAGGTCATACTCCTTGGGGCTCTTCAGGAGCAGAGCTTTGTTCCCTTTGTTGCTGGAGAGGATCACATCTACCCTTTGATGGGCTTTCAGGCTGATACTCCGGAGAACAGATCCTGTCCCATCCATCACTTTGAGCACTCTGTCAGCTTGGAGCTGAATGTAGACTAGAGAGCTGTCTGTCCTGGGACCATGCCACTCCATGGCTGATGGGAAAGAACACAGGACTCATCTGGGCTCCTACTCATCCCAGCAGCTCTTTCACCGAGATGCAGTTTGGGAGTGATCTCATGACATGTTAAAGGAAACAACAAAGCTCAAGGGCTTGGACACAGGAGGAGTGAAGACCATGGAGCAAGGAATTTTTCCAGTGTCCAGCGCAAGGAGGTACAATCCCTGTCCTGGAACTATTGGTGGAATTAGTCTGCATAGGTTTCCTCCAGGTAAGGTGTGATCTGGAGAAGGTTGGAGTTAGAGGGTCATAGGATGGATCAGGATGGAAAGGACTCAGATTGGAAGGGTCTCTCACTCAACCTCCTGCCTGAAGGTCAGGCCAGGTCTTGGCCTGGTCAGGCCAGTCTGCTCAAGGCATTATCTGGTCAGGTCTTGGATAGGGTGAGACTGCACAACCTCTCTGGGCTATTTGCTCCACTGCTTGGAAAAACAGTTTCTCCTTACATCCAGGCTGGATATAAGCTCCAACCTCAGCCCTGCCTCAACATGTGCCCTGACTTCAGCAGGATCACCTGACATCATCACAGGACTGACAGTGCCACCTCACCATATATGGCCTCGCTGGTCACCTCCCTCCGCACGCTGGAGCTCTGTTTCTTCTGCAGCTTCTTGAAATCTCTCTTGCGGAGACCGGCAACAATCCAGGCAACAAACAGAGTCACTGGGGACACAAGGGAGAAGGACACATGAGATACCACAAAGCTCCTCATGGCTTTGGCAGCATCACCCGTATGACTAGGGCGGACAGGGGTTAATTTCTTCCCTGTCACCCCCAGTTCAGTGCTGCATGGATTTATTTAATGCAGGGCTCCTGGTGCCCAAGGACTCTGACACCTCAAGGACCTCAGGAGTAACCAAGACTCAGCAGATCCTGCTGGAAGGTGCTTGGTCCAAGGGCACTCAGCCCCTTTGTCTAGTGGAAGAGGTAGAGAACAGGAGTGTCAAACCTAAAGGCAGGCAGCAGAGGACAACAATGATGATCCCAAAGCCTGCACCACTGCCTGCAAAGTAGTCCAGCACTGTCATGGGTGTGCAGTTGGCCAGGTGTTGAGATGTCAGCTGCTGTGGCTGGGGACATGGGTCTCCTGTATGGAGGGAGACAGGCTGTGAATGTCTTGGACCTTTTACCTATCTCACCTCTATCACCTCTGCATGAAGATGCTGGTGGGGTTCATTGCTGAGCAAAACTGAGATGCTTGAGTTAAACTCCTGATCTTAGGGGTAAACCAAGCACAGAACTAGACTCAAGCACTCTGGCAGTTCAACACCATCACCCCTCCCGATGGGACGGGCTGAGCAAGAAGCACCCTGGGCCATGGCAAATTTGGTCTCAGAGCCTCTGCTCATCTGGATGTTGCAAATCCAAGGAGCCTTCCCAGTGCAATGATGTGGAGTATACACCAAATGAACCTAAATACCTTGCACATTCTGGAACCTGGGCCAGATAAAACACTTTCAGTAAATGGGAAGGGTGTGTCAAGATCCCAAGAGGAGAAAGAATAGTGCTGTGTTTGGCCACTCCTCACCCTAAGCATGGCAGCAAGACTCTTTTTGGGTCTTGACAGGGAGAGAAAGCTCATTTCAAAGACAGCACAGGAGGGAGCACAGGAGGAAGGGGTGCACACCAGCACTAGGGTGCTCCTGGCCTGATGGGAGACCAAAACTCGCTGAAACACAAGCCCCAGCTCTCCCCAGGCCAAAAGCTGGCTGGTGCAGTTGATGTTACTGTTGCAACCCCATCTTCAGGAAAACCCTACCAGTAGCACTGGTTAACCAACATCATCATCAGTTTAACCACTTGACCTGTGTGTGCTTAGAAGGACACATCATCAAGGAGCATGACAGTATGGGGTAGGGGCTGAATTTTAATCCCAGCACAACCTTCCAGGGCATCAGTTTCATTTTTGTAGGCAGAGATCCTTCCAGGACTCATGCAATGTGCACACCTGGACTTCAGCCCACTTCCAATGCCAACATTGCTCACCTTGCTTATAGTCAGCCCTTAATTTTGTGCACATTTTGCTAGCTTAGGGGCACAGCAGGTACCAGGTGTGAGAAAATTCTGGCCTGATGCTCCTCCTGTGTCAGTTAGTCACTGGTCATGTCACCAACATGAGTCTGCTCTCCTCACCACCTTGCTGGTGCCATTTGCTGTCCACGTCATGCCTTTGTGTCATGCACTCACCCTCTCTCCAGACAAATACATGGGTCTGGAGGTCTGTGGGGTCTGCATAAGTGACAGCAGCCAGAACATCGTGGAAGGTGATGTTACGGATGTTCCTTATTTCCTCCACTGTGAACAGCCTGGGAAAAAAGAGGCGTGGTCAAGTAGTGGCTCTGGATGTCACTGTCTGGCAGCAGGAGGGGTTCACTCCTTGCACCATTTTAGGAACTGTGGAAGCTAGAGGATGTTTTTTCCTCAAGCCTTGCTTTTTGACTGTTACTGGGGCTTGCAGAGCAGAGGACAGCTGGGGAAGAGGCATTTACCCATTCTTGGTGTTTTCAAACCAAAACCTGTCGCCATCACGCAGGCGCACAAACTGGTCCAGGATGATGGCGCTGAAGAGGGAGCTGTCATTTTCCAGCATGCCTCCAGGGAGCAGCTCCAGATCAGCTGTGTTGTTGGCATACAGGTTGGCAACATTCTCCAGAACCTGGCCAGAAACCCACACCACATACACGTGAGCAGAGGGAATATTGCCAGGGCATCAGAAAGTCTTGGCAAGCCTCAAGAGGAGCAAGGAACATGCATTTCATCAGTATCACACAGCTGTGGGCTGGGAGGATGCTCAGCTCCATGCAGCCTTGAGTCCATGGCTTGGACTTGAGCAACTAAGCATCACTCCCAGAGCATTTAATCTCCAGGAGGAGCAGAGTACCCAGCATCATGGGAGACTGCACCAGGGCAGGATATATTTCTTCATGCCATGTAATTACACAGTTACTCCAAAGGCAACAGCCTCACAGGCATAAAAATAAGCTGATGTCCCTCTTCCTATGTTGCTAGAGAAGCCAGTTACTGCCTGGACTGCCCCATGTCCACTGACCCACACACTCTGTGCCCAGACCAGTTCCCTGGTACCTGTTGTTCCAGGTGTGGGGCAAGGTCCAGCCAGTTCTGAAGGGGCTCCAATCCAAATCGCTCCCGGGCTTGGTTATAGGTGGGCAGGCCAAGGTCTCGCCCGCGCTGAAGCCAGCTGGCTACGTAGTCGGTGCGGGAGTACTTCAGGGGCCCATACCAGTAATCTGTGGGTGGATTTGAAGCTGTGGTGATGTCAAGGAAAAGCCAGAAGAGCAACCCCAGCTGCCAGAGCTGCTGGGCTGGCCTTGTTCTTCTGCCATTGGTCATGCTGAACATGGAGATCATGTCCATGACTTTGCCAGGACAGACCCATGGATACGCTTAACATGCCCACTGCAGCTTCTCTGCACCTTCATTAACAATGTTAAAATGGGTCTGAGCATGTGTTTGGGTGCCTCTCCACCTCGGCCCATGCACAGCACCAGGAGACAGGATCCCCCACCAGCATGCCAGTTGCATTGCAAAGGAGTGCAGACCTCGGAGATCTTCCACCACAATATTGTCCTCCCGCTCTGCAATCTGTGAGCTCATCCCCAGCAAGAAGCTGTCCACATCCACATCCTCTGCTTGCTGCAGCTGAGGAGAGATGGAAAGACCAAATGATTCCTCACAGGACCAAGGATGTGGGGCGGCCCCCCACCCCTGAACTGATGCCCATAGAGGTGAAAACTCTGTATGTAGGGGGAGCAGGGATTTTTTTCCAGGTCTCCATGCCAGATTAAGCTTGAGGCCTGAGCTGTAGGTGCCATCTGGGTGGCGAGGATCTCATACCCTTTGGTTACCTGTCTTGATCTGCACCGAGTTTCCCTTTCAGACCCCTGTGGGGTCCTCCATAATGTAAATCATGGAATGAAGCCTGCCTGACCAGCCTGTCACAACCTCAGGCCCCCTGCACTCCTTTCCCAATACCTCTCTGCTCCAGTAGCTGTTGCAGAGCCGCACCGCTGGGAATGAGCCACTGGGACCCGGCACTTCCTGGAACTTGCACTTGGGCAATCTGGAACAGTAGAGAAGGGCTGGACCCACAGCACCTGGACAGGGCTGCCCCATGCTGACAGCGCTTGGCTGTCCCAGTGAGGGACAGGGTGTGGGGATGGGATATGGACCATCACCAGCCACCAGCCCAGCTGGCACTGCTACCCTGGCATGGGCACTGCTCTCCCACAGGCCCACAGGGCTGCTCCTACCTCTTGTAAACACCTGGCGGCATCATAGTGGACAAGAATTGCCCTGCGGCCACCATGAACTCTGGTGAGAGGCTGGGGTCCAGGTGCTGCTGGTAACCTGTGTGACAGAAACCATGGTCCAGCAGTCAGACTGGAGGGAAAGGGGGCCAAGCTCCTTCTCCCACCCCAACCTCCAGCTCTCCTGATCCCCCCACCCCTGCTCCCCACATACCATCGCCTGCCATGTTCCTCACCTTTGTACTCTGGGACATGTCTCCCCAGCAGGGTTGGCAGCCACTCGTACAGCACGATGTTCTAGGGCACAGAGGAGCTGGGTCAGGGCCAGAACAGGGGATGATGTCAGGGGTCCTGGAAGGGCAAGGGGGTTCCCATCCCTCACCTGGAAAGTGGCAATGACTTGCTTGCGAGCATGCTGGAAGAGATCCTCATCGGACCAGGTGGGATGTGCCTGGGCCAGATTTGCAGCCAGGTAGTTGTGGTACCGAAACCAGGCGATATTCTCAGCCTGCAGGAAAGGGTTCTCGTTCCCCCAGGCACTCCCCAGATCTGCAAGAGCCACCAGGACCATCAGTGGGGGGATTCTGCCACTGGGTTTAGCTTCTGTTGTGGCTGGAGGAGCACCCCCATCCCTGTGGCTGCAGCCCAGCATCCCCTCATCCCCTCACCCTTCCTTCGTCACAGGGAGACAAGCAGCCTGAACAAGTGAGAAACAGCACTGGGCCCCAGCATGAACCAGCATGGCTGGGCAGTTGAGGAATTCAAAGCAAGCTGAGAAGGTTTTGATCAGTGTCAACCCCTTTCCTCAGGGGAGGTCACTTTGGACCAGAGGGATCAGCACAGGTTGGTCTCTGCACGTTGGCTGGGAAATGACCTGTTGTCTTGAAGCAATGGGGCACCTTATGTTCATGGTGTTTCTTTGCTGAGAAGCCTTTGCTGGGGCACTTATCTTCTTCCCCTTTGGGCTGGGGAACACCCTCCTATCCCATGGGACTCTTGACCCACATGTCCCAGCTCACTGCACCCCCCTGCCTTTTCCCAGGGTCCCCTCCGGGCTCAGCTTCCAGGGACCTCCTGGTCAACCTGCTCACAGTCAGGGATAAGACCAAGCAGATGAAAATCCAGTGAAGATGACACCATTACCATAGATCCCCTGAGGACCACCCTGTCCTGTGGATGGATCCAGTGCCTTCCACATGGGCACTCTCCCATCTGTCTCCCTTGGGAGCTGTCTGCTGGGCCCTGATGCCAACTGTCCCCCGGAGAAGCTCCTCAGGGCATCACTCCAGGAGTGAGAAGGGCCATAGATGGAGCTGCCGTCCAGCCAGCCTGTCACCTCATTGATCTAGAGCAGGAATGGACATTAACAGGTACCAATGTCTCAGCAGAAATATGCAAAAAAATTATGGTCTTATCATAGTTTGTCACATGAAAGGTTCAGAGGAATATTTTGCTTTGGTAATTTTGATTGGGAAGCTTTCCAGAGTAAGAGATAAAGCACATTGCCTGGGGAACAACATCCAACCTCAGCACAGCAAAACAAAGAGAAAGCATGAGGAAAAATATCTGGGTTTTTTTGAAAAGTACTGGAATTCAGAAAAGCTTTACAACTTTATGACAGTTCTGTGGTAGATTATTAAAGATGAGAGTTGGTCTTAGAAAACACATCATCATCACCGACCTTCTAGAACCACGCAAGCATATAAATCACTTACAGAAATTCATTACACAGGCACTAAGAAAGCTTCATTTATTACTTGTTCCAACAGGTACAGCCAAGCACCACCTTTGCTCATTTTGATTGAGGTGATAAAAACTTTGTCAGACAAGGAAGACTGCAAATTGCTCCTGCTGTACCATTTCCTCTTCGGCCCTCCATAAACTGCAAGATACTCCAACTTGTGTTGAAATAGATGACACAGGCATATCTAGAGCAATTATGCTTTCTTTGGCCAAAAAGAGCACTTGACCTTGAGCAACCACAAATGTTGCTCTGTGTGAGCCTGTAGTTTGGAAATTCTGCTTTGGGTTCATTTGCAATTGGTTCAAACACTTGAGGGACATTTATTTTCAAGGAAACTGAGGTGCTCACCTTTAATTTTGCAAATACTACCTTGATGGCTACAGACCCAGATATTGGGTCCAGAGGAACTCAGGTGAAAGGCAAAGAGCAATGGAAATGCTCCCTACCTGTTCCCGGGGGCTGTTGGGGCTCTGACCCGTCTCCATTGCCCAGTGGATGCGCTGGAAGGGCAGGACCACATCTCCAGTGCCTGCAGGGTCAAACACAATGTCTCCAGGTGGGATGTGGATGTTCAGGAACTCAGCAGGGCAGCCGGGTTTCTCTGTCCCCAGGATGTCCAAGAGCACGTGAAAACCTGCCAGAGACCCAAACATGGTCAGCAACTGGGAGGACTGCCACCAGCACCTGAAGCAGGACCTGATGGTAGGCAGCTGAACTCCATGTGGGCTGAGGGGACCACCCTGTTCCGCAAGAGTGGTTTTCTTCCTGCCTTCACTGCTCGTTTGCTCCATGACTTTGAAAAAGGCACTTTGGGTTGGAGCCCAGATGTACTGATCTTCAGTCCACAGAAGCAGTGCTCTAAGTGCCCCTGGCCAGACCTCATGATTAGGGTAGGGCTATTCAGGAACCAGGATGGAGAAACAAAACCAGCAGATGTTCAGAGACCACTGGCAGCTGGACCATCTGCCAGACATGACTTCACCAGGAGCAAGGCTCTGCATTTAGCCACTATTTCACTGTAGCCCTCACCTGGGACCTTAAAGGCCAAGACTGGCTGCTGATGCTGAGCACAGTGGCTGCCACTGATGGTGACCCATTTGATTTTTGGTGTGATGGGAAAAGCTACCTCTGGGAAGAAGCTAAATGGTACCATACTAGTGTCTGCCCCTCCTGTGGTCCATCTTGGGGCTGAGCACCCCAGTCTGGGTGTCCAGGGATGTGTACAAACCTTAAGCTGCATGGGGAGCTAATTCTTTCCACTTCTTTGCCAAGTTCAGACTGTTTTTCTCAATGAGCCATGGGTATTTCCCAGAGACTTCATCCTAGAGACCCAAGCACCCCCCGAGCTCCTGAGTGACAGCAAAATCTGCTCCAACTTGCTGCAGTGCTGTCCAGAAATCATTCATGGTGCGTGTCTTATCACACCTGTCAGGCATTTTGCAACGGTGTAACTCTAATGCTTAAACAAAGAAGTTCCCAAACCACAGATATCCATATTTAGGGCAACTGACAAAGGTCACTGAAAATTAACACAAACTCTCTTGGCTGGACAGAACTTTGGTGTGGTGATACCCAAGGCTTTATCTTTTGGATGTGGTGGGTGAGGAGTACTCCAACACAAAGCCTTGGAGTGCAAGAAACCAACATTCGTCCACCCAAACCAACATTTTTCCACCTGCTGCCAGGCTCCACCTCTTACCAAAGAAAACAGCCAGCACGGTTGTATTCCTGCGAGACGGCAGCCCAGAGGGTCCCCGTGCCACTGCATTGCTAAGCTGGCGAGCGTTGGGCACATGGGGCTCCTGCAGTGCCTGGTAGACACCATCTGCATAGTTGGCTGGAAGGAGACGCAGCAGCCTGGCACCTACAGCACCAAAGCAACACAACATGGTTTTGGTGGTACCCAACAGACGGGTGACACAGCAATAGCTGGGTAGACCAGCATGTCCTAGAAGAGGATGGCACAGATGCTTACAGTGGCCAAGGACATGCAAGATTCACTACCAACACCCTAAACTTCTTGGAACTCTGGGATCAGTCCTCTTAACACTAGGATGTTCCCTTCCAGCTGCCCTTCTCTGGTTACTGTGCAACCCTGTTGCCTCCTGGAGGTCTGGCATAGTGTGCTCCTGTGGGTAACTGGAGTTATGTTAAGCTGCCCATGTTGACTATGCAATCCTACACAGCCATGGAGATTGTCAACACTGTAGGAAACAGGAGAAGGAACAGCCAGAGAGGCAGAGAGACAAGGGAGAAGATGAAAGAGGACTACCCTGTCTTTGCACGCACTGCCTGTCCCATAACTGAAAAGCCTGGAGATGGGAGGTCTTTTCACTGCTGAGCAAGTTCATTTTGGAAGGCTCCTCAGCAGTGTGGTGGGATTCATTTGCTGGAGTTCCCCAGATGTGGGGGAAGTCCTGAATTTGGGCTTAGTTTCCATAGGTTTGTTTCCAAATGTTAGAGTCTGATCTGTCTGCTCTGAAAGAGGGAAGTTTTGTTTGCCAGGGACTTGCTGGATCTCCATGACAGGTTTTGGTGTAACTAAAGGATTGACACACATGTCATGTTGGAGAGCAATTTGGGCTCAGGGGAAGCTGTCTTATTGCCACCATGTTGGTGACATATCTGGGCTGCAGAAAATAAGAGGATTCATAATTTTTTATATTTTAGATAAGATCCTGCCTGATCTGCCCTGGTGCTGGGCTTGGGAACATCTCCTAGAAGTGGCCCCATGGGCTTGTTGTAGGTATGAGAAAGCAGCTCACCACTGGCACAGGGAAATCCTGCATGCCTGTCCCAGTACAGAAGAGTACACGAGGCACAGCAGCTCAACAGCGCAATGTCTGTCTTGTCCAGAGTGGAAAAGGCAAAGGTCCAGCATGTCTGGACCATGAATCCTTCTGTCTCTGGCCTTGTGTTGAATGCATCTTGTACTGGGGCTCTTGGAGATTAGGAAGAAGATCTCTACTATGAAGGTGATGGAGCAGTGGAACAGGTTGCTCAGTGAGGTGGTAGAGGCCCCATACCTGGTGACATTCAAGGTCAGGCTTGATGAGGCTCTGAGCAACCTGATGGAGGATGGCCCTGCTCACTGCAGGGTGGTTGGACTAGATGACCTTTGGAGTTCCCTTCCCAGCCAAGTCATTCTATGATTCTGTGAACTGCATACTGATTTTGGCTAAAGATGCCTTTTCACATCTCTGGGATCCTTGACCAGCACTGAAACTCATGCTGGGAAGAGCTGGGTCATCCCTACCTTGGATATTTCAGCAGCTCCACTCTGGAACTGATCCAACACCAGTGTGAACTTCAGATAGTGCCTGGGCAGCAGGTAGAAGTAGCAAGGCCAGAACATGGAATACAAACCTTGTCCTCTCTTGACTGCCTGAATAGGGCTCTTAAGTGTATCTAAGGACCTATCTTGAGTGCAAACATCCACCTGTCAGGGCCATGGTAGGTGGCATTGCCTAGTCACCTGCCTGGTACAGGCTCAGAAAGAGCCTGGCTCAGTCAGAAAGAGTTTCTTTCTTAGTTGTAAAGCAAGCCAGATGCCAAAGTGCCAGCTCTCCCCATCCCACCATTCCCATTCCCAGGCTGGCACTCACCCACCGACCCGCGGCTGTGGTGCAGCAGGTTGTTATACCAGCCATCATAGCGCTGGACCTCCCAAGAGATGTTCTCCTGGGCTCCTGGAAGAGATTGGTCATATTGAGTGAGAGCAGCAAAAAAAAAGGATGAAATTATCATCTCTGCTACAGAAGTATAGTTATATTGTGATATTTTCCCATATTCTTTCTGAAACTTCATGACCAAACAGTTTTTAGACCAGTTTTGCATTCCTTTTGAGGGCAAGCAATGACTCAAATGACAAATTCATGCTTATGATCCTGATGTCCCCAAATCAACTTCTGGCCCCCATCAGTCTACTCCCAAAGGATCTTAATTTTCTCCTCTCTCATTGTATCATAAGAAGAGTCTCCTTACTTCTGACTCCCACAATGTCCAGGTGAGTCAAGCAAAGGCCTTGACACTGAAGCCACGCTCTCCTTTGGGCATTGGGTATCACAGTCACCCTTTGTCAATAAATATATATTTTTCTTTGTGTTAATTTTATGATAGTACTACCAAGAAGCTCCAGTTCCTGGTTTCAAGCTGTACACATACATCAACAGCCATAGGTGTGCCTCCCAACCCACAGGCTCTGAAAGGTCAGCATTTTGTGACTTTTTTTTTCTTATCACAAACTGAATCATCCCCAACTCTGATATAATGCCCCATGAGTTACAGGAAGTTCCCCTAAGGGAAGAAGTTGTCCAGGATCTCCTCTTGGAACCCTTTTCCTGAAATTGTACTTACTTCCCAAGGTCCATGTCACCAATAGAACCACTGTCAAACTCAACATAATCTCTGCCTGTTGCATCTGCCACTGTGTCTTTGGAAGCAGAGACCTGCAAATGGAGAGAAGGAGAGAGCTGGAGCTGGGCTGCTCCCTGTGCCTGGGAATGTGCACAGACCATAATACTCTCAGCTTCCTCTTGTGGTTTCTGCTTCCTGCTAAAACCCTACTGCCATCATCATCCATCAGCAGTTATGTCCTGATCTGTTCAGAGAGAAGGTGGCAGGGGCTTTCCCATTACCCTGGGAAAGCTCTGTCAGAAAGTGTCAAGTGTCCTGAGAAGACCTTTCTGCTGGAGCAGGACCAGTACTCCGGGCCTTGTGGTACCGCATCTGTAGATTCACCATCTATGGCAGGATGAGTTAAAGTTGTGCCCGCTTCGTTACAGAAACAAGCTTTTTTTACAGTAAGAGACACATCTCACTCAGAGGTTTCTCTGCGTATGCATTGTCCCACCCGAGTAAAATCCAGCTGGAAACAGGATTGTAACAGCCTCAGCATCCAAAGTATGCCACCATCACAGATCAAGACATCTTGCTAACTACTAGGCTTGCTTGACATCACTCTCTCATGAACAGCCATTCTCATGACACTTTACCATTTCACTTTCCACAAAGGTCCTGGATCCATTCCAGGTGAGGTCAGGTGGGGCCCTGAGCGACTTGCTCTGGTTGAAGTTGTCACTGGTCAGTGCAAGGGGGTTGGTCTACCTGACCTTTAAAGGTCAAGGCTGTTGGGCAGGATGATTTCCAGAGGTCTTTTCCAGCTCCCACTGTGCTGGGATTCTGTGAAATGATGGTTTCGGGAAGGCTTACATATTATCACCAGCTCTGTAGGTTTTCTTTTTGATTTACTGGGAATTGAAATATTTCACTTCAAACCACCAATGGCACACAAATTGTAAAATGTGAGTCTCTGAATACACTGTCTGCTGGGAAAATGAAGTTGCTTGAGATTTAAATACTGTCATTTCCACTCACTTTAATTGCATTCATAAACCTGAAAGCTCATTGACAACTTGTAAGCTTTGAATTTAACCTGGGTCAACTCCTTTCCACCAGAGATTTCTGTACTTTTGGCCTCTTGCATTGGAAAACAACCTGGTCCTTAAGAAGGGCCATTTCCACTTTCCGCCTCTGTAGCAACAGCTCATCTGCACTCTACACCTCACAAAAAGTCACGGCCAGCAAACCCCTTTGTTAGCTTTTGTAACATGGGTTTAACATTAAATCATTGTTGAAATAGTTGTGCACTGGTTGAATTTTCAGTTCTGGTCTCACCTCCATGCTGGGAGCTGGGGTTGCTGAAAACCTCAGAGGTACTGATAGCAGCATCGGGTGCTGTTCTTGGTCACCCAGTGCCACCCCTGTCCTCCTGGAGGAAGCTCCAGGGGAAGAGGCCCCAGAGCTCTCATGCTGAGCATGGTCTTTGGGACATGAAATTTAGGTTGTGCAGCTAGTGGGAACCAGATGCTCCATGAGCCCCATCACATAGGTGCAACATGGAAGTTTGGACAATGAGTGAAGCTTGGGGATGCCTATGACCTCTGCCAGGAGTGGCAGTACCCAGTTACCATCACCACCTGGGACTCTCCTGCTAGAAAGCTTCCCCATTGAACTAATGTGTTCCCTGCTGGAACCAATGGGGAGGGCTCTATGGCTGGAGACGCCCTTGTCAACACACAACAGTTGTGGTTTGCTTGTGCACAGAGGTCCACATGATCTCCTGCACTGTAGGAAGGGAGTCACCATAGACCCAGTTGGATTTGTCTCCTGATGACTCAAAATGTACAGATTTGGAGCCCACATCTAGATCGGAAGCCTGAAGGTGCTGCTGAAGGTTGACCGAAGTTGCTCAGGAAACAAAGGGCAAAGCCAAGGCTCAAAGCACATCACCATAGTCACAGCCTAGCATGTCTCATCCTTCCCTTTGGGTCTTCTCACAGGGCTCCAGCAGAAAATGTGTTCTCAAAATCCTTTTGTCATAGAGCAAGCCTCTCATTTCCTCAGATACAGGAATTGCTCTTGACCCAAACTATGAAATGACACAACAGTTTTCATTCACTTTTGATCTCTCCATGGCACAGCCCTGAAAACCCTCTTATTGCCTGATCAATCCAAGACTGTTAGTGTCGGGTTGTCTCTGGAGGCTTTCCAGGTTCAACCATGGCCAACATGATAGTGACAGTGCTGGTCTTGCTCCAAGCAGTAGGTTGTGTTACAGACTTCTGGGGACCTTTCCCACCAACACAGAACTGCTCTTCCATGCCTCTACTCTGCCTTTACATCTTCCTACCAATTACTGGGCACATGAGCAGTTTCTCTTTGCCAACCAAACCTCAAGAACCATTACCCTTCCCCAGAAGCAGCTACCCCTGGCAGAATTTGGTCTGTAAAGGCACTGAGGACATTGACACCACATCTGCTGTGCCTATCAAACCTTCTCCAGCTATTGCTGGGAAACTCCTCACAGGCAAGGCTGAGACACAACAGTCCTTATAAGATGCAGTCAAGAAGCGGAACATGCAGATCTGGCTAGAGACCTCATACCAGTGAAAACAGGCATCTCATGAGTAGCACTCAGCTGTCCCATAGGCTCCTTTCTCATGCTTCAACTGAGAGGTCCAACTTCACACTCCCCAGTGTGCTCTCCCATGTGCTGAAGACCAGTTGACAGGCTTGTCCAGAAAGGGCTCCCTGCTCTCACACCTGCCTCCCAGATCTTGCACCCCCATCCAAGGGGGTTCCTTAGCATAATGAAACCTGACTGACCTTGGAAGCCCATGGTGTATCTTGATGAGGGAAAGCTTTGCAAGCCTGGATTAGTTCCACAGACTTGTCCAGCTTTCCAGGAATTTTGTGAGGTCTGATGAGCCCTCCAGTCTCTACTTTTCCACAGATTCCCTGTGACACCTTGGGAAAGTCATTCCCTCCTTTCTGCATCTACTGAAATCAAGCACTTGTCTTCTCCCATCAGAGAAGATCCCTGGAGTTTCACATCTGTCCACAAACCATGCTGTGGAGAGTGCAAACATGGCTTCTCCAGAGCAAGCATCTCTCACTCCACCTGATCTCAGTAGATTTGACTCCCCTAAAGTTAGAACTTCAGCCTCCAAAAGTCTCCTGAGCTCTCCCTAGAGCCACATGTCAGCTGGGACTGTGGGAAACATCAACATTATGAGAGAGCAGCAGCCCCACTGCAGAACTTAATGTGACCATGCAGGTAGAAGAGAGCAGTTTCAAGGCATTTAAGAAGCCTGGAGCCTGAGTCCTCCAGTCCTTGTTAGTTACAACCTATTTCTATCTCTCCCCAGTGCTGGTTGGACAGACTAGGGGACTGCCACCTTCCCCCACCAGCTAACCCGGGAGTTTCAGAGCAGGCTGCATCTCCCCAGCCTTGGATGTCATCCAGAAAATCCCAAACTTCTGCACACACTATGCACAGCACACAGGGACCAGCGGTGTCTCCACCTTTCCCACCTGAGGCCAAATGCCACCACAGTGCACTGCAAGGACTCCCTCCCCTGGTGGGACATTAAGAGATCCTGTCCCCACGGTGTTTTGTGACCAAGCAGGCAGGGACATGCATAATCCCAGCCTGCTCCCCGTTCAGGCAGGGTGTGCGTGGCTCCATCGCACCCTGCAGGTGAGGAAATGCATGACCCCATCTCACCCTCTTCTCACATATAACCCAGACCTCCCCAAGTCCTCCACGCAAGCAGGGAGGTGGATGGACCCAGCCTCCCAGTGCCCCGTGCAGGTGTGTACCCCAAGCAGGCAGGGACACCGATAGCCTTGTCCCCTTGGTCTCCCATGCAGATGGGGACATGTACCCTCATCTCACCCTGTACCTTCTCCCCCAAGTAGGCGGGGACACCAGTAGCCCAGCACCCTTGATCATATGCAGGTAGGGGTCAACACAGGAGCTCTCATCCCACCCTCTTCATCGCGNCGCCCGCCGCCGCCTATAAGAGCCCGGTGCGGGACGGTGCCGCCCGAGCCTCGCTGCTGCCAGCGCCGCCGGCAGGTAGGTAGTTGGGAAAGGGCCGCCGCACCCCCAACCTCCGCTTGGTCCCCTCTTCCCATCCACCCCTGAACTCCGGCGGGGCCCTTTCAGCGCTCTGGGGAGCAGCTCTCGGATGCTTCCTGAGCTGCTCGAGGCGTGCCGGCTGAGGAGAGGGTGGGGAGGAGAGGGTGCATACCTCTCCTGCCTTCACCCGGCTGCTTTACCGACCCTGATCTGATCCTCTTACAGGGCAGGAAAATTCAGGGCATCCCTACAACCCCATTGTTGAATTACAGCTCTGAGCGTTCGGTTTCCAGGGGACAGGATTGCAGGTTTTTTTAATGAAAAATAACAATCTGCAGCCCTGAGCAACCCCCTCTAAGATTGCCATTGGATCTGTTGTGAGGAGGTTTCAACTGGCACTTCCAAAAGGTCTTTTCCAACTTGATTTATTCTGGGAAAGGAAAACATGGTTTCTGTAAGGAGAAATTGCTTGGGGGTGGAAAATCTTTGCCCTCTTTGCCTTTCTCTAAATTACTGATCCTTCCTGGAAAGGTGTCTCTAGTCTCTTATCTCTCCATACACCGTGGCAGAGGAAACCGCAGAGACTCTAGGGCCACAGCCCGTGAGAGGATACTTTCCAAGGTGCAAAAACTTCAGTTGCTCCTGCCCTGAGCTGCAGGCACCAGTTTTCCACTTCAAAGCTGCAAAAATGCCAAGGAGCTGGTCTTCTGTGCAGGGTAATCAAGTGAGAAAGATTGAGCAGGCACTGACTGAAAGAGCTGTATCCCTGGAAATTCCCTATAAAACTATTCCCAGAAGCTGCAAAGTGTAGAGGAAACGCAAACGTCCCTAGATACTCATAGAAAGTTAAATTTAGATTTACCAAGACAACATTTTCCATGCTATGTTCTGGGTTTTCCATTGTTGTGTATTGTTGTTCTGTTTTACCTGTGGAGTTGTGTTTTGGCAAACACAGGCCTGGAAATCATTCCTTCCCTCCCTGTATCTCGTATGAAATTTGGGCAAATATAAAGTGAAACCAGTGGAATTCAAGAAACTGAGATTTAACCTGTCCTGAGTTAAATTGTTCATTTCTTTCCCCTCTTAGGGATACTCAGAGTGTTTTGTGGGCACGTTTGCTGGGCTGGGAACCCCACTGCTGGACTTCAGTGCAACATTGTAGCATCAGAAATCAATTACAGCTCCTGTTTGTCAGGTAAGTGTAGCAGGAATGGTTCTTGGAGGTTGACCTTCTCCAGGCTTGGCTTTCCAGGGAAATAGCCTAAACCAAGATTTGTAAGTATGCATGATAGCTCTGTTAGTCCGGAGCAGAGACTAAGGTCAGGTCCAGATCAGTTGTGAGCTGGTTATAAAAACCTAGGCTCTGTTGAGCTGTTTGTTGTAATGACCTGAGTTACTGGATGGAGAATTACTCTGAAACCAATTACTTTGTGCATTGAAAAGGGACTGAAGGTACACTGGTTTATGACAGTTATTCTAATCCCTGCCCACTTTGAGGGATTTGGGACACACTTCGTGGTGGCTGAATTGCTCTGGGTTGGATCTTACCTAAAAAGATTGTTACTACTGTTTTCAGAAGACAAGGGTAAAATCATCTCTTCCATCCAGGGAGAGAATGAAATTACATTTGGTCATGAGTCATATCAACTCTGTCAGTCCCTGACTTTTGAAGACTTCCCAGGGTAATTACATGCAGAGGTGCTGTTAAATAAGCAAAATAAAAGGACTTAAGTGTGTAATCAGTTTTGGTAGAATAGATCTAACCCAGGAATGGCGGAAACACTGTAATTGCTAGAACTGAGGTGTCGGTAGGAGTTCAACAGCATCTGGGGGAATTACACACTCCATCATCTCACGTAACTCAGTTTCCTTTAGCCTTGGATGTCCTCCTGATGTTCATGTGCTACTTGGACCCACATCCCAACTCTAGAGGTTGCTTCTGGCCCCTCTGGACCAAGCACAGGAGCTGTCTTCCCTTGCCAGATGCGCAGCTCCTGGGGAAAAAAAACAACCTCTTGGAGGACAGGGTGTGCAAATGGTGGTGATGGGCTTTGTTCTGCTTGGCAATGGTGGCCCCTGACTGGGGATAATTTCACTGCTGTGAAATCGATGTTCTCAGTGCTTCCTTGTCATTTGGGAGGAAGGCTGTATCTGACAGTTGTCTCTGGCTCATGGGCTTCCTCTAAGGGTGCACCGCAAAGTGGAAATCCCTGGCTGCATCTGCTGGAGGGAAAGACCCGTTTCTGTCTGGGGAGTTGCTGCTCAACAGGTTTCTGAGTTTGGGCTGTCCTCAAGCTACAGCGGGACAGTGGCTTGTGATTCCCCCAGGCTGCCACAATCCCTCAAGGCTGGTGGAGCCCTGCCCTTGGCACCTCCCCCCCTCCACCAAGGGCTTTTGGGTGGCATGTTTCTCTGCTGGGGATTATTTCACCCTAGATGTTTCCTTGCTGCGTCACATTTCCTTGTCCCTCTGGGAGTTTCGAGGTGGACCTCCTGGTTATTCCAGACCTGAGCTGGGGCTGGCCACCATAGCCTCCAGGCAGCCAGACAGGGTCCCCACTGTTACCACTTCTCTCCCACAGGCTTCTGGAGGTGCACGATGACTCTCTTTGATGGTGTCTACCCCTTCTACCTGCAGAAGAGGAAGGCTGCTGTGTTTGATGTCAACACCATCATAGTGATTGTGGTCTTCCTAACATTTGCTTTCAGCTTCCTACTCATCATCCCAGGCATCCGTGGACGGGCGGTGAGTGACCCCTCTTCCTGGGGATAAACATCTGCTCCCCACACTGCAGGTACTGGGACTTCCACCTGCTGCAGGGTGAGGCAGGAAGATAGCCAGGGCTGTTCCTCTTTGTCTGATGTTCCACCTCTTTTCCTACAGAGGCTGTACTGGACTCTACGGGTTCTCCTCAGCCTTGCTGTTGGAGTGGTGATCGTTGGTAAGTGCTGCACTGCCCTTGGAGGG
>VWZY01012982.1:37576-49051 GCA_013399075.1 Chloroceryle aenea | reverse complement strand
GGGTGGGTAGGGAAGTCTGGGAAATGCAAGCTGGTGGTGACAGCCGCGTCCAGGCCAACACTGGTTGCAAGATCTACCTTCCCCCCTGCTCTGCAAAACAGTCACACAGCCTTTAAGGGCTTCTCCATCCCTGGCACAGGGGCTGAGAGCACATGGAGGTGCCCATGGTCACTTTTGAATTAAGAGACAGCTTTTCTGGTTTTAACTGCACCATGGGAGTTGAACTATCCCAGCTCCATTGGGATGTGCAGCCCTGTGATGCTCTGGCTATGTCTGAGCCAAGCACAGGCATGACACAGGAACAACCACAACCCCAGGGATGAAATACAGAGTAAATGTATTTTCGTAACCTTGCAAACCAGGGGATCCTCAAAGGAGCAGGTGGGCAGAGGCAAACAAGTGGGAATGCAGGCACTGTGGAGCTTGGTCCTTGCTAGAGGGTCAACAAACCTGCTAGTTTTGTCTGTTTAGCAGGGATTCATGTAGGTGTAGTTTACTGCTGTGTTTTGATATGACCACGGATGAGCAGTCTGGCCTGTGGCCAGGTGCATTTGGAGGATGAGAGGAGCCTTGCAGAGAATGGGTCAAAATAAAAAACACAGGCAGGGCAGAGGCTGGGGTGAGGAGTAAAGACGTTCCATGGAGCAAGGCAGAAGGAGATGAAAGAGGGTTTGATTTAGCAGAAATTAGTAAATCCTCTGTAATACACAGGATTAGTGTTGGAAACCAGGCTGCAGGATTTCCAACACAGACAGCGAGACAGGACATGTAAACAAAAAAATATACTGAGGGTGTAGAAGATGTCAGATGGGGAGAGCAACCAGCCCTAACCCTAAATCAAAGAAGCTCTGCTGCTGTGAGGGACAGGGTGGGTTACAAAACTGCTTGAAGAAGGCTGATGAAGCGTGACCTAAATGACTCAGCCCCACATTCAACCAGGCAATAGAAGCAGACAGCCAGGTTGTGACCAGCTGCAGGACTCTGCGAGCTGATACACAGGCCAGTCCCAGCATGAGGTGGTCACCCTCCATCTGGGAATGTCCAGGTACTGGAAGATGCCACTAGAGCTGCCTGGGAGCCAAGTGCCAGGCTGGAGATGGCAGAAGGGTGGAGGTCTGGGCTTGCTCCACAGCCTTAACCATCTCAGCCCTGGAGAGCCATGAAGCACTGCTCTTGTTACAAGGACACAGCCAAGCACTGCTTGGGCACACAGAAGGAATTAATCATTTCAAAGGCAGAGTCAGGGTTTCTGTCTGGGAGCAGCGGGCACACTCAACCCTGCAGCTAGAAGAACCTTCCTGCAGAGCTGCTACTGGATAAGTGCCCTCACGAGCTGATTCAGCAGCTGAACTTATTTTTGGGCAGGTTTTCTTGTTCACCACCTTTGCTTTCAGCCCATTTCAGTGCTGGAAAACTAAGCCCACCTCAAAGTGAAAGTATTTGAGGAAGAAAGAGACTTTGTTCCAAACAACGTATGCCAGAAACACTTCAATTTTTTCTTTTTCCCCTGAGCTGAAACGACTGTTAGAGCCACGATGGCTCTTGCCACCCTCCTCCCATCACCTCCATTTGTCAGTGGTCTTTGCTCTTTGCCAACAGTGCAAACAAGGGAGTGTAATATTTGGAATGGAACTTACCCCTGCTCCTTAGGCTGAGGAATGAGCTCATTTCTGAGCCCTGTCCCTGGGGGCTGCGTTTCTTGATGTGTTGAGGAACTTGTGGGGAAGTCCTCCAGAGGATGTCCAAGGAGGAGGAATCAGGTCACGGGGTTCATCCCTGGGGATCTGAGCTCCCCCCACTCCTGGATTGAGGGAGTGGATGCTCAGCGAGGGGAGGAGATGAGCTCTGCCAGGGTGTGGGAGCTGGTTGAGGCATGTCCTTTGGAGGCTGAGTCAGCTCTCCTGCCGTCCTTCCACTCCCTTGAGTGCCACATTGGGAACACCATGTTCATGCTCACCCATGATCGCTCCCTTAAGTGCAGCAAAGCCTGAGACCACTCCCTCTTTAACCCCAGCTTTACTCTTCCTGGCAGTTGTTCAGTTCACAGGGGACTGGGAGACTGGCTGGGTGAAGACAAACACCTCCTACAAGTCCTTCAGTCATGCTCTGGTGAATGTGGACATCGGTCTGCATGTTGGCCTGGCAGGGGTCAATGTCACACTCATGGGTGAGTCTGATGCCCCCATCTGCAGCTCTGGAGCAGCCATGGCTCCAGGCAGTCTCCAAGTGCGCTAAAGTAGCCCTGGTCTGCATGGAGGCTGGGACACAGGAAGATCTCAGTCTTCTCCCTCTGGCAGGAAACCCAGTGAATCAGCTCAATGAGACCATCAACTACAACGAGCACTTTTCCTGGAGCTTTGATACGGACTATGACCACAGCTACAACGAAGGGCTGGAGAGGGGGCTACCCAGCCCCATCCTCTACGTGGCAGAGAAGTTCACCACGCAAAGTGCCTGCGGTGTACACAGGCAGTACCGCATCTCCGGCCACTATGCATCAGCCACTCTCTGGTGAGTCTTTGTCTCTGGTGCAGGCAGGGGAGACACAAGGATGTGGGAAGGGCTCTGCTGCCTTGTCCCTAGGTCTCTGAGATGGATGGTGATTACATTCTGGCAGAAGAAGGCCATGTACATGGAGGTGCCTCTACAAGTCCTGTGGTCAAACCAGTGGTCCTATAGGCAGCTTAGGGTGAGCAGATGGGAGGTCCCAGTTCTCTCTGCTGATCAGCACCACCAGAGATGGGCACAGGAGACAGGAACATGGTGCAAATCCTTGCCATAATGTGGTGATGGTGGCCGGGGCCCATCCCCATTGGAGCTGCTGTCCTTGGTAGCCCAGAGAGGCCAGTGGGCATGTTCAGAGCTCTCCCATCGCCGTTAGGGAGGAAGAGAGACCAGAGGATGAAAAGCTGCTGCTGATGTTAATGTGGGATCAGTCTCAACTCTTTAGGAGGATCTACTTCTTGGGCAGAGGGAGAGTTGGTCCATAGCAGTCAGGAGATGGTCCCCTCTGCCACGGGTTTTGGAGGGCAAGGGCCATTGTAGTACTGCTCCCCCTGCTCTGGGTTTGATAGCAGGGATGCAGAAGCTGGGAAAGGGGCCTGGCAATGCCATGGAGCAGGAGCCCATACCTGAAGGGTTCTCCTGTCACTCAGCTCCTCAGACAAGTCGAGTCACTGCAAATGACTTATGACTGCTTCTAAATTATCCCAGTCCTGTGTGATGCTCTCTGGGATCTGCACTGCCCCACATGTGGGAGGACAGGGATCTGAGATGGTCTTTTTACTGAGTGAGCTGCTGTGGCCTCCTTGAGACTGATACAGTCTGCGGGATGAGCAACGGGAAGAGGAAATCCAGGCTTCCGCCTTCTGGATGTACCAGTGTGAGCATTGCATATCTGCTTGCTCAGCCTGGGAGGCTGGGGATCATTCCATCCAGCCAACACTGCTTCTTGGCCTCAGACAATGCAAACTGGAGTCCAGATGCCTCCTCTCATGTGGAAATCCTCTCATATTGCATCCTAGCCCATGGAACTTAACTCATCTCTTGGTCTTTTCCTTGTCTTCAGGGTGGCCTTTTGCACTTGGCTTATCTCCAACATGCTCTTCTCCATGCCTGTCCTAGTCTATGGAGGATACATGCTCCTGGTCACAGGGGCCTTCATGATCTTTTCGTTGCTCTCATTCTCCACTGTGAGGAACTCCCCGATGTGCCCAATCCAGTTTGGGACCACAGCCCTGCACACAGGTTATGGGGGATCTTTCTGGCTCACGCTAGCAGTTGGTAAGGACATCAAGTTACACCAGGACACACCACCTTGTCTCTCTGGGCGTGCAAGAGTCCCACTGCTTTGCACCCCAGAAATGGAAGTAAGAAAGCATGGGGAGTGCAGTCCAAAGCCAAACCTGGTGAAGCAGGTCTAGCAGAGGTGTGAAGAAAAGGGGAACACCTCCCCATCTCAAGGGTGGTGAAGGGGTTTTCAGTCCCTCAGGTACAGTAATACATGGGAATCCCTTGACTGGGTTTCAAGACACATGCCTGGGTTTTAAGGTGCTCAGCACAGCAGCTGGAGCCACCTTGTACAGTAGAAGATCATCTTCTACAAGAGAAGACTTTGTCCCCAGACAGGGTGCCATCAGCGAAGGGGTGTGGGATGGGAAGGGGTGCTGGTGTCCATTGGAGTGCTCTCAGGAAGTACATTGTCTTCCAGGCTTGCTCTGTTTTGTGGCTGGGATCACTGTTGTTGCACTGCACTACTTCAACTTGGACATGCTGAAAACTTTCTTCGACCTCCGTGAGGACAATGCAGAGGAATACCAGGAAATGACTGAAGTCTACATCAACCCTCATTTTATGAACAAAGGACTGCCACCTTCTCAGCCATCCAAACTCAATCTCAACAGCATCTAGAAGAAAGTTTTTCCCACTCCTTCCCTGAAGGTGGTCCCAAAAGGGCAGAGCAGAAACCCTTCTTATATCCCCAGAGACCCATTTCCCCATCCAACTGCCTTTGAAGGGTGCATGAGTCCACACTGGGATGAGTCCTTGCTGAGAAATACTTTTGCAGGCCCCATCTCCCTGACTTTTCCCTCTGGAGAAGGGCAGGCTTTGCAGAGAGAGAGCTAGCAGGCTTCCATCAGAGCAGTTCACAGCTCCATTGACTTGAGCTGCTTGGCCACCTTGGGAGCTCTGTCCCAGGAGAAATGCTCTTCCTGCTCCATGCCCTAGCATATTTTGGTGCAGTGAGTATCTGATGACCAAGTCCCACACCAGAAACTGAGCTCACTTGTAGAATTACTTGCTGGGAGCACCCACGGTTCCAAAAGTCCGTGGTTAAACCTGCTCATATCTTTCCCAAGTGCTGACATTTAGTATAGAGCTTTAGGTGTACATAGGGAGCCTGGCATAGACCTGGTCTCTGTCAGGCTGGATGCTGCATGAGGTAGAGCAAAAAAGCTGCTCCAGAAGTACAGACTGAGTAAATGTGCAATGGAGTTTGCTGGAGGGGATGCAGTGATGTGATTATTTTCACTTTCAAACTTGGGGTCTGCTAGGTAAGACTTGGAGCCCAGCATGGGTCAAAAAGATGCCACAAGAAAGGAAGGAGAAGGAAGAATTAAGTTACTCCCATCCAGCTGGAGCATGTGCAGGCTGGCCAGGCTCACCACAAAATGCAAACACGAGGCCAACATTAGACCCAGACAAGGTGAGAAAGGAGATGCAACAAGTAAGGTTATTACAGAGGATGGGCTCCAGCACCAAACTCACTGACCTGATGAAGTTCCCCTCAGGCTGTAACAAGAAGATCACCATATCAGAATGCTGGAGACCTGGGCAGGTTCAGTCCAAATAATTGTAAAGGATATAATTTTAGTATTTTGTTTTTTTCTTTCTAATAAGTGATTTTTGCTGTTAGCTTACTGTGATGGTTTAAGCCCAGACAGCAGCTGAGCACCATGCAACTGCTCGCTCACTAGCCCCACATGGTGGGATGGGGGAGAGAATTGGGATGAAAAAAAAGGTAGAATTTATAGGTTGAGATAAATACAGTTACACAGGACAGAAAAATAAGAATAAAAAAACAACACTGAAACCAACCAAACAAAACCCCTAATAATAACAATGACAATAATAATAAATAATTAGAATATTCAAAATTAGTGATGCGCAATGCAATTACCACTCACCAACCGATGCCCGCTCAGTACCCAAGCAGTGGTCCCTGGCCAGCCTTCCTCTCAGTTTATATACTGGGTGTGACATCATATGGTATGGAATATTCCTTTGGCCAGCTGGGGTCAGCTGTCCTGTCCGTGTCTCCTCCCAGCTTCCTGTGCACCTCCAGCCTCCTTGCTTTCAGAAGCTGAGAAGTCCTTGACTTAGTACAAACACTTCTTAGCAACAATGAAAACTTCAGTGTGTTATTGACACTCTTCTCATCCTAATTCCCCAACACAGCCCAGTATCAGCTTTAAGGAGGAAAATTAACCCATCTGAAATGACAACAGTTACTTATTCCTTTGATGTGATATTTGTGTTGCACTAATGTGGTTTATTACATGCAAGAATTATTATTTTCAATAAAACTTTACTTAAAAAATCTACTCTTTTGCAACACTTTGGGGGCTGCTTTCTTAAGAAGGGGGTTATGAGGTGTATATGCAGGTGATGGCTTGTGAGACCCCAGCAGCATCCTCTTCCCTGGCAGAGGTGCCCTCAGGGAAGAGTGAGGTTTGCTGGTACATGTCAAGGTGAGCCACTGAGACACCCTTGTCACAGGGAGCGGTGTGCTGTAGAGATGTCAAAGAGCCTCAAAAGAACTTTAACTAGCTGAGCAGCGGGACAAAAAAAAACATTAAACCAAAGAAACTCCCTCAGGAAAAGGAAGAGTCTTCTTGAGGCTTTCTTGTGTCCAGACATGTTAGGTGCAAAGGCAGCTGGATGTTATGGGAAACTGTGTCAAACACCTTGCTAAGGTCAAGGTAGACAACATCCACTGCTCTTCCTGCATCTACCCATTCAGTCACGATATCATAGAATGCTACCAGATTAGTCAAGCATTATTTCCCCTTGGTAAATCCATGCTGACTACTCCTGATAACCTTCTTGTCTTCCATGTGCTTAGAGATGACCTCCAGAATGAGCTGTTCCATCATTTTTCCAGGAATGGAGGTGAGGCTGACCTGTAAATTGATGGATCTTCCTTCTTGCCCCTTCTTGCCACCTTTTTTTTTGCCTTACTACATGTTGTCACAGCAGCTTCTTCACATGCACTGAAAGAACTATGGCTGTATGTGGTTATGCTGATGCAGGCCCTATGTCTTTTGTCCACCACAGCTCCCACCTCAGTTTCTTGGCTGGACTGAGCCATTGTTGAACAAGGAGATGTAAAATAGTTCCCATTACATCACTGGCTCTTGACCCATGCTGGCCCATGGTCTCATGCTGCCCATGGACCGTGGCATCTGGCCAAGAGTCCGTGCCAGAGATGGAGCAAACACCATAAGCATCTTGGAGAGCACAACCTGGGGCTCTGCCAACTGTAGTCCCTGTGCCTGGAGGCACTCATTGCACCGGGACATACAACCACCATGCCATCTAGCAGGCAGCCCTCCCCCCGCAAGCTGGGCTGCAAGGGGGAACAAGCAAGGGAAATGCAGAGGTATACGAGGGCTCAGTGTCTATTTAATAAATAGAGGGAGTTTATTGCAACTTGGATCTAGTCCATCTGTAGACTGAAGCCTCTCCTAGTGGGTTCCATTGGAAACATCTTGACTGAGGTCTCTGAAGCCCGAGGAGTTTGGCTTCAACCTATTTTTAAATGCCTTTTGGGTCCTCTAAGTCTTCACTGAAGGCTCTTCCAGATGCCACATCTGAGCACTCCCTCCCTCAAGAGCCTGCCCTTTTGGTGGTCCCTATGTCCACCTGTGTTTGGCTGGGGACTGCTCCCATGAAAACTTCCACATGCCCAGGGCCACTTCAGGAGCTCAAGTCCTCCAATATCCCCCCCCCCGCTTATTTGGCTGGGGATGCTCCAATCCCGTATACACTGTGCACTGACTTTATTGCCCTGCACTGTCCAGCTGTGGTCAGATGACCTGTACAGGACCACTAAAGGTCTCTGCTTTCACCTTCTTCCTTTCTCTATGGCTGCCACGTCACAGCAACAGAACATCCCCAACCTGCTGGCCCTCATGTCTCTATCAACAGACAAGGGAAAGACCAGGTCCAGATTATTTTATTGAGATAAAGGGGGAAATAAAAACAAGGGGGAATAAAAATGTTGCAAAACCCACAGAGTTGAAGCGGTGCAAACCTCCCTCACTTCCCTCTCTCCCTGGGCAAGGCCCCTGCTGGCTGTCAGTGGCCAGGAGTAAGTGATCACTTCCACCTTTGGTGTGAAGAACTTCAGTGTCATGTGCAATGTGATTCCACAGCTGAGCAGGAGACGACTAAGCCTCCCAGACTGGGTGTGATCCTCACCTCTTGCTGATGGATTACAGTTGCTCTCAGGGGCACTGTAGCATCTCCATTCCCATCTCCTCCTCTCCCTCCCATCAAAATGTTTTGTTTTGCTTTCAGAGAGTTGTGAGAGCATCAGTAACTCACAGGCTGGTGGCTATGGTCTGGGGCGTATATAAGCACTGTGAGAAGCAGGAGGCTACCAAACAACCCCCTGACTGTTCTGTTTCAAGCCCAATGTACAGCCCAGCACACCTCGGACCTACATCAAACTTGAGCTGTGGGGTGTCAGGATGGGCATGAAATCCAGGAGACCTCCAAGATCTGGTACCTTCAGCATCCTGCTAAATCATGAGCCTCTTTACCAACCTGCTCTTCACCCCAGACCAAGAGGAGGTGATGGATACAAGACCACCTGGTGAGCACAGCGCTGCTCGCTCTTCCTGACTGCAAATGGGAAGAGCATCCCTGAGCAGAGGGGACTTCTCAGGGGCCTTCAGGGTGGGGGTGCTGTTGTGGAGACTCTACTTCTCCTTTGATTCATATATATGTGTCTACAGTTATTTGATTTCTCGGTTTCTCTACAGTTTGTTCTGGTTAATCTCAGTGTTTTAGGGAGGACTCTTACGGTTAGTTGAGGGTGGTCTAAGGGGAAGGGCAATAGCCCAGTGCCTGTAACTGAGCACCCAGGAATGGGACATGGATTCTCTTCACCCAAAAAGCTCCTACAGCTGATGGTGAATAAAACAACAGGAGAGAAGAAAGGGAGGAAAAAAAAAAAAAAAAGAAAAAAAAGAGCTCAAACAAAACAGAGGACAAAACTATTGTATTTGAATCATCTTTACAAACTTGGATATTACCATCACCTGGGCTTCTGGCTGGACTGGAGCATGAACTGAGGAGGGGTATCCTGAGGAGGGGTATCCTTGGGCTTTGCCCTGCCTCCTCCTAGTGCCTTACAGCCGGGTGGCTGTCACCTCACTAAGCTCATCCAGAGGGACCATCAGCACATCCTGTGCAGAGGAGCTGGACTCAGCTGGCATGCAAGACTTGTCCCACCCCTCATCTTCTTCTCCCCTTCCCTTGTCCAGGTTAAAGACAAGCTTCAGTTTCTCCGGCTGCATGGAATTCAGGATGATGATGCCCAACCCCAGCAGCAGGCATAGCAGCCCTGAAACACACAGCGCAGGGACACACATTAACACACATTAACAGCTGCTGCCCGCTGAGGTCCAGCCACCTGGGTTTTGGGTTGGCCAACAGCACATGGCATCACTGAGAAGGTCAAGGGAAGCTGCTATTTCTCTCTTCACACCTGGACTCTGCCATTGGTTTGGGCTCCCTAGTACAAAAAAATAGTCAATGAACTGGAGCAGATGGTCAAGAGAGCTAGAGATGGAGCCCACCATCTCAGGGGAGAGGCTGGCGGTGCTGATCTGGTTTATCCTGTAAAGGTGACTCTGCAGTGGTAGCTAATTGACAACTTTTTCTACTGAAAAGGAGACGGTCTCTTCTTGGAGGTGCACTGTTGTAACATAGGAAATTCTGGTTTGATAGAAGGAAGTGGTTGCTGCCCATAAGTGGGACAGCTATGGAACAGGTCCTGAAAGCCAGAGAGGATCTCTAGCCATGGGGACATTCACCACAGGACTGCACAAGGCTGATGTAGCTCTAAGTTTGGCTCTGCTCTGGGCAAGGGCTGGAAGAGACACTCCTGAGGGTCCTTCCAGTTCAGGTCTTTCCCCCACTCTGCAATTCATGACTTTCATGGCAGTCCTTTGGGCACACTTACACACAGATAACTTTGACTGTTCAGATGTCCTGGCTGCTCAGGAGTCCCTAGTCCTGATGATGCTTTCCTAAATTCTTGTATGTCATTAAAAAAGAAGTAAATAATAATTTTCTGACATCCATAGACACAGAAGGGATGAGGTGCTGTGGGGACATCACTGAATGTCATCACTGCACAGATGGAGAACAAAAGCCCCAAGAGCAAGATGAGCACTCACCTGTTGCTAATGTCAGCCAAAAGGATCCACCATAGTCTAATTTCAGGGAAGCTGGGCCAAACTGGATAGGACACTTTGGAGTGTTCCTCGCAGTGAAGAAGAAGAGCAGTGAGAAGAGCATCAGCATGGCAGTGAGCAGGAGCATGTAACCACCATAGAGCAGGATGGGCATGGAGAACAATAGGATGGAAATGAGCCACGTGCAAAAGGCCATCCTGCAAAAGGACCACAAAACTGAGCAGAAGACATCATTCTTGGAACTGTTCTTGGTCTCCTCTCCAAATCCCAATGGAGGGAGTCAGACCTGGTCAACCTGCTCTAGCAAGTGGGCTGGACAGGCTGCTATGAAAAGATCTGTTCCAACCCAGACAATTCTGTAATTTCATGAATGGTGGAGCTGTGAGCAGGTCCCACAGTGGTAGAGATGGATCTCCATGACTAGGGACATGCAGTGTTGAATTTCACAAGTCCCCAAGCACCTTGATGTGGCTTTGTCATCAGCCCTGGTCTGGAAAGGGAACTGGAGTAGAAACCTCTGGATGTACCTCCAAATTAACTTTCTCTGATTCTTGTGGTCCTCCACAACTGGCCACCCCCAGATAGTTCCCACCTGTTCAAAGAGAGAACAGCAACAAGGGAGACCTTTGTTTGGGCAACAACACAACACGACAAGCCATGCCCACATCTGATTCAGCACCTGGAGCAAGCCCAGCTGTCAGCAATGCCCTGTGCGTGGGATTTGGGTTCATCTTGCTGTGAGGTGTGAGCCTAAGATTGTTCTGATTCCAAGAATAATAATGGAAATTAACTTTTCATCAACAACCCTGCCTTGAAATACTCCTTCTCAATAGGAAAAAGGTTTGGGCAGGGTCAGTTACTTCTCCTGAACTTAAAAAAGGAGATACAGGCAAGGACCTGGAGCCTACATCCATAGGGGAAATCGCAAGACTCACTCTTTCCTGCAGCCTTTCCCACCACCTCTGAGACATGTGGGGATGCTCTGAGACTCTGTGATCACATCACACAAGGGCTCTCGGCTTTACACCACAAGAAAGCCTCTGAGAACATTCCTGATGGTCCCTCCCACTCCCCACCATCAGGTCTCATGCAAGAGGAACCCCACCACAGCAGGTCTTATTGGGCTCTGCATCTTGCCTGGAGAGGACCTTGCACCATAAGCCCCACACAGATGCATCTGCCTTCCTTTAAATGAAGAATAATTTTTCTCCAAGTGCAATTTTGCACATCAGGACAGAGGACAAAGAAGAGGACTCGGAGGGGATGGGCAGGCCAGGAAGCATGAGCATCCCTGTCTCTGAAGAAAGGCATCTGCCAGAGATCAGCCAAGGCTTTGGCATGGCCTTACAAGGAAGAGAGTGTGTCAGACAAGTGCCCTGTTCTCTACCTGGTTCTGTCTCCAACAATGAGCAGAAATAGAGTTGACCCTGATGTAACTTACCACAGTGTGAGGGATGCATAGTGGCCGGAGATGCGGTACTGCCTG
>VWZY01012982.1:0-20041 GCA_013399075.1 Chloroceryle aenea | reverse complement strand
CTGGGGTGAGCAAAGCCCCATCCATCCCACGGTCTCACCGCAGGAGGTGATCAGGGTGGATCTGCCCCTCTCTCAGCTCAGGCTGCCTATTCCTTATCTCCTGCTCCTCCATCTGCGCAGGAATGTGCTCCATGATGTTACAAGTGGTCTTGCAAGGCCATCAGCCAGCACCCATGGACAGCTCTTGGCACCTTTGGCCACAGCCTCTCTGGGCTCAGATTTTTATGGGCCAGCCTCTCCAAGAAATAACCACCCTGACTATCCACCATTCTCTCAGAGCCCTGTCTCCACTCCCATGACCTGGGAGACCTCATTGGTGAAGGCCGAGACACAGCAAGCGTGGAGTACCTTGGCTTTGTCAGTGTCCACTACCATTTGCAGTCGTGGCTTTGTGGACACTTTTGTTCTTCAGCCTTCCACAACTAAATGAGCTTCTTGAGAGCATCAGATCTCCTATAACTAAAGTACTAATTCTATAACCATAGTTACAGAAGATCTGATGTTCATTGCACATCTCAAACTGAGCTTTGGCTTCCTTAACAATGTTCCTACAAGCCCAGGTAATACTTCCAAATTTCTCCTTCATGGCCTCTCTACACTTCCACCTCCTTCATGGACTCTCTACACTTCCACCTCCTGCATAATGCCTTTTTTGAACTTCCTATCAGTCACAACTTTCATTCCCAGTTTAGCCAAACCCACCTCCCAGTACATCTACCTGTATACCTGATTATTGGGATGGACTTGAAGATCCTGCCTTAAGAGACCTGCCAGCTCTGTTGAGCCTCTTTACCCTTCAGGGCAGCCTCCCACAGGACTTCAATTACCTTTCAGGCTCCTTCAGGTTCCACATTGATATAGGGATGCTCTCAGGGGTTGGACCACTGCAGGACAAACCCCAGTGTCTGAAATGGTAAAGATGAGCAAGAGCACCCAGAAATCTCACCCAGCATACTGGACTTGTCTCCATCTTGTGTTCTATACACAGACCACTGTCAGGAAGCAGAGGTCTGAAGGGTTGAGGGCTGACCAGGATCAAGTGGCCAGCAATGTTACACTCTCAAAAGCCACAGTACCTGAGAGGCAAGCAGAACAGACTCAGAGATGGTTACCAAGGTCAGAGGGAGTCCAAATGACCAAGCACGTTCACAGTGATGAGGTTGGTCTCAGGGCAAGCTGCATATCAGGATGAGGTCTGGTGGGGTAACCAGTGTCAGACACAGTCCAGACAGGTCCATAGCCATGAGGCAGGTCTGAGATCAGGTCAAGTGAGTCCATAGCCAGGCATAGCCAAGCTGAAGACCAATGTTGATAACATGAGGATCCATGAGAGACTAAGGGCCTGTCACACCAAGGAGGATGTTTTCTCAGATACTCTGGCCTTCAGAATCTATTTCAGAATTGTTTGCCATTGTTTAGCCAAAACAGGACCATACGATCTTCACAAGACTCCCTCCTTCATCCATTTGTCTGCCACCTCAGCTGGTCCCCACCCCCAGAGTTAGCACAAGAATTTCATGATCGAAAACATCTGAACCTTACACACACACACACACCCCACCCCGAAGCACAGTAAATTAAATTAGCCCTGTTCCTGTCTCACAGCAAGCTGGGTCCTTATCCCATAGGGCTGGAGGCTGAACTTAAATGGGCTCTTCAGCTCATGGGGGTGGAGGTCCCCATTAAGACCCATTTCAGTGTCCTCAGGGCCCTGACAGATTCTGCCAAATTTTTACAGCTTCCTAACTTTGAAGGAGGTGCTGGTGGGTGGGAATTAACCCTTTAGAGCTGGGTGAATAGCCTGCAGCTGTCTTTCTGCAGGCCTGTATAGATCCACACCCTCCAGGAACAGCCCCTTCTCACCCAAAGCTACCTCAGAGTTCCAGGGATCCATAGCCTGCACCATTGGTTTCCCCTGATGCCTGCAGCTGGAGACAACAGCGATTGTCCAGTATTCTCTCTTTTCCCCTAATAACTCTTGCACACAATTTATTTGCTTTATGGCTACTGACCACTGAATTGATGTTTTCATCACACAATCTGTTCCAGCCCCCAATGTTCCAGATGGTAACACTTAACTCAGAACCCATGGCTTTATAAATAGAGTTAAAATTGTCTTTTTCCCCTGTGCCCCATTTTGTACCTATGTGCATTTAAATTTCATCTCTTTTATTGCGCAGTCCCGTCGTGCAGTTGGCCTCCACCCACTCAACCCTTTGTGTCAGCAGCAAACCTCAGGATCTGGTTTTGCTCATCATTTTTTGAATATGCTGAAGGCAGTCCCTGCATAGCTCCCTGGTGTTTTCTGCTACATCCTGCTTTCGGTTTCCTCACCTTTTAGCAAATTATTTCTCCCTGTAAGGACCTCACCTCCTATTTCCAGGACAGCTTCATTTCTGTAGGAGTCTTCATTTTTTTAGGGTCCTGCCTTGGACATCACCAAATGCCTTTGGGAAATCCAGGTGGATGTTCCCAACCTGATTGCCCATACACATTCTAACACCTTCAACAAGCTCCAAGTCTACTCTTTAAAGCTCTCCTACTCCTTCCCAGTCCATAGATCTAGTTTATAGCCTACAGATCCATGCATCTCCACCTCAGCCACCAATCTGTCCCTTGATGCCGTGGTGGGCTTGACAAAATGGGTGCTCACCATGGCAAGTAGGTCAATGCTTTCAGGTCTGTGTCCCTTCAGAGCCCGTGGACAGCTCCACCCAGGCCTGGGTGTTTGTTGGTCAGTGATCTCTTCTTCGGGTTCTTCCACTGCTGGTGGCAGCAGGAGCTGATGGCAGCACAGGACAACTGCAGTGCCCTGTTCCTTATCAAAGAGTAACTTTTGTCCGTGGAGGGCTAGTAAGAGTAGCAACAGATCTGTGAAACAGGCGCTATTTGCAAACCCTCCAAATGTACTTAAAAATGAAAGATGATTTCACAAGGCAAAGAAAGGGGACCTTTCCATAACTACTAAATAAATGTATCTAAAAACTGCACAGTTAAGAGAGGTTTAGGCTGGATATTAGGAAAAATTTATTCCGTGAAATAGTTGTCAAGGACTGGCCCAGGCTGCTCAGGGCAGTGGTTGAATCACCATCCTTGGACATGTTTAAAAGATGTGAAGATGTGGTGCTGAGGGACATGGTAGTGGACTTGGTAGAGTTAGGCTAGTGGTTGGACTTGATGATCTTAAAGGTCTTTTTCAACCAAAATGATTCCATGATTATGTACGTCACAGACCAACCTAGAAGTATCGTGGTTCATAGCAAGGTCTGTTTTGTTTCTTCTCCACTGAATTATGCTTTGATACCTTGACATTGACTATTGCATTTCCCAGAGAGGTGGCCAGTCTGACCTGGGAGAGACTCCCAGCCACAGAGCTCCAGAAACACAGTGTGGGCACTCCCAGGCCCTGCAATCTCCACCTGACCAGGAAAACGCATACTCAAAACTGATGGCTCCAATAAAACCCACAAAAACAAAGAGCAAAGGACCCAAATCCCCCTCTGCCTTTTTCACAGAGTTCCTGGTGCCAATAAAACTCTCAGCGGTTGTTTCAGCTTCTTCTTCACTGCTTCTTCTCCAAAGCCAGGTCAATTTTAAAGTCCTGGCACCTGCCCAAGGGTCTATTTTGGTGCATTTGTCTCTTGCTTACAAAGATTACATCCCTCTGTTACATTCACATGTCCATAAGCAACAATTGTTGCTTATAAAATACAAAATTTGTAACCTCACCAGTCTTGTTTTCAACTCTGATTTCCATTTTCACTTAAGCCCTAAATGAGTTGTGGTTTTTCCTGAGGTTTCCCACTCAGTCCACTCCCGCTGGACATAGTACAAATAATTGCTCTGCAAGAAGACTCAAAGAAAATTTAGTTTTCTTTCAGGCCTAACTCAGAAGCACCCCAACCAGAATTACGCAGCAGAAATCTGCAATCTTAGTTTGAGCAAATCAAGGTTCAGAGAAATTAAATTGAAGTTCATTTTATCCATATTACTTTTTTACTTCTGTGTCTTTGGAAACTAAAGCCCTTGTAAGGTTAGTTGCTATAGGGGAAGGAGAGATTGGAGAAAAAAGGTGATATCAAGATGTTGGGCAGAGAAAGATCCAGGAACTGTTTTTAAATTGTTAAAGAGTAAAAAGTCAAGAGATGAGGAGCTGGGATCTGTCCTGGATCACTGAGGGTGCATTTCTAGTCCAGCCCAATTTAGACTGTTCTGTTCTGTGGAGATATTGGATTTCTCCCAGGATTGAAGGAACTCTGCTAGATGAAGCATTCAAGGGACCTGCTGGAACTGAGCATGTACATGAATTGACCCAGCTTTGCCAGGAAAGGCATAGTGCCCCTCCTGAATCCACCACGCATCAGGTTGGTGGAGCATTCTTTGCAGACACCTGTGACTTCCCGATGGGTGAGCAAGGTCAAGTGCCTGCGTGCAGATGATGAAGGGATGCAAGGGAGAAGAAAAGGTAAAGGAGGCAGGAAACTCCTCAACTGGCTCAAAATGCATCACAGGTGCTAGTTCTCCTAGCAGCCAGCAATGAGATGGTCAGATCTGTCACCTACCATGCACCAACCACCACCAGGAAATGCTGACACTGACAAGAACTGCCAAAGCTGTGCCCTTCTGGCATCACTGAGGTGCACTTTGCAGCCCGAGGACTGAAACCAGGACACTCCTCAGATGATTGAGCCACTAAGTCAGTCATACCATGAGAGTCTTCACACTGGGAATGCTTTGCATTTCCCCTGTTCTGGCATGGAAGCCAGCCCCAAGTGACTTACTCTGCCTCCCCTCTCCTCCCACCAATGAGCTCAGCCTGTTCCAGGAACTGCATGCTGGGTTTCTCCATCAGGAAGTGGTCTTCTAACCATGCATGGACAAGGTTTCACCTTGGAGATTCTCCTTGGGGAAAGAAAAACATAAGGTTGACCTATTCTGATTTTAAGGGCAGGAAACAACCATGAGATTGCCTGGTCTCATTAAAGAAAGCAAGATACTGTTCATCTTACAAGTTCAAACCCAAGAAACCCCTGCCAAGTGATATGTAGTGACAGGACTGGATGAAACAGCTTGTTTCTGTTTAACTGACAATGGCGCATTCAAGCATCACAAACACACAAAGACACAGCCTTTGTCTCCCTGAGCTTTGACTTCCAGCATGTTACTCCTTACAGCTCCCCTCCCATCCATTGTGCTATCACTTAATGCTGCATTTAGCTTTGATGGGAAAGGAAGAGTCGCCCAACAAAACTCTAGTGACAACCAGAAGCCACCCAGCATCACTTTGCTCTGTGAAAGAAGCTCCTGCTTGTGAAGGAATCTGTGCCCTGAGCTGCAGATGTGATTGAACAGTAATTAAGCAATGAAATTGCCTGCTAGAAAACCTGCTCTGTTCAGCTGTGACAACAACAGAAACAGAAGCAATCTTAGCCCTAGCAGATTTTTAATTTTTTTTCCCCTTTATAAACCAGACCTGTCAACACCCATGTGCTTTACAAACAAATCCCGTTCCTGTTGTGGCACAAAGATCTCCCACCTTCCCTAAGCCCCAAGTCTCAAAGGCTTTGCTGAAGCTGTCCAGACAGCTTCAACTTTTTTTAAAAAAAAAAGCATAAAACCAAAATAAACACAACAAGTTCTAGGAGCAAACCCCCTGGCTCTGCAGGAGCACAGTGTCGCTCACCAAACATTTCAGCATTAGCACCCAGAGATCCTGCATGCTTGGTGGCTTTTCTGCTTGGCAAAGCAGAAGTTATCTGTCAGGGACAGAGGCAGCAACAACTCTTTGTCATCCTGCCCCCATATTCTCAGCTTCCAGCTCACCCAGTCTCATCCCTGGCCCCCTCTGTTCCCACAAAAGCAGGGAAGGCATTGCAGGGATGCAGGAGGTGATGTCAGAGGCAGCATGGGACCTGGTGGGTGTTCAAGCTGCAAGTGGATTAATGGCTTATTTATCCTCACTCTAATTAGAGCCAACACCTTGCTTCACAGATGCATCTCACACAGAACCACGTGCTCAGCTGAAAATAGGGAGAACACAGGCCGGGCCATAGAGGTGAATTCCCAAACCTCACACCACCACCCTGGATTTCAGGCAAAATTTCTGTTCTTAAAGCATCTGCGAAGCCAGAGGAGAGCAACCTGCTCACACCAGGCTGGAGCCCGAATTACCCTTAACCCCACCATTTTTAAGCACCTCCACCCAGGTGACCTCATGTAGCATCACGTGAGAGCAGAACGGGGAAAGGCACCTACCTTCCCACCAGTGCTCAGGTGTGGGTTTGCCACCACACTGGCAGTGTCCCTTCAGCCCCACTGACTGCTGACACCTGTCGCCACAAGCAGGACGGGCATATTGTTAGTTCCCACCGTCTCAAATTGACCATTTCTTTTCCCTCTGAATGGGGAGATGCTCTTTAGGAGCTTAACCTTGCTCTATAATCACCAATCCTTCATATTTCAGCCTTTTATGTTAAATTACCTCAGTGACAAGTGCAAAGGCTGCAAAAGCAAGGAGTCTGGGAACAGCATCAGTAGAGATTTCAGCAAGTTTTCACTAGGAAGCGTTGATCAGCAGATTTCAGAACAGCTCAACCATTTATGGGAATCCAAGTTAAAAACTGACTTTCGCAAAAGATTAGTTTAAGCACAACAGGAAACAGAGGCTCAGCCTCAATGTGACCTGCAAAGGCAGAAATAATGTCCCAAGTCCTCAAGAAGACACTCCATGGTGATGGCAGCTCTCAAAGAGAGATTTTGTGTTCCCTCGCTGCTGCCTGGGTTTGGCTTTTGACAAAACACCCCAAGACTCAAGCATTTCAGAGAAAGTCTGTATCCAAATTCTCTCCTCAAGGGCTCCAGCACTGGGAGGGGGATGTACATATTTTATTACCACTTTTTATCACTAAGTTAGGTTTTATTACCATTTTTTTGCAACATTAAGTTATGATTACTCAAAGAGTCGCAGGCCCAAGGCTCAGCATTAGTTTGTTCCTAGACTCTATGCAGTGTCCCAAACAGAAGATGGTTTTGCTTTGTTGTTGGGTTTGTTTTGGTTTGTTTTTTTTTCTTCATCCTACCGAGGGCCAAACCACCCTGTTAAACCAGCTCATGTTGGGATACCACAGGTCAGCCCAGCTACTGAGAACACCTCTGTAGGTGGAACAGGCCTGACAAGCCTACACAAGAAGCTGAAAATAGACAATAAACACCCCATTGGCTTTTGTCCTTGCTTTTCTCAACTGCTTGTACCATACACAAGCTGTGTGCATGGCAGTAGCAACCACCTTTAACAGTCCCTGGTGCTGCAGAATCTTGGAGCAGCCATGAAGAAGAGGGAGCAGAGGATGTGGTGAAACACACCTGAAGCAACACAGAGCAGCTTTGAGCTGTCTGTAGATCCTGCAAGATCAAGAGGAGAGCTGTTAACCCAGGGAAAGCACACAGATGGGGAGGAGGTGGGCTCCGGCTGATGAGGGAAGGTGTCCTCACAAGACAACCAGTAAGACAACTGCAGAAGGTAGGTCAGGAAGCCATGGACAGAGACAGCAAAGGCACCATGCTTCCACTGCCTGACTTGTGATGATTTGCCCTAGCAAAGGGGACGTAAAATATTTTCATGAGTCAGTACAGACAGCACGGAGGTGAGTTAAAAGGGTTGATCATTCAGTGCAGCTGGCACAAATTGCTATTGAAACTGGTAACTACAGACTCTCTGCCTTGTCGCTCTTCTCTGCTCTGACACCACATCTACACAAGCAGGGTCACTATAGTGAATGAGAAGCTGAGAAAAAAAAGAAAGCAGTTGCACATGGTGAGAAGTGGCAGCTTCTTTCAGACCTCAGGGCAGAGGGAGCTCAGCCTTTTTACAGCTCTCAGGTGAACTATAAGACCTGGTCAGCTGCAAGGATCAAAAGAGACCTAAACCCCATTTCCAAAATGAACAGAATTTTACTACTGCATCCTACTAAATCATCCCTGCCAAACTGCTCTGGGTATCTCCCACCTTAATCCTTATGTTACCTTGTGCCACAATAACATCTTATGCACAAAGCAACCCTCCAACATCTTCTGCTCAAAACACCTTGTGGTCTTTAAGCAGATTTTTTCAGTGCAATTTACAGAAACAAAGAAATATCGGATGGAACTACAGCTCAGGATGGCTGAGAGGAGATGAGAGAAGCAGCTTCTATTGCTCTGTAAAGAGAGGACAAGTTAGTTCATTAGGCTCTAGGAGTCAAGTCTGTGACTGATACCAGGTCAGGTACTTCTCAGGGAAACAAGGCAGCAATAAAGAACATGTCAGGGCTCATACCAGGCAACGTGCAAAATCTTTATTCCAGTTCAGAATTGGAAAAACCATCCCCTCCCCAGCTTGCCACTGGACCATTCAATTAGCACAGGGAGGGGATCAGACCGGCCCAGTGGAGGCACAGGCTTAGAGGACACAGTCCTGGAGGCACTTTGAGAGGAAGCTCAGCTTCAAAGTACAAACACTGAACAGTTTAGCTTCAATTTTTAATATAAAAACTCACTAAAAATGCTAAAATGTGACAAACCGTTGGAAATACTGTGACAAACATTCGCCCTTATGCAGTAAAAAACAAAACGAACCCAAACTGGCAAGAAGCTTTGAAATGCACATTTTCTTCTTCCTCTCGACACGTCAGAGCATTGCCTACTTCAAATGTTCATCTAAAAAAATCCATGGCACCTTCACCTCATACTCCAGCGCAAGAGGCTACTCTCGATGGACCAGTACAAATAAACCCAGTAAAAAGAGGACAGCGTACTGCAAGAGAGAGAAGACGCAGGTGTGCACATTCATGTCAAAAAGATGCAGAACCAGCAGCAAATGGGCAATGGTTCTGCCCATGCCTGTAAAGTTCTTGCGAGGTGATTTTAGCTGGAGTGGGAAAAGCAGGTGGAAAGTGAAAGAGTTCTTACCTTAAATTTTGGATAGTCATTCATTAAGATAGTCACTATTCCAATATAGGGCACAAATCTACAAGAATAAAGGTTTTATTAAAGCAAACAGAGTACAGGAGCAGCACTGCCCTGGTATTTGCCACCCACACACATCGAGGACTACGGGTAAAGGGTTTGGGACTTCTTCCACCTCAGCAGTGAAGTCCAGGGCAGCAGGGGCTGAGTGACAACCAGCCCTTGAGAGTGTTTTTAGTGTCTGCCTTCTTCAGAACTCACTCTCCTGCAAAGACCGTGCCTCGTGGAATAATTTCTATGAAAATTCTGATAACGCCTGAGCTGCCCTTGCAGCGGTGTCCCTACAGCATCAAATTCTGAGCTCAAAACTCAGCTCACGGCTTGATACCTCCACTTAAGCCAAGCTAAGACCTGAACTACCTTTGTTCTACTACACTCCCCAGCACTTTCTGAAATGCTGTTGGGCAGGTCACAAAAGCCCAGTGGGGAGAGTTCAAGCAGAGGAGGGGGATTAACAGACAGCACTGGGGGAAGGCAGTGTGAAAAGCCACGTCTTTTTCAACTTCACTTACCCTCTTGCTCGTCCTACTACGTCCTTTTTCTCCAACCAGTGCTGCCCTCGTTTGTACAGCCCTCGGTCATCAACGGCGTTGTTGTCTCCCTTTGTCAAAAATTTGATGTCACCGTTTTGCCTGGCAAAGAGAAATAATTCATGGAAAAAGAACTTCCTGAAAGATGGTCAAGAACAAGTGTCTAGAGACGAACACAACAACATGAGAAGCATCGTATATTACAGGTTTGAGCAGGATGAAAAAGAAAAACCATCAAATGCAATAGGATGCAGACGATTTGGGGAAAGAACTGCCAATAAAAGAAGGAATTCTGCCAAGCTTTCTGGCAGAGTTTAAGAACAGAATGCACAGGGTGAGCCATTTCTAGTCAATGTGCTTCTATGGCCTCTTTGCTTTTGACTTCCCTCATCCTGCTTCATATACAAGTGTGGGGTTCTGGGCTCCCCCAAAACATGGCTTTGGAGTTAGAGCATAGGGTTCTACTCAGCAACAGCCAGAAGCAAGCTGAAACTTTAAAATTATTAGGAAAAGCAAACAATTATTAAACAAAACAAACAATACCATGATGAGACTGCATGACCTCACAATGCATTTATGTCTTGAAGGCTGTGTGGTTCTGAACCCCCTACATCCTTTCCTGAAATTGAGAGAAGAACTGGCAAAGGTTCAGAAATAGGTAACGAGGTCTGGAATCACTTCCATGCAAGAAACAACAGACCAGAACTCTTCAGCCTGGAAAAGACAGAGCTGATGGGAGATGTGAGGGTAGTCCGATAAAAATGATGCAGACGGGAACAGTCAAAACAGTTTTTCACTGCCTCTTCCAAGAAAAGACGTACAGGGCATCAGATGAAACTCAGCGGTAACAGGTTAAAATGAGACAGAGAAGATGCTATGCAGAACTAACAACTGTGCAACTAAACCACATCTCTCTGGAAGGATATATTGGCTGCCAAAAAAATGGTATCAGTTCAACAAAAAAAAAACCAGTACTCAATGTAAGAAAGGAATAATGAAGAACTGTGACTTGTGCTTGAAACGGTAATTTGCAGAAAGCAGGGAAATTATCGCTACGTACTCTCTCTAGTTTTTAACTCCTTCTGAGGTGAATTAGTTTGCTTGCCAGGAACAGTATTCTGGTGCAGAGGAACTTCTGCTTTGACCTGGGAGTAGCCACTGTTACCTTCTAGCTTTGTGCACCATGTCACACATCCTATCTTGGTCCTTTCCATCTGGCTCACTGGCCAGTGGGATCGGCTGGCCACTGTCATCTCTCTCAGTGGCACCTGAAGGCAGATTCTGAGCAGGAGTGTTCTCGCTGCTTGATTCTGTCAGCTCACTCAGAAATGACAGATCAGACGCAGAAGGTTTCAGAGCTTGTGCTGTTTTCACTATGCCCGAAGCATGTTACTTGACAGGAGAAGCTTGGAAGGAAAAAAAAAAAAATATGGGGGACAAAAAAGATCATCTCTTTCTTCAAAGCTCACACCATGGGACCAGCAAGCACTCCAGAGTGGAGTGGAAAAAGATGAAGATAGCCAAAGGTGCAGATAATGTAGTTTTGGCTCTGAAGACAGAAGGCATAGGAGCGCACCACCTTATGAGCAGCTTCAGTGATCTATCATGAGCCAGCACAAGGAGCCCTCAGTACCACTGCTCTGCTGCCTGAAAGGTGAATGAGATCTGGGCTGGCTCTGGCCTGCACCAAAACCACTAAGTAAATTTTTCACCATGGACTCTGTTTAGTGATAAAGAATGGACTCAGTTTCACTCTAAGAGAAAGAGGAAGAGGCTAGGAAGTGAAAAACGTTTTCTCACTGAAACAGTACTAATGGGAACGGGAGCCCCAAAATCCATTTCCCTTCATTTTGTCACTCCCATCAACTTCCACAGACACTTCTCAGACTTTCCATATTCCATCTGTAACTTCAGCAAGAAATAGGAAACTCCAGCCATAGGAAACAGCCCCCCATTGGGGGGTACTCTTGAATTCCAGACTGGCAGCAGAAAAATAGTCTTTAAATAGCAAAAGAAGCAATGTTGAGTCCTGCCTTCAGCACCTGGCTTCAGATCACAGTGTCAATTTTTCAGTTTCATCTCTCCTAACATAAAGACCAGGTCTGCATTTGTTTGTTCCAGTTAAATGAAACCTAAAATACCGGAGACTGGCTTTTAACTCATGGAATCTGGGACTGGTGCTATGGTCCTGTTACATAAAAAAAACAAAGAGCTGCATCCCTTAATACCTACTGCTGACATGGAGCCAGGCAAAGAAAGAAGGGTGGGAAAGGTCTGGAGATGAATGGCTGCAGAACACACGTTTCTGCTTCTCCATCTGACAGACCGGCCAAGAGCAGAGAGCAGACCCTAATCTTTCTCACCTCTTCAGTAATCAGCCCAAGCAGCAGCACCAGAGCCCAGATGAGCCTTCATCAGGCACGAGAGGAGGAAAGTAGTGTTTCGCTTAGAAAGAGTCCTCAAGATGCAACAAAAAGGGCACATGCAGCGTTAGATATCAAATTTACCATGTGTACCAACCTTGTTTTTAGATCAGTGGTATCAAAGAACAGTACTTCGAAAATTGATGTTGTGAAAAGTTTTGGGAACAGAATGTATCTGAACAGCAAAGAATCTGCTCTGGTGGCCTTGATGTTGGGCTAGACAACCGGTCTAGATGTCCTAATAGCTGTGGCTGCAAACAACGCCTGGGGGCAGGGACATTCTCTATTCCACTGACCTCATTTGACCACAGCAATCCTCAAATGCCACCTTCACATGCAACTCAAGTGATCCACTCGACCTAGGAACTGGCCTCAGAGAGCTGGTGTAGCTCCAAATCATTCACACTCAGCAGAAAGAGATGCTGGGACCCCATCCAATTGTTGCCCTTTCAGAGTTGGCCTGAAGAACCAGGGATTCAGGGTCAGGAATTAGTTATCACTCAAATACCTCATGGGGCTGGCTTGTAAACCACTCTGTCCTGGAGCAGCCACAGATCCATCCATCAAAACCAAGAAGGATCATGGCTGCAGAGGAAAACTATGCCCTGTTCAGCAGTCAGACCAGTGACTCCACGCCTTCAGAGCTCAATCCTCCCTGGTAAATGTCTAGAGAAAGAGCAGGACACTGGGAGCACAGCACTTGTAGACTCTGAGTGTAACAATGCAAAGCTTCCTGCAGGGAAGAAAAGAAGTAAATGCTTCTGCATGAGAGCAGGCACCAGGACCACAGAATCATGGAATCGTATGGATTAGAAAAGACCTTGAAAACCATCAAGTCCAACCATTAACCCAGTGCTGCCAGGACAACACTAAACCATGTCCCTCAGCACCACATCTCCATGGCTTGGAAACCTTCCAGGGATGGGGACTCTACCACTGTCCTGGGCAGCCTGGACCAGGCCTGGACAACCCTGGAGGGGAAGAAATTATTCCTCAGGTCCAACCTAAATCTATGAAATCTATGAAACTTGAGGCCTTGTCCTGTCCCTTGTTCCTTGGGAGAAGAGACCAACCCCACCTGGCTCCAACCTCCTGTCTGACAGCTGTGGAAAGCAAGATTGTCTCCCCTGAACCTCCTTTTCTCCAGGCTGACCAACCCCAGGTCCCTCAGCTGCTCATCGCCAGTCTTGTGCTGTAGACCCTTTCCCAGCTCCATTCCCCTTCTCCGGACACGCTCCAGCCCCTCAACGTCCTTCATTGAGTGAGGGGCCCAAAACTGAACCCATGATTCATGGGGTGGCCTCCCCAGTGCCCAGTGCAGGGGGATGATCCCTGCCCTAGTCCTGCTAGCCATACTGGTGCTGATCTAACCTAGGTTGCTAGTGGCCTTCTTGGCCACCTGGACACACACCGGCTCATCTCCAGATGGTTGATAGCCATCAACCAAACCACCCAGGTCCCTTTCCACTAAGCACTTTCCCATCACTCTGTTGCAGTCTGGAGTGTTGCAGGGGGTTTGTGAGTGGAGGGCAAGACATGCCCATTGGCCTCAGCCCATTGATCCAGCCTGGCCAGACCCCTGTGTAGAGCCTCCTGACCCTCCAGCAGATCAACACACCTGCCTAACTTGGTGTCACCTGCACAGTGATTAAGGGTGCCTCATCCAGATGACTGAGAAAGAGATTAAACAGAACAGGCCCCAGTCCTTAAAAAAGCTTTAAAATAATGCATAACCTTCTTCCAGCAGTTCTACCTCTATAACCAAGAGTCACTTCACACACACAAATGCAGTCATACCTACACAGCAATGTTATGTAGCAGCTTGGAATGGAAATGATGGCACAGGAGACAGTGAGCAAGACGAGGAGTCCAGGATACTGGCACAGAGGAGGGCAGATTTTGTCTGTCCAAATTCATACATTACTTCTTGCAGCACCTGGGTACCTGTTAGTGACATCCCACCCCTCCATTTACCCAAAGAGATGAGGAAAACCACATTTTAGCTTAAATATCTGCAGTCCAACCCCCCCCAATCTTCCACATACTTCTCATGAATTTTCAGGACACGATGAACTATGGGAATTTCTCTTCCTTCTATTCTAAAAACCACGATTTCTCCCACTCTGATTGGATCTTCAATTCGGTTCGTGAGGAACAGGAGGTCTCCTCTGTGAAACGCAGGCTCCATGCTCCCACTGAAAAAGAAGAGGAGCAGTTGAACAATATTTAAACACTCAGAATCAGTTTTCTGCATCTACAGCCCTTTGAGAAAAAAGTCTTACAAGAACCTGAAGGAAAAGCTCCTGAGAAAGCCACCCTGGAGAGTGGGTGGGTGTCTAACCTCTATTAACAATGGGATTTTCAACCACTGTGCTACCAGCGGTTTAGATTTGTCCAGAGAAGAGCAGCTGGTGTTCCCAGCTCACCGAACGGGAGGAGCCTTCTGCTTTCTTAGTGACACCAAAGCTGACGACAAGTGTTATCTCCTCTACTTCTGAGGGCTACACCAGCAGCACTGCAGCAGTTGGAAGCTTTTTTTTATTTCATTTCTTTAATTTGCAGGTAGACAGCTCATCCTCACCAACAGAGCCCTGGAAACATACGGGCTCTTGTCATTCCATCTGGAACAGACAGACGGGCATGCTAAAAATCTGTGGTTGTGATTCACCGTTTCTCTTAATGGTCTCATTTCAGGCACTGGCATTCGAGGTATTTTTCTCCCATCTTGGAAATGGCAATTGTTACAAAATAACTTCACCTTCTTAATTCCAAATAAATAATGCAGTATTAAAAGTGATGAACTTTAAGTATTGTTTTATCTCAAGGTGGTGCAGAAATCACTGTTCAGAACAGAAGATCACATCACTGAAGAAGGGATGTGACATAATGGCCCCTGACTTACTCACTGAGAGGATCAGAACAGAGTGAAAGTCCTCCCCTGTACCTCACAGACCCATGTGGCAGACGGTTTGTTAAGTGGTTTTCAGTAATTAACACAGAATGGCCAATGTGGCCACTGAACAAGCCCCGTGCAATAGCCACTGCCCAAGAGCTTTGGCCACAGGAATTTGTCACAGGCAGAAGGAGAGCGGGAGTAAAACCTATGGTACCAACACTGGCGGTACCCACTGCACAGCACTTCTGCAAGGGCAACTTGCCAATACCTCAAGTACCCAGTGAACATCCATGTTCTCTGGCATCTCAGAGTTCATCTTCGCTAGCCAAGACACACCACATACTTCACCTATTCACAAGGCACACGACAGGCAGGGATGGCATGGCAGAGGGTACCAGTGCACTGTGATGGTCTGCTACCCCAAATTCTACTATGGGAAGTGCCACTGGCCTTGATGAGAAGCTGAGCTCTGCCACAAATGTTGTTTTTATACAGGGCATGATCCCCCCACAAGCAATGGGATCGCTTCAAGGCTTCTCCCGAGTGTCTCTTGCCCACACCAGCAAACATTTCTCCTGGAGGTTTGGTTCAATTCAGAAATGCCTGGATTGTGCTTTCACCATATTACTTTGGAGTCCTTCCTCCCCTTTCCCATCGCTCAGGACCCCCACTCTGATGCATGCCCTAGGTGGCCAGCATCAGCCAAACGGGAAGATGCTGTTTCTAGGTGAAGCCAGACCTACTTTATCTACTTCCTCCTCCCTCCGCGGGCAAGCAGAGCAGCGATTCTTAGAGAGCTTCTGGCCTGATGGGGAGGGGGCAGGAACCTCCGGCTGCCCCAGCCCTCTGGCAAAGCTTCTCTGGGCCAGCCCCGGCCGTTCTCCCACGGCCCCAAGGGGTTTCACCCCGGGTATGACACCATCCATCCTCGGGGTGAGCACACACACACATTTACCTCAGCACCACCACGATGGGGCTCTCGCTGCCCGTCACAACCATCAGCCCCTTCCAGATCATGAGGGCGGACGAGACGATCATGCCGAAGTTCAGCACCTGGTAGTACAGCTGAGGATGGCGGAGGGGGTGNTCCGGCCCTGTCCCGCCCGAGGAGCGGCCATGGCGGCTCGAGCCAAGAACGACGCCCAGTCAGGCTCCCTTGGATGCTTTTTTTATTTGCGATAACTTTGAAGTAAACATTATAGCAAGGCACAGACGCCGCTGCGGGTTAAATAAGATACGTGATGGCTCGGGAGGGCCCCCCGCTACCCTTAACTCTACGTAGGCTACCTGGTAAGACATCCCCTAGGCTAATGCACACCCTATCAAAAATAGAAAGAGTCCAAACGGTTCGTATCAAAACACGTCGAGACGAGGAGGGGAGCGGTCCGAACGCAGGAAGATAAATAGTTCTTAAATTATTTTATCATAGTAAACAATAATGAGTGGGGTTCTGGCTCAACATAATAATAATAAAAAACAATAATTGTATAGAAGATAATTATATTACACGTAGCGCACGTGTGATGGGGGAAGGGGCAAGGAAATGGAGAGTCAATATGACTACACGGAAGGAACTGTCTCCCAGGTGACTGGTAACGCTGCGGGGCGGTGGGGGTGGTGGGGTGTCAGGCCTCGAGGCACTGGGACAGTGGCTCCTGTGTTCACCAGCACCTCCCTGGTGTGCTGAACAAGCCCGGCAGGCAGCCCTGGTGCTGAGCCGTTGCCATTGGGATGGCTTCACTCTGGCCGACACCACAGGAGATGTTTTCCCCTTCTGGCAATGGGTGGCAACCTTGTCACCTGTCTCTGCCCTGAGCTCCCCAACAGGATGAGCCACAGAGTGCTGGGCCCAGCTGCACCCACCCCCCAGATGGCTCCCAGCAGCATGACTCCACTGACACGCAGCCAACAAGTCCCCGAGGGGCACCAGGCCCACCCAAAAGTGACACATGTCTTCGACCTGGGCTCACCTGACAGGATGGTGGGGCTACAGAATTCTCTCGGGATGATTCAGGTCCGAGACATCTCATTAAATTGCCTTTTGGAAAATAAGGTTGTTATTGAGGCAATTAAAAGAACAATCGGCACAACTTACAGCTTGAACCCGTCCCGTGGAACGCAAAAGACCCCAGCTCAGCCAGCATGGGCCTGACAAGCATGTTTTGCTGACACAGTCATGAGTTAAAGTGAGTAAAACAAAGGCAGGATGGGAAGAGGAAAAAAAGAAGCCATAAATAGAAGGAGAAAAAAAGCGAGAAAGGGAAGGCAAGGTCGGGGCTCTGGGCGGAGGCTGAGGCAGTGCACACTCAAAGAAGGAGAGCTCATCATAAGGAAACTGCCGCTGCAGAAAGTGCTCCTTGATCCTCAGGAGCTGGAGAAGCTCCAATGAGGATTCTCGCCCTGCTTTCCCTTTTCACCTCTCTGGCCTGGCAGAGAGTTAGTACTTACAATGCAATGTCAGGGTTTGGGGATTTTTTGTTTTTCTTTGTTAAATTTCCCTTACAAATAGAAGTTAACAGAAAGCAACGTCCATCCCAAGAAATCGACAGAATATTTCAAAGGTTCGCCCCATCCCCACCCTGTATTTTGAGTAAAACCCCCCCAGCAAAAAAAAAACCCAACCAACAAAAAGGGTTTGTTTGTATTTTAAGTCTTAAGAGACTTTGAGTGATTGTTCTGAGAGGTGCTATTGGGANNNGAGGTGCTATTGGGACCCTCCGCGCCACATGTCTGACTGTGTTCGCAAAAAGCTGAGTCACTTTTGCACTCTTTGCATTTCTGGTTTTCTTCTTCCGCCGTAGTGTTCATCTCTCCATTGTACCCCTCATGTCCGTTCTCGGTCATCTCCCTCTGTAACTTCAGCTGTTCATCTTCCTCCTCCTCCCCCCCCTCCTCCTCCTCCTCTTCCTCCTCCTCCTCTTCCTCCTCATCTTTCACTTTATGGACAATGAAGAGGTGTCTGTTCAGAGAGATGTGGGAGGTGTAACAGAGGCCGCAGAACACGCACTGGTAGGTGGAGCTGTCTGTCTTGTGCTGAGGTATGTGTTCCTGGAACTCTGTGCCGACATCCGTCGCAAAGCCGCATTTCGCACACTTCCAGTGCACTTTCAGTTTTTTGGCTGGTGGCACGGCTGAACCTGCAGTGGTCTCTGCCTGACCCAGCTCATCCGTTGCCATCCTCTTTGGAGATTTTGCCTTAAAAAAACATAAGATTAAATAGTTACTTTATTGGTTGAGTCCACAGAAGAGTAAGTGTCTAAATTCCAGACCTGAGGGTGAACACACATCAGTGCTTTGACACAAACTAAACCAAGCAGTGCCCTGGGACTCCTATTGCATTACCCTTCCTACCAGTACCCAAACACCTCACTCCAGCATGCAGGATCTCAACTGCTGTCCCGCGACATGGTAGGAGACCTGGGAAGGGTTCAAATATGCACAAATGGGATGGGGAAAGAGAATGTGAACTTGCTGTGGAAAGAAGGAGCCCACAGAACAGGGACATGAGCCCTGGCTCAGGCTGCCCAGAGAGGTGGTGGAGTCTCCTTCTCTGGAGACATTCCAAACCCACATGGACAATGTGATCCTGGAGGTGTTTAAAAACCAAGTTAATGCATCACTTGAGGCTATGGTCTAATGGATAGATAGATGTTAGGATAAAGGTTGGACTCAATGATTCTAGAGGTCCTTTCCAACCCTAAAGATTCTGTCCTGGGACCCCTGCTCTCAGTGACCCTGCTGGAGCAGGGCGGTGGGACCAGATGATCTCCAAAGGCCCCTTCCCACCCCCACCGGTCTGTGATTCTGTGACAGCTGAAGGACATGGGGATGGTTATTATCCCAGACAACACTGCTCAGATTTAAATCTGAACATTTAACTCTCTGCTCAGTTTTTTTCTTCACAACATCTCGCAATAACTCATCCCCCTGTTTCATAATCCTGTGATGAACTTCTCCACTCAGGTGGACATTTTGCTTACATCTGTCCCTTCATGGGCTTTTATTATCTCCTTATACAGCAGCACAAATGGTCTTTGTTTAGGATACAGCATAGACTTGTACGTACAGATCTGAAGCCACTGCCTGCCCCATTTCTCTGGGTTTCCTGGTACATTGGCTCTGCTTGGGGGAAGCAGCCACCAGCTCACAGAATTGAATTCCTGAGTTACCTCACAGTGTAAATACAGAGGGGAGTGAGTCTGGGATGCAACGCCTCAGTGTCAGGATACAGACCAACAATAAATAGCAGTGATACAGAAAACGTACGTCTGATTTTAGAGCAAATGGAGCAAAGAAGCCAAATCAGCCAGCTCTCCGCTCCAAACCAACCCAAAATAAGATCAGTTGAAGAGTTAATCTGCTGAAAAAAGGCCTAATTAGGAAGAATGCAGCGCTAGTAGATAAGGGGTCTAAGAAGTATTTTAAAACAGATTTATTTTTTTTTTTGGCAACTAGAAGAAAAATCAAGGAGGAAAGAGGAAAAAATGTACCAGGTTCATGAAGAGCGGCAGGAGAAAACCAGAGTAGTAACAAAGCTAAATTGGACCCGGTTATGAAAAAAAAGCCACTAAAGCACAGGGCTGCACATTCAAGGGTATCTTGACAAGTGCAAGATAACGTTGCCCTGGTGCTGCTGCAGCTGAGCTGCGCTTCCAGTTCTGATCCTGACACTGCGGGAGGGAAGTGAACTGAACCGAGTTCAGAGGAGGGGAAGGAAATCTGCCATATGGATGGACTGCAGCAGGGCTGTGGCTTGACAACCCGAGTGAGCAGCTACTCGCCAGGTATATTTATTTTTCAATGAAAATACATCAGTTACTTCTACTGTGTCTTGCTCTGGAGCTTTTGCTTTGGCCATCTGGGATAAGTCTGGGTTTTTGATGCCGTGCATAAGGCTGATATGATTCTCCAGCATGAACGGCTGAGGAAACGTCTGATTTTCATCTGTGCAGTACCTTTGGAAACAGAAAAAGGAAGAAAATTTGTTAGAGGAAATGCCCAGCTGTTCGTGTCCACCCAAACAGCTCTCTTACATGCCAAACCAATGGGTGTCATTGAAGACAGATGCTGGTGAGTAATGCACTATTAGGTTACCAAAATATGCAGCAAATCATTGTTTTAATAATAAAACATTACCCCCAAGAGAAATCCAGAACCATTTAGAATTTGGGACAGAGCGAGCGCCCGGC
>VWZY01012981.1:201566-215013 GCA_013399075.1 Chloroceryle aenea | reverse complement strand
ACCAGAATCCAGCTCCTGAGCACTGCTCCTGTTGGCTGTGGGGTCCAGTCTGGCACTCTCACAGTGCCTGCTCCACAGCATCAGTGGTGCTGGTGACATAAATACCATCAGGGGAACTGGATTCAATAATGGTTTTGTATATATTTGTATATATTCCATTCTTATTATTAATTTTCATTGAAGCTGTTCTAGTTTCCTTTTCTAATTGCTAAGTCTTTCTCCATTATTCCTTTCTCTTCCCCTTTGGAGATGGAGGGGGGTTAACAGAGAGCATCTGTTATAGGAGATGCATCCTCTAAAAGTGGTTTCTCCCTTTAGCTGGACTTTTTTTTTTTTTCCCGATTCATAATAGTAATTCATTTCCATCTATTACTTTCAATTTGCTCCTTGCTTTCAGCTTTAAATAATGTAAAAGAATAGATGAAGTTGATACCAACAGAGTCTCCTCTCAGACCTTGAGCTGTCCCCCTGCCAGTGCAGGCCACGGGTTTCCATGTGTCTGAGTGAATCACCCTGATCCTAAACACACAAATTATACTTGTCTGCTGCAGTTCTAAATAAGCTTGGAGCTCTGCACAGTGTAATTAAGAGCTGTGACAGGGAACTCTAAATGTTGCTTCTAGCCTAAAGTAAATCACAGATCTGTGTATAGGACCTCCAACAAACTGAATCCAGTTTTGCTTGATGAATACTTCCATCCCTTTGCAGTGTAAATTCAACCTTTGCACTAAAAGACCCATGAGGAATTGAAGATTTATCCGACTGCTACAATGCTGATCTTCTCAGAACCATCCATGTTGCTGTCAGGATGCCAGATACTCCAATAGCCCTCTGTGCATTGTACTCCTCTCAGCAGAGACTCCTGAAACCACAGTGGACTATCTATAAAAACCTGGGATCTCCTGTCCCACCAGAGATTTGGTGACTCAGACCTCAGCATCCTTGCCTGAGAAAGCCCTCAGAAACGCACACATCTGAAAGAATCTATGTCCATGAGATTAGCCCATTAAACCCAGTAACTACTGGGATCCCCCCCAAAAAGCTGATCTTCTGTGGCAGTGCTATATCAGGGCAAGGGTAATTTTTTGTTTGTTTTACAATATCTATGTAGCTTTAGGAAGATCTGAAAAGAAGTGTGCACTGAGAGATTTGGCTTGATGGGTTTGGAGAAGCCACCAAATTCTGTTGGTGAGTTGGCCCTTATGCTGTTGAAAGTGACTGAGAGCTGCTGTTGCCCAGCTGAATCTAACTTCTGTTACTTTATGTCATTCCTGTGAAGAGCAGCATTTAAGTTCATGGCTGTCTGGGTGACAGGGTTCATAAACATCAGACTTGGGGTGAACTTTGCTGTGTACTAGCTGGAATAATCTCAGTTACTCACTGATGGACAGAAAGAGCTAGGACTTCATCTCTTATCCTTCACAATAAACAGTCTAAAAATTATAACTGTTAAGGGGGTTTTCTGTGCTTTTTGGACCTTCTCATTTGTTCCTCTGGCCTAACTCTGGCACTTTTTCCAAACTAAAGGATTTTGAAACGGGTGCAGCCAGTCCCACCTATAGCAGTAGCTTTTCCCCTCCTTCTCCCAAAGAGAATGGCTCCCTCAACCCACCTTTATGGAAAACTGGGATAAATAAAAAACATCTCCTAGGAAAGAAGAAATACGTGACAATTAATTTTTAAAGAGATGCAGTTTGCACCAGCTTCTTACATTAAAAAAAAAAAAAAAAAAAGAAAAAAAAGAAAAGAAAATGTAGCCTACATAGCAGTGTCAGCTAATGCATCCACCAAGCCATGGCCCCCAGAATGCAGTGATTTTAGAGGTCTTTTCCAACTGTGACAATCCTGTGATTATTTGAATAAGATGACCCCAGCAATTCAAAAACTTTGGGACTTTTCAGAATAGAAACACAGTAATTTTGAAAAGGTAATAATACATCAGCAAGGACACAAAATGTACAGCCTCAGAACCAGAAAAGGTTCTTGGCAAAGATTACATTTAACTGTGTGCTTGAATTACATTTTTACCAAGAGTGAAGTAAATAGCAGTACATGTTTCTTGATGTATAAAAAATTCATTATTCAGCTAAAATTCTCTCATGCAGAGTAGTTCTCTGTTTCTGAATTGATTATGTCTTCAAGAGTTTCCTTTGTCCTCATCCTTTGCCTCCTAAAAAATAATCTAGCCATAATAGTTAATTAGGAATCTCTAAATGCTTAATTACTTTATAAATGCCCCATGTTAAACATTTGTAAAGGCCAGAATCTCAAACAGGAGAAAATATATAGAAGAGATAAAAAAAAAATTTCCTGGCTCAATATAACTCTGAGTAGTGTTTATGATCCTGAAATAACTTTTTAAGGAATCTGAGCAAAGCAGGGTTTTTTTTAGCTTAAGATTTCCTGGATCTTAATATATTTGATTTCTGTTAAATTTAACTTTGGCTTCCTTATTTTTAGGTTGTGTTTGCTTTGGAATGATTCTAGCATCCTAAACTATTTTTATTTTGTTCATGGTGCATACTTAGAAAATTAATGTGGCTACTTTAGCTTTTTTTTTTAATTGTTGAAACTTCCATGCCACCAGTGTTGAAATAGCAAAAAGATGTGTTATTTGTAGTGACGTAAAGAACTATTTTTAATCATAGATTAACCAAATCCTTGGTAATTTTATTTTGTTCTGCAGTAATAAAGAAAGAAGAAAACTCTCTGGCAGTTTAAACTGGATCTTCAGCTGCTGCATCCCCAGAAGTGGTTTCAGTTTCCTCCTCCCCTTCCCCTATTCACTTATATATGAAGGAGGCAATGAACTGCTGGAGAGCATTAGGAGATCTGCTCCCAGGCAAATCACTGCCTGCCTATGTCCAAGGGGAAGAAAAAGCCTTTAAAAGTACCTTTCAAGGTGGGTGATGTGAATTAGGAGTAATATTCCTTGTTACAGTGAGTCAACTCTGAGACACTGTGAAGAGTTACTGTGCTTGATGTTGCTGAAGATGCATGTTAAGGAGAAACTGCAGAGCCCTTGCTCTCCAGATGATGCTTTTGCACAGACTTTCAGACTCTTGGCTACATGACCTGCTCGCAGATATTGTTGGGCAACATGACACCTATGAAACCACCAGACTGAAAGAGAAAGGCTCAAGAGCTGATAAGGTCCCCTGTCAGCCTCCAGAGAGGCTTTTGCTGGATGTGACCTCAACAGTTTTGTCTCCCCGTGGAAATTTTCAGGAGACCTTGAAAAGTTTCAGTAGTTTCTGTTATTTCGGTAAAAACCATTGCCCCAGTTGTTACGAAAAATGTAACAGCTCCATTTTAATCTAAACAAAGATTTGCAGTATGAAAAAAACATATTGACTGAAACTTTGGCACTCTGACAACATGTTGGACTTGAATGGAATTGTAAAATAAATACATTCAGTACTGTGTAGGCAATGAAAACCTTACCTCAGGATTATTTGGTTTATAATTTGTCTCACACAAAGAGCTATATTAAGATTGCCAAGTTAGCAGTCATGGGAATGACAGATTGAAGGCTGACAGGCAATTCTACCCTGCCTTTTCATATACATTATTTATGCTTACTCACTGTAATATAGTCTTCAAATAAATGTGGATACAAATCATCTTCCCTGCAGAACATAATGAAAATATTCAGTGAATGAAGTATACAGTATAAAAGAAGTTGGGAGTCAAGATTAATTTCTGAAATATGATGTTACTTCAGATTTCTTATTTCAATGTACAGTTAAAAAAAAAAAGGGTTTTCTACTGTAAAACTTTGAAAACAACTGTTCAAGATCAACTGAAAAAAGAAAACCTTAAATATATTTATCTGTATCTTTGTACACTATTTTTTTTCCCTTCTGTATTTAGTTTCATACTTAAACACAGTTTTTTTCCTCTAGGAACATCTTCATTTCCTGGAGCAAAGGCCCCCCATTGCCAGCCATGGCCAACAGCAGAGAAGCTGTAAGCACAGGAAGACACACATGTATACATATCTATCTGAAGTCCAGAGTATAAAAGTATTATCACAGACTGCACTCTGAGTATGGTGTAGAAGCCCTGCTTCCGACAAGAAGCTTTCCTGACAAGTGGTAAGCTTTTCAGTATTCATTACATCACGTGGCAAAAAGTCACCGAGTTCTTTGCCTAACTGACTGTTGTGCAGATAGCCATTGCATCTCACTTGTCTTCAACCTGCTAATCTCATTTGATGTCATCTGATTTTTGTAACAGAAGAGAGGGTGATGAGTATTTTCCTGTTCACTTGTTTCCTGTTTATATTCCACCTTTTTCTCTTTAGTCCTCTCTATTTTTGAGATGGAAAACTGTAGCTTGTTCTTGTACTCCCTGCATGAAATTGCTCCCAAACCTCCATGGCCTTGTAGCCCTTCTTAGAGCCTTTCCATTTCCACACTATTGAGAAAACTGACCAGACATTTCCAGACATGAATCCAGTGCATAATGTTTTAGCCTCCTCTGTTCTCCAGTCTCTATAATTTTCAAGCCATTCTGGTCAAACTGATCAAACTAGAGCACACCGACCTTAACAAAAGATATCACTGAAACGTATTCTAAACCACGCCTACCTGAGACCAGTGCTTTCCAGGAATAAGGATGGAAATGGTGAAAAAAGAATTCCTGGAACTTTCCAGTATTCCTGCTTTTCATTAACACTGCCCTGGCGCTTCTGTGCCCACCTGTGCGAAGAATGTTTTTCGATACCATGATTTGAGATCCAAGGTCTTACCACTAGGTGGCATGGCATGGCATGGTATGGTATGGTGTGCTTGTGTGTTGACGGCATCAATCAGCTGAGGGTGCTGCTGCTGACCCAGCCTCACTGGACAAGCTCACAATACAGGACACTCCCCTGGAAACTTGAAATGCTGTTTTGAAAGAAAATAAAGATCGTCACTGAGAATGAAGAAATGAGGGTAAATATGCAATGTTGTTTGGAGTGCAGTCATCTCAACAAACTTTCTAAGTCAACAAAGGGCATATTTAAACCCAGCTACTCCTTGTCTCCACTTCAGAGTGATTAGAGAGATAATGGTGCTCTTGGGGCAGACAAAGTAAATGTCTAAACTGAGTTAGATCAGCGGTGCCCTAAACGTGTCCAGTTATCTCCATCCACTGTAAAGGAAACTGATGCTCACTTGGTTGGATGTAGGTGTCCAAGGTCAGCTGGGAGGAACCCCAACCCTCAGGACTGAGTCAACTGTATCTAGGAAAGATAAGAAAGCACTGTGCTGTTTTGCTGGTGAGGTCTCTGCATCCAGCTCCCCTTGCATGGAGGAGAGGCAGCAGCTGGGGAAGGTGTTCAGCATGACACGAGGAACTAGACCTTGGAGATCTGGGCAGCACTGGGGATGAGGAAGTTATAGAAAGAGTTATTTGGGTTTATATGGATAGATCTGAAGATGAGCAGGATCACTGGTGATGTGGGGATGGCTGGGGTGTGAGGGTGTAGAGGCTACAGAATAATAGTGTTTAATGCAAGAGCTAGAAGGGCTCCAGGGTGCTGTCACTGGGGGTTTTTGGGAAGATGCTGGAATATTAAGATGATACTGGAGCTAAGAGGCCTGACAGATAACAGTCACTGGGGGCAATGCTACTGGGAAGATGCTGAAGTGCAGAACAAGGACATGCTGGCATAACTGGGCAGAGGGATAGTTTTACGGGAACTGAAAATATTGGGGTTAGGAGCCAGCGCGGGTGTGAGGGGAGACTGACTGTTGACTTGGCTGGAGAAGAAAGAGATCATTAGGACATATAAGTAAGGATACAGTTAATGGCCATTGATTCTCACCTTTCTTCAAGTTCTTTCTCCGTTAACTGCTCTGTGTTGCCTGCAGCAACATGTGGTATTAGGGCCTTTTATCATCTCTGTGGAGCCCAGCCAGGCAGAGGAGAAGAAAGAGCCCTGCTCTTTCTGCTTTCCTTGCTGCTTTGGGGGAGAGGAAAGACCCCTGCTCTTTCTTCTCCCCAAAAGCAGCAAGGAAGGGAGCACAGACAGCTAGTCTCGCTGTGCATCATGTCTCACTTCTCATCTCACCTGCAGCATAATGAGAAAGTGTGCATGACAAATGGCAGAGATCTGCTCTGATCTCAAACAGAGATGTTTCACCAAGGAGATGCTAATGCATCTCCCTGGTGGAGAGCTAAAGCTTTAGACCTATCCAAGGAAGAGGACTAAATGGTTTTCAGCCAGTGCATGAAGCTCCCCCGTAAGCAGAAAGAACAGCAGGTGTCCATTGACTTCCAGATTTCTGCTGGTAAAGGAGGAAAGTGGTGACCTCAGCTCTGCTCTGGGGTCTGGCAAGGACCTCGTGGCTATCACCAAGATGTTTTTCTTCCCTCCTCTGTTCTCCTTCCTTCTCCTCCTGATCACCCTTCTCCTCTTGTCCTGCCAGTCACCTGCTTCAGGTCCTGGGCTCCTTTCTAGGCTAGGGCGCTAGTATTTACTTTTCTAGTTCCTTATGTCATCACAGTTTTATTTTCACTATTTTGCAACTTTTTACCTTGCTAACTGAACCCCATTTGCCTGCTCACACCCACAACCAGCCTTGATCCTCCCAGTGCAGATGCAGCCTGGGTGCCCAGAGGCAGGTGGCTGTGCCTGCTCTGGACAGGTGGCAGCACTGGGTACAGGCAGCATCCAGCTCTGCTGCCTGCTGGGGACAGTGCTGCCAGGGCCTGGAAGCTGTCAAGGGACACAGAGTGCCCTGTGCTGACAAAACCTTCTGCAGATTCATCTGCCAAGCTGACAAGTCTCAGCTAACGTATGTGAGCTCACACTTTTTAAAAACACATTTATAACTTGGCTGTGTCTTCTGGCAATGGGGTGACCTCCTCCCTCTTTTGCCAACTTTCAAGCTCTTGCTCAAACAAACGGTTGCCTAATCTTGCCCTGAAAACCACAGAGCCATTTTTACTGAAGCTGCCCTCCCCCTTTCTCCTCCCCAAAGAAAATGGAGGGGAAAAGAATCAGCCTGAGGCCAAGTCTTGGCAAAAGACATTTCAGCCTGGATGAATAACATCTAACAAACTTACTAGCAACTGAAAGCAGGAGCTTGTAAGGAGAACTGTCAGGCAGTGGTAGTTACAAACAGTGCTACCAACTCTATTTGCAATGTGCATCACCCAGAATAGGAGGGAAGTGCATAAGTGGTAAAGATAATTTCACAAAACCTGAAGAATTGGATGCATGCCTTGGAGTGTCTGTTTCTCATCCTACTCCATCTATTGATAACTTTCCGTCGTCGCTTCTCACAGTCATTCTCTTCCTCCTCTGCAGTTCCTGCCACCTGAAACAGCATTGTTTTATTTTTCTATAAACTCTTTAATGTCAGCTTTCAGTTAAATACATATCTGGCATCCCTTGTCTTCTGCTCTTACTTTTCTCCTCATTCTTCACCTCTGCAATGGTTTACTGAACTCATCTGAGAATATTTGGGGTTTGTCTTAAAAAGGATGATAAAAAAGGAGGCACATCTACAAATACAGGTAATCATGAATACATTGATATTTACGATACTGACTTTCACCAGGCAATTTATGTACAGTTGTTTTCTGTTCATGAACAATAATTTAAATTAGAAGGCAAAAAAAAATCAGTAGGGAAAACCCACGGACATCTTAGATTTAACTACATCCATATAAAGAAGACACCCTTAGTAAAATCTACTCTCTTCTCAATATCAGAGATATTAGGAGATGCTTCTATTCACTGACTACCTATTTTTAAATTATTCTTTTCTAAACTACTCATGCTGCAAAAAAATCTCCATGTGAGAAGCAAGGAAGTATCAATTTACAGTTTAGCATAGGAATGAGTTTTGGATAAAGCCAACTAAAAAACCTAATTGTCTGTAGCCCCCATCTGTGGACGCTGTTTGTATCTCATTTATATAATCTTCAAGTATAAATTTTAAAATAAGGTAATAGATACAAGTGGCATACTTAGGGGAGTATGTTGCTCAGCAGCCACACAGGTTAAGTTAGCTACAGGTCAACTCGCTCAGCCAGCTCTTGCTTGAATTCACAGAGGGTTAAAATTCTGCCCAGTCAGTTGTGGGAAGGATTCAGCCCTTTCACAGATGTAAATCCGTGAGATGGGTTTGTTATCTAATGTGATATCTTGAATAACACAGATTGGGGGCCTTCCCTGGCCTCACTGATGTTTATTCAATGAGACCATAATCTTCTTGAAAAGAAGCAATAGCCAGGCACAGTTTATGGTAGCTCTAGGTACTTCACACACTGATCCCCCAGCTTTTTCACCTATAACGCCTTCAGGTTAACTGTGGGTGTAACTTGTGAGCACCTCAAGTTACCTAAATAGTTGGTGCCTTCTTAAAGGTGATGAAGCCCTGTGATGTGGAGTTACTCAGCTGCCAGGTAACACCAGCAGTTTAATCACAGTCATATCAATGGGCATCTCTCTTATCCAACAGGAAAACTTTTTCCTCGCTGGGATGAGAACTGTTCCACCATCTACAGATGTTAAAAAGGAACAATTATTTATTATTTTTAATAGTCTATTACATTTCAATAGCAGGCTCATTTACATAATTTGCTGTTAAACTAATTTACAATCAACTAATCGATGCAGTTACCTGAGTTTTCCATTAGGTAACATCTCTTTTCCCACTAAGTGGGATTAAAGAGAGCCTACTGCACTGAGGAGGCATTCACCTTTGCACAGCTGTTGAATCCTGCTCCAGAGATGTTTGCAGATGTCACTGGAAAGGGGACAGAGACAGAATGATCATAACTACAGGAAATTCATTTAAAAAAATAATTATGGGGTTTATGATTCATGACTCTCTTGATGTGGTTTACCTTTCTGGTTTCTTCATTCACTGTCTCCTGGAGAAGGTGCATGTAATCAAGTGGTTTGGTAGGTGGCACTGCAAATGTGATGTGGTAGGATGACATGATGCATGTGGGGTATGGGGAGCCATTGGCCAGGCCTCGTCCTGTTTCTTTTCCATGTCTGTTTTCTGTTACCCAATGACTGTATGGTGTTTGTGAGAAACCAGCTCAAAGGACAATGTTTAATTGCTTGTTGGTGCCTCCTGGGAAGGATCAGAGCCTAGAGAGGGTCAAGAGGTGACAGGGTGAGAAGCTGGTCTCCAGAGGCAGGGAAGGGGCAGGGTAAAGACGGGTGCTGCTGAGCCATCTGGGGTTAGCTCTCTAGGCTGTATTTCTGTCGAAGTTCATCTGGGAAATAACACAAACCGGTACATCTCTGAAAATCACTGCAGTAAGTAAGTCAGCCTGAGGGTTTGAGGTAGACATGTAGAAAGAGGGGTAAGAGGACCCAAGCAACATGCTGTATTTGTGCATTTTAAAGCCTCTATACTCCTGGTATGAAAATCATAGCACAAACTCTTTGGTCTCCTTAATGTCACTGACACATCTGGGTGAGCTGAAACAATATCTTCATTGTATTCAAATGCATACATCATCCTAGGTGTCTGTATCCCCTTTCCCATTACTGTGAGGTACTAGGACAGCTGTGGGTTAGTACAAGCTCTCCTTTAATCATCCTTGTTCCAAGGGAGGGAATTGCAAGGTGACAGATGCTGGCTTGTGAAACTGCTGAATAAATCAGGCAGGAGAGGGTTTGTTTACACAGAAAGCTGGTACACAAACAGCTGGGCAACACGGTTGAGACAAAATGCAGACACTCTGGTCCAGCCAGCACCAAGATCAAATATACTTACTAAACAGCCTCAGTAATAGATCTTGCAGATGTTGAGAGCAAGATGTGAAAGACGATTTATGTGCTTACAAACTGAACGTTGCAAAGCTGGACTTTAAGGAGCTTCCTGTGTGGAATGGAAGCTGGATCCCACCTTAGGCACCCACCTTCCCTGCATGCAACATTCAGGAGGAATCAGATGATCTCAAAGGGATCCAAACTGCCAACATGTAGTGCAAGTGCCACCTGATACTAAGCTGTTTTGTTGGAAGCTACTTGGAACAAATCAGCAAGAAGTTCTAGGGACAAGCATAGAATAAAATTTTGCCTTTTAGAATTTTCATTGCCTTGCTTTACTGAGGATCCATAGCTCAGCGGCCTCCCTTGAGCTCAGCTGTCTTTGTAAGTGATTTCTTTCCTGGAAGAAAGGCTCAAGTTTATTATGGAAGAGAGAAGGTGGTTGACAGCATTATAAGGCATAGTGCATAGAATCTTACACACTTACTCCATATCCATACTGTGCTGATTTGGAGTAATTTCTGTGTCCCCATGTGTTTGGGTCTCCAGTTCCATGAGCTGGGACTGCCTGTGAGAGAGAAAGAAGTTGTGCTCTTGTGACAGCAAATTGGTGCCATTGGCTGAAGAAGGTGACCCAGACCTGGCATCTAGGCCATCACACTGGCCCACCTGACCTAGTAGCCTGTTGTGCAGCTCATATACCCAGGATGTGCAGAGCCTGTTGTGAGTTCCCTGCTTTCTCTGAGGATTAAGAGTCCAACAAACATGTCTGTTATAGGTAACTTGGAATAATGCCACAATTTGCCAGTCTTCCTACAGATGCTTAGACTTATATTAGGATTATAGAGGACAGCATCTGAAGATGCAAGTGTCACCCCTGGTGCCAAAGAGTAGCAGGTAGGTAGGAGATGGATCTCCCCCCATCAAACCAGCTTAACAAGCAACACAGTAGTCAGGCTTCTTGCTTTCTTTAGACCCATGACTACTTGTCTTTGGCTGCATTATTGTAGACTTAGGTGCCCTGGTGTCTTATAAACAGCCAAGAAATCTACTGCTGGACTTGGATCTGAGCATTCGATCTTCAGAGGTGTGTGGGTGGGATGAAGGAGAAGTATGTGACTAAGGTTAGGAAAGATAGAATTTGTAGCCTTTGACTCTCTGAAATGGATTTCTTTTTCTCTTTCAGTCAAAGCTTAAAGGGACAGAGACATCAGCTGTCTCTCAGATGCTTCTGTTTCAAGCAGGCTGTATGTGCTAAGCAAGCAGCAAACATGCTGTTAAATGTGGAGTTTACAGAAGGGGTGTGCATAGTCTGCCCTGTGCTGGTTCCAGGAGAGCTCTGTTGGCCACAGCACTGTGGCCAGGTATCCAAAGAATACTCACCAGCCATCCAAGTGTTAATGTTTTATAGGCTGTATTTCAGGAGCGTTGTCTCTGCTGTCTCCCACACCAGAATGCAGATCCCCCTTGGAAAGGAGCCATCTCTGTTTTCCACCAGCTTGGTAAGGGAGGTAACTTAGCCCCCTGGCACAGTGCAGGCCATCATGGTGGTCCTGCTGCAGAGCTGCTGCAAAAGCAAAAGCGTCCCGTGCTTTCATTTTCTCCCTGGCTTATCTCTGCCAACAGTAAATGCTTTGGTAAAGAGATGGCATGTGCATTGGTGGAGTAGCATAAAGGTTTCTCTAGGCTGTAGTTTAATCCAAAGAATAGATCTGTAACAGATAACTCACAGAGCTGGCCAAAACTTTAGGCAGAAATGTGTGTGCCAATAAAAGTATAGAGAATATAGGCGGAGGGGTGAACACACTTTTACCTAATTCAACAAACTATCTTATCTGGTGTGAGGGGAAAGTAGCTCTTGCATAGCTGCAACTGCTACACACCTTCATATATCTTCCATGAACAGCATTAAAAGCTGTCCAAGGCCAGCCATCCACAAGAGTTACTGTCCCAAACCCCACAGAACAGCTGGGATATAAGAAACATGTTGCAACATTACATTATGGTTGGGTTTCTTTTTTCTTGTGCTTTAGGGAATGACCCCCTCATTTACCTAAAAGGGCACTAATTTCAAGGGATGCACAGAACTGGCAAAAGAATATTGAGAAGTGTCTGAGTTATTTCTGAGGCAACGGACATTCTGTATTACAAATTACAGATTTTGTTGGGTTTATGTAACAGTCAAATTTATTACAGATATGTTTGTATTTACAGTTCTAATGTTGTCTGGAGTGACTTTCCAGACTCTGGAACCGCTTGCAGTGCAACACGAAAGCTTGATTTGGTGATGAAGTGTATGAAAGCTTTGTGTATGAAAGATACTGGTGATAAGAAGAACAACATGGATGAGGATGGGGCACTGCTTGGGGCTACAGCCCCAGAAGTGGAACATTGCCTACCCAGGACCCCCACATATCCAGCCTCAAAAATGAACTTTTTTTTCCCTTATTTGTCCACTCGGTGGTGCTAAAACCACACCAGCCCTTTTCTGGCATTTTTTTCATGGCCGTGTGCCAGGCAGAGAGTATCTGTGCTCCTCGGGGATGTTCCAGTCGCCACTTAAAAAAGTTACCCTTACAAATCCAATAGTCAGGAAACTTAATTAGCTCCCTGGGTCTCTGCTTCATACCCTAGTGCTTCATTTCCAATGGAATAGAGATAAGCTACACAAAAGATTCGCCATACCTAAATACATAGGAAAAGATTAGCAAACCTGTGATCTTTTTCTCTTATGTTGATTATGATTTAATTAATTTGGGATTCTTTGTTGCTTCTCGAGGAAAAAGAGAATGGGCTAACATCACTACTTTTCAAAACGAGTTGGCAGAGAAGAATTGATGCTGCTAGGGAAAAATAATTTTTCCTGTTAATTGACTGATATGAGAAAGATTGGTAAAAGCCCCTAAAGTTTAATCTGCAAAACACAAGTCTCTTCAGGTTCAATTACTTTTAAACTATTGTGTGAGATGAGCCCGAGCCTCAGCATCCAGCATAGACCCTGTCCCATGTGGAGCCGCATGCAGGGAGAAGAGTCAGGATTTGAACTGCCAGATATGTTCCCTAACTCTAATTCTCAGAGTTAACTCTCACAAAATGGCAAGTGGCTCAGAATGTCTGAAGGGGAAGATTCTCTGAAGTTACAATTGGTGAGAAAAACCTACATAGCATGTGATGACGTTAATTGTATTAATTATTGTACTATATCTCTGTGGGCAATCCCTGCAGACAACCCTGTGCTTTGTTCTCCTTCATACCATTTTTTACCTTATTATCTTTCTGTGATCAGAAGCAATGTTGGAGGTTAATGGCCTAGATTATAGCTTATGACCTGCTGACTTGCACAGACCTCTTAACCATTTAAATTCTGTGTGAACAGCCCAAGAACAAACTCACGCTTCAGGAGTGTAGGCAGGTGCCAGGGATATGATCAGGTTGTCCTCTGCTGCACTGTATAGCACACTGGATGTACGTGAGTGACACTGAGACAGGAAGTACCTGTGCTGTCCCAGGAGTGGACCTCTTCCAGTTTACAGCTTGCCCAGGAAACATGGATTTACCTGAATCCCAGCTTCTCTGAGTCAACATGACCCTGTAGTATATCCTCTTTGATGGAAAGAGATGGCTGCTTGTGGCTCCTTTCTGGGGCACAGATGGGGGAAGCATGGCCTTCTGGGTTCTGATGGCTGGGTGCAGGAGGTGGTAGAATCATAGAAT
>VWZY01012981.1:190429-201509 GCA_013399075.1 Chloroceryle aenea | reverse complement strand
GGAAGATTCTCTGAAGTTACAATTGGTGAGAAAAACCTACATAGCATGTGATGACGTTAATTGTATTAATTATTGTACTATATCTCTGTGGGCAATCCCTGCAGACAACCCTGTGCTTTGTTCTCCTTCATACCATTTTTTACCTTATTATCTTTCTGTGATCAGAAGCAATGTTGGAGGTTAATGGCCTAGATTATAGCTTATGACCTGCTGACTTGCACAGACCTCTTAACCATTTAAATTCTGTGTGAACAGCCCAAGAACAAACTCACGCTTCAGGAGTGTAGGCAGGTGCCAGGGATATGATCAGGTTGTCCTCTGCTGCACTGTATAGCACACTGGATGTACGTGAGTGACACTGAGACAGGAAGTACCTGTGCTGTCCCAGGAGTGGACCTCTTCCAGTTTACAGCTTGCCCAGGAAACATGGATTTACCTGAATCCCAGCTTCTCTGAGTCAACATGACCCTGTAGTATATCCTCTTTGATGGAAAGAGATGGCTGCTTGTGGCTCCTTTCTGGGGCACAGATGGGGGAAGCATGGCCTTCTGGGTTCTGATGGCTGGGTGCAGGAGGTGGTAGAATCATAGAATAGAATCACAGAACAGTTTAGGCCGAAAGGGACATCTAAAGGTCATTCAGTCTGACCCCCCATGCTGAGAGAAGGGACTTTCTCAACTAGAGCAGGTTACTCAGAGCCTTGTTGAGCCTCACCTTGCATATCTCCAGGGATGGGGTCTCAACCACCTCCCTGGGCAACCTGTTCTAATGTTCTATCACCCTCATGGAAAAGAACTTGTTTTTAACATCCAATCTAAATCTAGTCTCTAGTTTAGAACCATTGCCCCTTGTTCTGTCACTACAGGCCTTTGTAAACCGTCCCTTTCCTGTCTTCTTGTAGACCCCCTTCAGGTACAGGAAGGTGGCTATGAGGTCTCCCTGGAGCCTTCCCTTCTCCAGGCTGAACAACCCCAGCTCCCTCAGCCTGTCTTCATAGGAGAGGTGTTCCTGGCCCTCTGCTGGACCCACTCCATCAGATCCATGTCCTTCATGTACTGAGGGCTTCAGAACTGGACACAGTACTCTGGGTGTGGTCTCACCAGAGCAAAGTGGCAGCATCACCTCTCTCAATCTGCTGTCACACTTCTTTTGATGCAGCCCAGGATGCTATTGGCCTGTTGGGCTGCAAGTGCTCACTGTCTTCTCACATCCAGATTCTTGTCCACCAGCACCCCCATATCCTTTTCTGCAGGGCTGCTCTCTATCACCTCATCCCCCAGCCTGTTTTGATAGTGAGGTTTGTTCTGTCTCAGGTGATGAGGTGAGGGTTTCATGGGTAAGTGGAACACCAATGAGAAGGCAAAGGATTGAGTGGCTGTGTTGCTTCACTCTCTTCACAGCAGCTTTCCATAGAAGTGTGTGGTCTGTAGCACTTATGATGACTGTAACTACCCCAAGGAGCCCCAGGGTAGACTTTCCCTGGTAAATACACTGCTGGAAAAGCAGATATTCACCACAGAAACACTGGCTCTGCAGCGGTGCCACGCCTCTCTCCTCTGAGTCCTTGGCTCCATGGGCTAGAGAGGCACATCTTCAGTTCATGAACTCTCATATCTCTTCAGTCTCAAAAATGATTCCCAGAAACTTTGAAGGCCAAATTTCCTGCTCTTCACCCTCCCTTACCCCCCCTTCCCAAAAAAAAAAACCAAACCCAAAATCTCATTCCCAAGAACAATCTGAAACTTCATGGAGGATTCCACTGAAGCCTGTTTGGCAATAAAATTCCACTGTCATGCTGTATGATAGATCATACTCTGGAAAACACAGCCCTTCGTGGGAACAGCCAAATCATTTTGATTAGCTTGACTACTTCTCTTGTGAAATTTGGCACCACGCCACACCTAGTGTGTTGAAAGTTAAGAGTTTCTATGTGTCTGAACACACCCACAAACTGCTCAGCTTTCCAAAATCCTGATGTGTAAAACACACTGTTGTGCTCTTTTGCAGGACCACTCTCGCAATGAGCAGTTTATCACTATGCCTTCTCTGGATGCCCAAACAGCAGTCGCGTACATCATTTTACTTGGACATCTTGTTTGATCTGTTGGACCGGGTCCAGAGGAAGGCTACAAAGATGATCAGAGGGCTGGAACACTTCTCTGATGAGGTCAGGTTGAGACAGTTGGGGTTGTTCAGCCTGGAGAAAAGAAGGCTCTGAGGAGACCTTATGGCAGCCTTCCAGTATCTGAAGGTGGCCTATGAGAAAGCTGGGGAGGGACTTTTTACAAAGGCCTCCAGTGATATGACGAAGGGCAATGATTTGAAGCTGAAAGAGGGTAGATTTAGATTGGAAATAAGAAGCAAATTGTTCACTCCAAGGGTGGTGATGCAATGGAACAGGTTGTCCAGGGAAGTTGTGGATGCTCTGTCACTGAATGTGTTCAAATCTAGGTTGGAGGGGTCCTTGAACAACCTAGTCTAGTGGGAGGTGTCCCTGCCATGGCAGGGGGCGTTGGAACTAGATGATCTTTAAGGTCCCTTTCAACCCAAACTGTTCTATGATTCTGATACATAGAATGAGGATGAGATGGCAGAACTGCTGCTAATATATGAATTGCAGCTGTCATGACTAGTGAGGACCTGGATTTTCATGGTGAGAGTGGCAGTGGGGACAAGGGTGCTTTGATCTGCAGTGAGGAGCAGCCCAACCCAAGAGAAGGTGCCTGCTGCTGGGAAGAGGCTATCTGGGACCAGTGCATGTGGCTGCCCAGCCTGGGCTTTCTGGGCTGGTGTTTTATGAGCTCAGGCCTGACAAATGGACATCTACAGATAGTTTTTTAGTGTCCTATTAGGAATATGTTGTTATGTCTCATTCTGTGTAATAATTCCAGTAAGACAATGACCCTTTCCTGATTATCTTCTAAAAAAAACCCACTCCCAAAGCAGTGTATTTTAAAAGAAAATTATCTCAAGGTTTCCTGTCCACTGACCCAGAAGGGAACGTTTCAGTTTCATTTCTCTGCAGCGCTATCAAAACCCATCCTCAATGAAGCAAAAGTGAAAATAGACAGAAACAAAACAAAGGTATTTGAAGGTCTGCTGTGTTTACCCATAATTTCCTGCTGTAGAATTTCCTGTACCTTCTGCTGCTCCTAGAAATGGCAGCAGGGTGCTGCAGCCAGACTACAGGTCCAATTTATGGGAACAACTGTTGGGTTCCTACCTTTGATATATAAACCATGCACTGAAGAGCCTGTAGATCTGGAGCACGCATTGACTCATCAGTTTCCCTCATCCACTGATTTTAGTTATGTTAGCCTTCTATAGTATCACTGAAATGTGAGATTAAAAATGGATTTGTTTTTTTGTTATCTGTCCTAATATACTTGGAACAGGCTGGCTAGTGACTTAACACCCTCACCTCCTTTTCAGTTAGCAGAAAGAAAACAGGCACTTCAGGGTTTTATGCATGTAATGCATTTTAAATGTCTATTTCATGATTTAATAAAAAACACGTTCTAAAAGCACCTTTTTCTTTTCATCTGACTATAAAGACTGACCAGGTCAGATATATATATCTACCCTGCAGCTCTTTTACATTTTGCTAGCTAATTCTCTCTTGATCATTGTGTCATTGTAACCTTTGTCCTTCTCTTGCCTGACATTCAAATCCTGCACACTTTTTTTTTTTTTTTTTTTTTTTTTTTTTTTGGTGTTTCTGAAGATTTTTGCTGGTCAGCAGCTCTTTTTGTTTCCAGATCTGGTGTAGCACGCCTGCATTCTGTAGCTTTCCATAGTGCCTGTTATAGTGTTATATTACCGAAGACAAACACACATTGCTTTGCAGAGGCTTGTCTTTTGCTCTACTATTTATTTAACAGAAGAAATTGGTTTACAATTAATTTTGTTTCTTATCTTTGCCTCTGAAAAAGGCATAGTATTTTTATACTGTAAATGATGTCTTGTCAGCTGAAGAGTACTTGTGTCTAATAACTAAAGAGACAAAATAGCATTTGAAAAACAGGATATCATATAAATTTGCTCATTTTCTGCATGCAGAAAAGTAGCATTGGCTAGAAAGGAACTGGCTGGAGCTGGAAAGACAGATTTGAAATGACAGAAACAAAAGAATGGAACTGCCCATGTGTAAGTATTTCAAACTACAAAGCCTCGGCCTGTACATCTATATGTCTGGATGCAGGATGGAGCAGCTTTGTAGTTACATGCATTTCACTTCAGATTAAATTCATTTTTTAATTACTCCATAGAAGCTAGCACAAGGGAAATCACTGGGGTAACATGGAATGTGCTAAAGTCTCACGTATGCTGCATCCTTTATAGTGATTGCTGCATACTAAGAAATGCAGCTTCAGAAGCAGTAAACTCATGGACTGCCTAGGCTTGGACACCACTATTGTTTCCAAGTAATAAAAACAGACCTGTGGAAAACAGAGCAACTCCTACAGCCCTGGACTGATGCTGTATATTCTTACAGAGGAAAATAGCCTGCTTAATTTTGGATATGTTCTCACAGTACCTTATTTTATGCTTATAAGCGGCCAAGTGAAGGAGACAGTGGCCTGGAGACCTACAGCATATGTTCAACAAAGCTCAGACACAAACCAGGTTCATAGTTAGATATCCATTCAAAACTGTATTAAGAAGAGCATTGAGATAGTATAAAGGTTAACTTTCTATAGACTAAAACCAAGGAAGTGGCAAGAGACCAGTATCAAACCCCAAACATTGGTACTTTATTCAGGAACTTAAACTTATACTTCTCAACATGCAGGTGGTGGTAGAAATGATGCTTTATGCTTAAGGCTTTGAGACATTTGATACTGTGACTTGTGGACTTATGTGCCAGACAGTAATTTAATCTCCACTATTAGGAGAGCCTGAAGAAAACACAGCACCTTAAATCTCAGAACTGGTGGTCTTGTCTATTTTAAATCTGTGCCTTACTCTCAGCAGGATGTCTACCTATGACATGAATGTTTTCTAAATGACCTCTTAAAGCCTCAGAGGCTGGGACTTCATGTTCCAGATGCTGTACAAGCATATTTTATCAGGTTTTCCTTTTAGTTGAAAACAAACTCTCATTGCTTTAATGTGTACCCAGGGGTTGTTTTATTTTGTTTCTTTAATCTTGTATAATGGAAGGACAGGAGAATCTTACTTTGTCCCTTCTTTTCACATTCTTTGATCTCAGTGACCTTTACAATAATGCTTTTCCAGCTGAAAATGGTCACTCTGCTGAAATGACTCAACACAGTAACAAAGGACCCTTTGCTCCTCCAAGGCTGCTGTAGGTGGTTCTTCTGTAATAATTCTTTTGTGTAAGAATGTTATCTGCCTGTCTACTCTACCCCAATAATTGAACTGAATAAGTCAATTGGTTGACTGATTAACAGCAGATTTGTAAAAATCCTACAGCAAACACCAGCCACAGGAAACCCAGTCTTCTAACTTTTTCATTCAATACCTATTTATATTCACTCAGCACTTGGCTCTTCTCCCCCTTCTCCCCTCATTATGTGTATCTACTGGGTATTAGTATGTGTTTTAATATTCCATTTGTAGCTGCTAGCCAAAAAAACAACTAGCTTAACTCCTTATCAAATGTTCATCACCCTTCTTCCTGTTGTCACTACGTTTTTCCTTCTGATATGTTATCATGAAAATGTTACAAATTTAATGTAAAGTGTAAAGGAAACTTTTTTTTTTTTTTTCGGTAGTGCATGTTAGATTACATTTAATTTATTTACTCCCATAACCACTAAAAAGACAAAGGGGTTTTGGTGCAGCTATGATTCCTCTTATTTCTTAAAATATTCTGAAGAAACAAAGTATTGTACTACAGAATACAAAAGGAAAAAAGCCCAGCTTCTCTCAGGCTGCAGTTTTACTACCATTTGGCAGATGGAATAGCCTAAGCAGCCCCCATTCCTGTCATTGAATCTCGTGCCTGCTGCAAATGTTTGCACCATCTTTGTTCAAGTAGCGCTGATTCATGGCTTGTTCAGTTTGCACACGGGGTTAATTTGCTGTTTCTTTTCGTTGCTGTTGTTTTGCTACAAACCACAGATTGGTCCTCCCCTTAGTTGCATTGGGAACTGAGGCACAGAGCTCAGATTTCTGGTTTTGTTTCTGGAGTTAGGGCCCTATTTTACATGTAGTAACATAAGACTTCAGCTCCTTTTTGTATGCAGGTTTTTGGAAGTTAGTGAATTCACATGTGCTTATGCCTTATTTGGAACTGTGATGTAGGTGACTCTCCGCCTCTACTCCACTGTCTTCAGACCAAATGNGAAAGATGGGGAGGGACTCTCTGTGAGGGAGTGTAGCAATACAATGTTGGGTAAAGGTTTCAGACTGAAAGTGTGGATGTAGATTAGACATAAGGAGGAAGATCTTCGCCGTGAGACTACTGACACACTGGAACAGGTTGCCCAGAGAAGTTGTAGATGCCTTCTCTCTGGAAGTGGTCAAGGCCAGGCTAGATGGGGTTTTAAGCAACCTGGTCTAGTAGCAAGGGTGTTGGAACTTGATGATCTTTAAGGTTGCTTCCAATCCAAACCATTCTATGACTCTTTAAGCAGAAGACTTCATCAAGGCTATGACCTAGTTCCCAAGTAAAGTGTTACGCAGTCACATTTAGTGTGATTCACAAACCACTCCTATCTTCCTGAACCTAATAGTAGTCTTAGTAATAAACTTCCATTGTAATCCTCAGGAAATCAAAGAGCGACAGATCTGATTCTCTTTTGGTTAAATGAGTATTAACATAAAAGATTCCTCAAGAACATGAATAGCAACAGCTCGGTCAACTAAAGCAAATTAAAGACCTTAGTAAAGATCTAAAATTTGCAGAGAGATGATGAGGAATAAGTGAGTGAAATAAGGTCTAGAGAAAGTTTCTTACTATGACAGCATGACTTTGGAGTCAAAGTAGACAGCCTGCTGTTTAGAAAGACAGCTCCTTTGGAAGAACCAGGAATGTGGAGGTCTGAATTTACACATTTTGATGCAGCTAAATAGCAGCCTTTTTATTTCCTTTATATATAGGTGGTCCTCTTCCCACCTGAATGTGACTTATTGTAGCCTAATCATCTTTGTTTTGGCATTCTTCACATTCCTATTCCCTGATTTATATAATGTTTGTTATACCATCAGGAGATCAATATTGTTTTCCTAGAAGCAAAGAATAAAGCTTAGAAAAATGAGCAGATTCTCAAATCTAAAAAGGGAACTGAAGTCAACATTTGCCAAGATCTTCCTGCGACTCATTCCAATTGCTTTTTATCCTCCAAGTAAATAACAATGAAAGAGAGCTTCTCACTGATTTAAAAGCCTCAACTTATTCAGTGTGGCTTTGATACATCATTGAGACTATTTATGGCTTCTGGGAGAATTTATCTGAGCACTAACTGTGAGAAAAGAAAACCCATGACTGATTTAAGTAAACTTTTAACATTTGTACTTGTGATCCTTTGTGTAGGAGTATGTGGAAAACAAAACTGTCTGGGTGCAAAGGGAATGGAAACTTTCCAGATTGTGAACGTACTGACCTTCAGTAAGAGAGCAGCAAGACGAACATTCTGGATTTTATGTTGTTTTTTTTTCTTGAACATTTGAGTCATGGATATCCTTAATGTCTAGATACGATTTTTGTCCCTTGTGAGCTTTTGATCTCTCTTTTTTTTTTGTCCCACTATGTGCCCAAATGCAATTTAAAAAGCCTCATTAAAATAAAAATAATAATAAAAAAAATAAAGAAGTAATAGTTACTGCTAGTCTAGGTGTAGGTGCCCTATTGCCGTGTTTAGTCAAAACAAAGTGAGTAGTCTGCATCCTCCTAGATTATGAAAACATAGTTTGTCTGATCTCATGTTTACAGGATTTCAGAACTACTCTGCTCTTGGCACTTGGGTTCTGTTGTAAATTAAATAGATAGTGCAACTTTAGCTACAGCTAGCAATTTCTGTTTCCTAAGTATTCCTTAACATCTGTTTTTTCCTATTTCTCTCATCATTATTCTCATCATACATCCTGAAGGAGCTGATGAGCCATATCTTCCAAGGAAAATTTGGTCAGTAGGTTTTTGTGGAATGCTAATTCCCATCTTAGGTCAGTTTAATAGGCGATAGCTACCTTCGTACTGCAAGGGGGTTGATGCTTGCAGTGAAGTGAATGCTCCAAAGGTCAAAAGAAATTGATCGTGTTCCACAGTGGCATTTGATACCTTTGGGAAACTGAAAAATGTGGGCACTAGACAGTGATAACTGTACTTATTTTTTAATACAGGTTTTACAGGTGGGTTTAGATTTGTGGGGAGTGGGTACAGGAGCCTCCTTCCATCTCTCAGTCACTAGCTGAGTTGCTTGGTTCCCTGGTGGAGGCTTGTGAGGCCTTGGAGAAATGCCTTGTTTCTCATCCCTAAAGGCAGCTTGGAATTAAGATAGTTTCTATACCTCAACAGCTAGGCAAGCTATAGATACAGTCAAAACACTCTAGGGAGTACTTTTTTTCACCTAACTGAATGCTTGTCTCTAAGACAAAATAGCAACTACAAATGACATTTCTGTCTAGGATTAAAGACCAGAGCAGTATCACTGAAACTGTAGATTATGTTGTATCTTCTCCTCAATAGCATGAACATGATTAATTTGCTAGTTTGAGATGGTTGTACCTCCAGAAAACACACAAGATAAAAATCATGGTTAGCATTTGTGCACATCAGGTTGTTAAGATTGTGCATGTGAAACTGGTAAGGCTGAAATCCTAGTAAGATATTCTGACAGTCACTTACAATGGTGAGAAACTAGTAAGAGTAATTTTTTTCTGTAATTTATGGGAGAGAAGAGCAGTAGCAATGGAAAGGTGAGTAAGCGTCTTTTCTCCCTCTCTCCCCTTCATTAAGTGTGCATTAGAGAGGTACCAATAAAGCCAGATGTTTTAATGCTGTGGAAGACAGTAAACTGGAGAAGACATCAGAGAAATATGACAGGATGGGGAGATGGACATTCAGAAGACCCCTCCAGGAAGAATTCTGGATATGCAGTTACATCAGGTACTTGAAAGACTGTCTGCGCTGCTTGCTGTTGGCATTGATAACCACTCATGCTGCAGGGTCACTGTGATCCATGTCCAGAAATCTGCCATATCACCTTTGCTGTTTCAGTCAACAACATCACTAGGTTTATTTTCATAAAGACAGGTAATCTGGCAGCCACACTTTTATTAGCATTTGGACCTCTGTGATTTGATGGGACTCCTTAAGAAAGCAGTTTCCTTTGATTGAAGACAACCTGAACTAAGACCCTGCGAAGTAGAGTGCCTTGTTTCAGTTTATCAGTCCTACTGATTTTTAGGTCAAGACTGTGATCTTGGAAGCTTTTTGCAGCAGCTGAAAGGGCTGCGCTGTGCCACAGCCTGAGAACCAAAGACAAAGCCTGCATTTAGCTTGGGTAGGACTTTAAGCACCACTGCTGGCCTCTCGTTCTGCCTCTTGGCTGCAGGCTGAAGCCAGACTCAGTATGCTGATGATAGTGCACTGTGCCTTGGGAATTTCTGTCCTAAGAAGAAACCTCTGCTTATGTTCTTACCTCATGTCCTCTGGGAAAAAAGCCTGTCCATCATTGCAGCTAAGTAGGTGGGGAAATTTCCCTCTTACCTCTTTCTCTGAAAAGCAAAGGAAGTCATGGGAATGGAGAACTGAAGGAGCTGCTTCTATACTGGAAAAGACAAAGCAAGCAGAAAAAGCTGGGCTGCTGCACCTCTTTTTCATGTATTGCAAGGATTTTAGCTGGTTTTTTGTGTTCTTTTCCCTCCCTTCCTCCTCACTGCGACATGAGGCTTGCCAAACAGAAAGGGACAGCCTGAAATTGCTCACCTGGAGGCCTAGGAGGGGAGGAAAGAGCAGCTTACGTGGCCAGATTGTAAGGAGGCCAAAGTGTACAGACAGGCAAAGGACAGATTTGTATGGCTGGGCGTGTAGTGGCACAGGGAGGGAGGAGAAGGCTGCAGGAAGTTCAGGAGGACCACTGGGTTAATTAGCCTTGGGAGAATGTATGGTAAAAGTCAAGAATCTGTTACAACAGATTCAATGCAACTTCTTTTGGGGAGTCCTGCTTAAAGTCCCCAAAGTGGGAGCATCCCCAGCTTGCTCTGTGGAAGTAAACCTTTAGGCAGTTGCAATTAAAGCCATACACATACATCTACAGAGCTTGGTTCCTTACGTGCCATTAAACAGTTCCCTATATCCAATATAACTTGAAATGTCCCCACACCATCACTCAGATATGGTCTCTGGAGAGCAGACTCAATTTTTGAACCTGCAGCCTTGTCTCCTCTGTGTTTTTTAAAATGACACATCGCTGACTTGATGATAACCATTTAAAACTTTTTAAAGGAATTTCTAGCCTGGTTTTTTATTATTATTCATTTTTTATTTTTATTTTTTCTGTGCAACTGCTGAAACAGTTTCTTTGTCTATAATTATGTAGAGTTAAATGTTTTTATAGTAGTAGCTCTACTGTAGTAGCTGTCACCGCAGCTAGATGGTTGAAATTTGCTATAGTATTGTTACATATGATAAATGTCATCACATATGACAGGAAATTTGAAACAATTTCAGAAAAGACATGAATGAGTCTCTTGCAAATTCATCTTACTGGAACTCCCGTTACAGAAAATTACCCACTGGTGTCATAACACTATGTTCAGTTACACTTCCTTTATTTGTACTCTTCAGTTCTCAGTTGTGTGAGCACCTTGCTACCATTTTGTCATCACAAAATGGGGCTTTCTTTTTAAATCTTGTATCTGCTCTCTTTTTAACAGGAAATGCCAGACCATGACTGTGCTGGGAGATTTTGAGCTTCGGTCAGTGTTCTGGTACCCCCTGTGGAAGATTTCCAAACTTCTGTACACAGAGATACCGTCAGAAACCCCCCCCAGTGGAAATTTACACTCTTGTCTTCCTCCTGTTCTTCCCCTGTGACTTTCAATGACTGGTCTTTCACCGGTTATACCGTGTCCCCTCCGGCAGCCTACAGAGCTGCCTATATTAGGAAAC
>VWZY01012981.1:165104-190307 GCA_013399075.1 Chloroceryle aenea | reverse complement strand
GGGGGGGGAAGCTGGGCCGAGGCCTAATGGGGCCCTGCTAGGAGGGTGCAGCCGCCGCTGTTGCGTGCGCCATTTCGGGGCGCTGCTCCTGGCCGAGGGGACGGGGTTGCGTTTGTCAGCGGCCGGTGGNNNNTCGGGACGGCTCTCAGCAACCTGCGGTAGCGTGAGAGTGGAGAAGCTTCGAATGCATCCCTGCTGTGCTGGGGGGCAGGGGGCTGTCGCCGTGCGGGTCACTGCGCACAGACCTCGCCAGTTGGATTTAGGTACTTGAGATCTCTGAACTTAGCGAAGGGTGCTTAGAAGGTACACTTGTTTTGCCTGGCTTGTAACATAAAAGCAGAAGAATATTAATTGGAGTTTTGAGGTTGCTTTACTTAAAATATCATGAATCTGTATTTGAATAACTTCCTAGTGTCGCTGTAGGGTAAGGGATAAAAAAACCCCCACGAGACTTAGAACACTGGGGTGTCTCTGGAAATCTAGGATACTCAGGGCTGTAGTGTAGGACAATACTAGAAGAGGAGAAATCATCGAGATACGCCTGCAGAATCTCAGGTTTAAGTGATCCTAAATGTGTTAGGATTATCAGGATTGCAGTTCACTCTTGACATTTCTAGCATTTACTGTGAGGTATCTGACTTTGTCCAGTATGGAAACTGGTTTTACTTCTGGACTTGTGTTGTTTGTGTATGTTGATAGCTTGGTCCTGTCATCTGTTAAAGGAGCAGATTAGTGTAATGCATTGGTAGCTCATGTCCTCGGTGATTAAGAAGCTAGTAGTAGTTAACAGACTGACCATATTAAGGACAAATCTAAGAGCTATTAAGATGAAGAGGAAAAGCTTTACTGTCTTCCATTAGGTTGTTTCTGTAGAGCTGTGTCATCCTGACAAGTATATCTGTCTTGAGTCTTTCCTGGAAAAACATTTTGGGAACTGATAGTGTAAAAGAGACTGCTTTATATTTCTATATGAATAAACATAAAATTATATATTTTAAAACTTTAGAATGTTGTCTTATCTCTTACCTCATATTTTTGGTGAAGTTCAGTTGTGCTTATGTCCTGTGCTTCAAGCATTACTGGATTTACCTAAAGGATTTACCTAAATTGTTTGAGAATCTGCAGGCTTAAACCATTTTAAGTGGATGCAACTTCTTTAGTACAGGGTCTTACCTTTAGTTACACAAGCAGCCCAATTCATCCACCTGTCAAAAAAAATCTGCTTGTGGACTAACCAGTTCTGCCTATCTGTCAGTAACAAGGAAGTTAAGTGTGTAAAATCCAGGCTGTATGACAGTATGTAAAGCTGTCTTCCTGAAACTTTCTAGCTAATATTACAAAAACGCTTATGTTGAGATTTTAGTATTTCAATTTCTATAGTTTCTGTTTGTGTAGACATTACGTGCACCTCCTTTTGTATATTTTGAATCACTCCTCTCTTTCTTTCTTACAGGTTTTCTGCCCAAAAGAATTAAATGATCGGAACTAGAAATACTTACAGTTTCTTCTTGAGAACAGTCAGTATCAATATGGAAGCGTAGACACCTTAGAAGGGACTTCAGTCTGGACTCTGGGAGGTAGTTCTGTGCACAAATAAAGAAACTAAGGCTTCAAAATTTTTATTTTTTTGTTTAAACTGAGGATTCTGTTTGCTTCTGTATGCCATAAGCATGGCATACAGAAGAAACTTAATTCAACAGTATAAAGCATTAGAATGTCCCAACACAAGGAAATTTATTTATGTTAAAATTGATAACTCTATACTTTTAACTAAGGCACCGGGTTAAAACTGGAATGCTCTGTTCAGTCTATAATGACACTTTTATAGGTAGAAAAGCCTGGGGCTATTTCAGGCTTGTTAATCAAGACAGTGAGAAACCATGTACAGGATTTGTTTAGCTCATAGCTGAATGCTCACTACATGTGAAATTGAGTATAGACTAATTAATTTAGTTTCAGCAATTATTACAGCACTATGCAGAAGATCAGGGTTGGTTTTTTTGGAATCTAGTAGTAGCAAATATGCCAGATATGTTCAGTAGTGTCAGCTCAGAGGCTCTTTTTTCATATGCCTTTTGAGCTTGATAAACCATTATTTTCATCCTCCTAACAACGTTTACAAACTAAAATCTTTACCTTTGTATAAGCTGCACATTTATCATCTGTCTAGGGTGAAATAATTCTTAAATCATTTAAAATATGTTCTGTTTAAAAATAATCTCATTGTAGTTGGCCCCCATTTTAGTTTCTTTATTGACAAAGGATTTTGATAAACCCATTAGAGGAATTTCCCATGTGGATGTCACCTCCACTAGCCTGACAAATTGATACTGCTCTCCCAGATATACAGTAGAAGCAGAGCATGTGATACCAGTATGATTCAAGGGAGCGTCCTCTGACATGCTTTCTTCAGTTGCCTAAATAGGATAGGGCAGCTTTTGTACTGAAAGCAGCAGTGTAAGCTCAAGTACAAGAACTTCCCAAATGTTGAAAGGCGGTTAATCACCAGGCTAAGTCTAGTCACATACACATTCGAAGTTGCACATAAGTACTTCGTTTTCAGGTTCTTGCTTTTGTACAGGCAGGGATTATTCCAAATTGCCTTTAATGCACACAACTACCTCCCAGAGGAAGACTTGTCCCATTGTTCGTAATGGACTATTTTTGGAATATAATGGAAAATAGTCCTTTCTTGGCTAGCGTCATGAAACAGAGTGCTTTGTGTCGTGAACTGAAGTATGACTTATCCTGTGAACTCTACAGAATGTCGACATTTTCTACTTTCCCCCCTAATGTGCCGGTGTCAGAACGAAGTCTTGCGCGGGCTGGGTTTTATTACACTGGAGTGCAAGATAAAGTTAAGTGCTTCAATTGTGGCTTAACATTGGACAGCTGGCAACCAGGAGATAATGCTATGGAAAAACATAAACAGCTGTATCCGAGCTGCAGCTTTGTTCAAAACATGCTTTCAGTTAACAACCTCGGACTGTCCTCTCATTTTGCCTTTTCACCTCTGGTCGCAAACAATCTCTCACCATCTCTACATTCCGTAACACTTTCTCCAAGTGTAGAACAAGTTGGATATTTCAGTGGGTCTTTTACCAGTTTTCCTCAAGACCCAGTAACTACTAGGGCAGTTGAAGACCTTTCACTCTTGAGACCTAAACTTCACAATCCTTCTATGAGTACAGAAGATGCCAGACTACGCACTTTTCACTCATGGCCACTGACGTTTCTTTCACCTGCTGATCTGGCAAAGGCTGGACTATATTACTTGGGGACAGCAGACAGAGTTGCTTGTTTCAGCTGTGGTGGTCACCTGAGTAACTGGGAACCAAAAGATAATGCTGTCTCAGAGCATCGTCGGCACTTCCCTAACTGCCTTTTTGTGGAAAACCTTACCCGAGACACGCCAAGTTTCAATGTTTCAAATGTGAGCATGCAAACCCACGAAGCACGTGTTAAAACATTCATAAATTGGCCAACTAGAATTCCAGTTCAGCCTGAACAGCTTGCGGATGCTGGCTTTTACTACGTAGGTAAGAAAAACTGAAGCCTTTGCTTTTATTCATGTTGTTATGTCAGCATTTACTTTAAAGAAAATGCAGTGAATGTTTGCTAGATAATATGCCATCTTGTTTTTAAAGGTCGCAATGATGATGTCAAGTGTTTTTGCTGTGATGGTGGGTTAAGATGCTGGGAATCTGGAGATGACCCGTGGATTGAGCATGCAAAGTGGTTTCCTAGGTAACTTGCAGAGTTTTTTTCATAACTCCTTTCAGTCTTTAAATACTTCTAATTTTGGGAGAGATGTACTGAACAGTTTTGTTTAAATTCACAATAGGATTCATACAGATCCACTCTTTCATTTGGATCTATTGCATATACCTCTGTTAAAAAGCCCTGAAGTGACAAGGTGGCCTTAATTAAACCATTTCTTCATTAAGCATGATATTTAATGCTTTCCAAGTTATAATTAAAAGCTGTGTGCATCCCCAAATCACTATGAGCATGTGAGGCTGCATCGTTATGATCATGCTTATTTAAGCTGCTGAGAAATAAAGTAGAAGGAACATCTAACTCACTTGGTCTAGTTCTGTGTCCATGCTGAATGCTCTTTTCAGCTTGTGCAGTTTAGTTTCTTAAGTGTGAAAAGACTTGTGAAGAAGCTTTCAGTGTCTGTTTGTTTAATATGTGTCTGTTGGAGAAATGACAGAAATAATTTTTATGTCCCTCATAATTAAATGGCAATTGCATACCTAATTGCTGTCTGCACCTGTGCAAATCACCACCTATATTAATGATAGAAATAGCTGCACTTAATTTCGGGAAAGCTATTATTTCTTTACATTGTAGATCTCCAACTAGTGAGTCTTTCATTGGCAGTTTGCCAGCTACTGTTGGACTACATGATGTATATAGAATTAAATTACACCTTTGTTTCCTTCTGTGTTATGCCTGTCAATAAATGTACTCTTAAGTACATTAATGTACTCTGCATTAGTGAAGCAGATCTAGCTTTGATAGTGGTGTTAAATTTTGTAAACTTCTAAGTTATTTACATAAGAATAGTGAGATAGAAACGGTTTATCACTGCACTTTGTAGTGCCACTGACACAGTATCATTTCTCAGGGTATGCTGTTTGATTAGAAGTGGTCACAGATTGTAAAACTGGTGGATTTATAGAACTAAGACTGAACATCGTGAAAAGCTTTGTCAGAGTCATCAGACACTAGGCTACATCAAGCTTGCAATTAAGAGAACTCTCTCCCTTCTGAAGGAGAGAAATATGTTAAGTTACTGTAAATGTGGATTTTGTTTTTTCCTCCTTTTGCGAGTAGAAAGTATAATTTAATATAATTTTGTCAATGTTTCAGGTGTGAGTATCTTCTTCGTGTAAAAGGAGGAGAGTTCGTAAGTCAGATTCAGGCCAGGTTCCCCCATCTTCTTGAACAGGTAAATGTTAATGTTCTGTAACATCAGCGTTTGTTGTTGAGGAGCGTGCTATGTTCTTCATGGGAGTTTGGTCCAGACTTCTGCCTCACTTCTGCATATATTCCTACTAGGTTTCTAACATGATAAAACCTTCTCATGAAGAACACAACTGAAACCAGTGCTGAACCACAGCTAACGGACTTGGACTAGAAGAGTTTAACTTATACAAATTACTTATGGAAAGTGTTATGAGGCAGTGAGCTCCTTTATGTCAGGAGAGGGGAGATTCTTATGTAAATTTCAGTGAATAAGGCAGATCAGTAATTGTTATTTCAGAGATTAGTCATGGACAGACTGAATAATTCTTATCCATAGGTCTTCTAGCATGAGTAAGCCAAACTTTGTAAAATTGGTCAGCACTAACTTTATATTGATTATATAGCTAAACAAATTTGCAGACTTGTGTAGCCTCTTGTAAAATACTTAATGGGTACCATTCAGATAAAGCTTGGAGTGGCTGGTGAGAGAAGAATGTGCTAGAAAGGTATGTAGGGGTAAAGCAATACTTTGATGCTAATATAGTTTCATTGTGTTCCACAGCTCTTGTCAACCTCCGATACATCTGTCGATGAAAATACTGATCCTCCAAGTATGTATGTTTTTAAACTTCCTCAGCATTTTGCAAACCTTATAATTGGCTGTCCAAAGATAAATTGCTTAACAATTCCTAGATTTTCATGGAAACAATAATATTACAAGGATTTTCTAACTAATGATCAAAGTTAGGTCAAAACTTCAAGGAAGCACCTTTGAGATCTTGTCTTCATTTACCATATTTTCATACTAGCAGCTCATCTTAATCTGTTGTATTTGTGGGTTTTAGTTTCATGGTCAAGTTAAACAAAGCAAGGCAATTTGGCATTTGTTAACATGTATTGAACTTGCTGGAATAGTTGCTGTAGGGTGTTATGACTGTGCAGTTGTGCAGCTCTGGTTTTAGGCACCTAGCTAGGTTAGTGCTCTGAGAAGAGCAGCAGTGGTCAAGGAGAGGGTAGAAAAAGCTGCTAAAGTGAAGTCTTTCTGAGGTGGACTCTAGTTTGGTGGAAATAAACTTCCAGAGGGGGTGTGGCTTGTGGGTTATGCATGGTATCATAGTCCTTGCTGGCTGAGGACAAGGAGTCAGGATACCATGATTCTGGTGCTTAGTAAATTAAATGGAAAATACTGATCAAGAGCTGGAATAGACCAGTTACTTGTGCTATAAAATATGAATTGTGATTTTTTAAAATTATTTTTTTTAACCCTCTCCCCCTTATTTCTCAAAGCTGAAGTTAGTAATTTCTAAGTATAAAAAAAACTGTTAAGACACAATGGAATTCTTTGTGGTTTTTCTGGATTATCCTAAGTTTTAGTGCAAGTCTGATATGAATTGAAGTTTATCATGGATTCAATCCAATTGAAGCTAAGTAACTGGCTTCCATTTTAAAAACTACTACTTAGAAAAAAGTCTCATTTAACCACTGACACTTTTTAATGCTTAGGCATTCATATACATATATTTGCATGTGTGTAAGTGTGTGACTTCTGGGTTGTACAGATATTCTTCATATTATATATGGTGATTTTCCTCTCTGATTAGTTATTCATTTTGAACCTGGGGAGAGTCATTCAGAAGATGCAATCATGATGAACACGCCTGTGGTTAATGCTGCCTTGGAGATGGGATTCAGCAGAAGGCTAATAAAGCAAACAGTGCAAAGTAAAATCTTGGCCACTGGAGAAAATTACAAGACTGTTAATGATCTTGTGTCTGATCTTCTCACTGCTGAAGATGAGAAGAGGGAAGAAGAGAGAGAGAGAGAATTTGAAGAAGTGGCATCAGGTATGCATAAGGCCTGAAAAAGTGAAAGCAGAAGTGGTTTGTGTTACATATAGTTTTTATACTCATTATTAGGATCAGCTTCTGTAAACATGTTGTCAGGCTATTTTACATGCAACTGGAAGTCTAGGAACTGTTTCATTCTTTTTCAGGAAGATGGTTCATACAGGCAGGTGCCAAGGGTTCAGAATCACTTGATTCTTTCCCCAGGAACAAAGTCATAATTTTTTAATATGTCTGCCTTAATAAAATGAATGGAACAAAAATATGTTAATTGGCGCACTCTATTTTCTTCTCTGAATTTGCCAGCTCTTTAAGCTGCTTGAATCAATGAGACATCATACCCATCTCTTACAAGAGGCCATAAACTTTGGCCATCTTACAGAATCTAAATTTGTAAAAGGTTTGCTTTTCTGTGTCTGGCTCAACCATATAGGTCAGTAGTTTAACAATATGTATTTGATGTGTCTTTAACATTTCTTACTGTTTTAATACTATGGAAGTTTTGAAGCTTAAAAAAAATCCTATTGGTTTTGAGTCTGTGAAGTAGTAATGAAAATTCTCAATTAAGTTGAATTAAGACTGCTTTTTTTTCCTACCTGCATGCTCTATCAAAAAAATATAGGTGGATGAAACCATTGAATCTTAATGGAATTTATTTTTGGGTTTTTTTTTGTTTGTGGTAGACTGTTTTAAAAAGAAAAAAAACCCAAACAAAAAAAATATCTCCCAGGTCTGGTTGTGCTGCTGTTCTGTTTTTCTTGCATGTAATTCTGTAGAAACATTTTTGAAAAGCTTGATTCTGTCTACACCTCAGACATGATTTTGACTGCCACTGACTAAAGTTAATCTGTTGGTTGTCAATGAGTTGGTGTTGCTTTCCTTTCAGTTCTGCACAGAATGTTAAGTCTTGCTAGTGTGAAGTTAAAGACCCCCTCAGTAATTTAACCTAGAGAAGGAAGCAGGAGGTTTCATTGGTGGAAAGACTTCTGCTCAGACTGCTTGTATGTGGTTTTCTCAAGTCTGTTCGTAAACACCACTAAAACTTCCTGAGGTATTTAGATGTGTAGTAAGCAAATGTTTTAAGTAGCCTTTAAAGAATGTATCAATTATTGTTAAGCAGAAATGTAACTTGGAGTAGTTTATTCCTAACACACATCTAACCCCCTTTGTATTCCAGATGATTTGTCTTTAATCCGGAAGAATCGAATGGCTTTATTCCAGCGTTTAACATGTGTACTTCCAATCCTTGGGAGTTTATTGTCGGCGAAAGTGATATCAGAACTCGAGCATGATGTTATTAAGCAAAAGACTCAGACAGCACTGCAAGCAAGGGAACTGATAGATACAGTTTTAGTGAAAGGAAATGAAGCAGCCAGCATATTCAGAAACTGTCTACGAGATTGTGACCCTGTATTGTACAAAGATTTATTTGGTATGTCTGTCTTTTTATTTATTTATTTTAAAGGGTGAAAGTTTATGGAAGTTTAGCCAGTGCTGTTAGAGCAACCTAAAGATTATAAAAGTCATCTGTTTAAATATAGATTAGTCAAATAACTAGGATTCTTTTTTCCCTCTTTAGTGGAGAAGAACATGAAGTATGTTCCTACAGAAGATATTTCAGGTACCTTAAACTCTACCTTTTTACTTGAAAGGGTACTGTGGGACAAATAGCTATCATCATTACTTTGGTTAAGAAATAATGTTTTATGCTTTACCTTTTCCCTAATTCTGCTTTGGCAAGATGGACTTACTTAAAAAATTAAGTGCATGTGTGGACTTGGAAGCAAGTCTGTCTGCTATAAGCTGTATCCCGTGCTTGTCCATGCTTTTGCACCGTAAGAGAGAGAACTTTCTGGAGCTCAAAAAGTTGAGCATGTGCTGGACTGGACTTGGTCTTGGTAGAGGTTCTCATTCAGGCATTTCGGTCAAGACTGGACAGTTAATAGTAGCTTAGCATTTCACAGCAGGTATCAATGTGTCTGCTTTTCCAGAGTGGGTTATGAGTGTCCTAAGATCTCATTTGACCAGCAGCTGGATAGATAAAAACTTGTCAGACATAGGACTGAGTTTTCTCTGGTTCTTAGTTCTGTCATTTAATATGTTAATAGACTGCAGAGAAGTATACAGCCCTGAATAGAGCTCAGTTTCACCAGTCAGGCTATGCTCTGTGCTTCTAATATCCAAGCAAGAAAAGTGCAGTGTTTACTGAGATGTAAACATTGGCCTCGAGAATTACAGTTGGCCTCCAATCCCGAGCTGTTTGCCTTGCAGAAGTGGAAAGTACAGACTTGTTTGTGCATGCTGCTTTCTGAGCTCTGGAAAATGGACTTTTCTCACCACCATCTGTGTTTAGTGAATACAGATAGGGAGATAAAGGGTGAAATGGAACATGACTGTATTCTAATTAGAATGCATGTATATTCAGGCTCCTAAAGTTAAATTTTCGGGGTTTTTTTCCAGGTTTACCTATGGAAGAACAATTAAGAAGATTGCAAGAGGAAAGAACATGTAAAGTTTGCATGGACAAAGAAGTTTCTATTGTTTTTATTCCATGTGGTCACTTAGTGGTATGCAAAGAATGTGCACCATCCCTTAGAAAATGTCCTATTTGCAGGGGCACGATAAAGGGTACAGTTCGTACATTTCTTTCATAAAGAGGGGAACTTGCAAAGCGTCTTCGTTCCTGTAATCCTTCAGCTGCTGAAGCTTAAGCCAGCAGTGTCTTAAGAATGGAAAACTATGGTACAGAAGAGGATTAATCAACTACCTAACACTGTTGTGTAATTGTAAACCATATCATTGTGGGGAGTATCCAAGGTCTTCCTTGCCAGAGACTTAATTTCTGTTCATAGAACTAAATACTAAGGTGAGGTATGTTCTGAGTAAGAAAAGCAGTTTTGCTCTTCTGTCATGTTAAATAAAAAAACCTTTCTGGCTGAGTTCCTAAAATGGAGTTTGGCATAACCCTTCTCATGAGTATCCTCCATGTGGATGTGAGGAAGTACATTGATGGACGTTTATTAGTAATTTATTAACTAATGTTAGCTATTGTTTTGGATGTGTTTTGGCTTTCCTCTGGACTTAAGGAGAAAAGAGGCTAACTGTTGCAGAAACACCAGGACTTTGTTTAGTTTTGTATGTGTCTAGATACTTGCATAATATGTAAATAGTAGTTTATAGGAAGACTCAATTAAAGTACTTCTCAAATGAGTGCTTGTGTACTCTCTTCCCCTTGTTGGCTTTTCTCCCTACACTGCACTGACTAAAATGCTGTCTTCTGGCAAAAGTGTGGGATTGTTTGTTTGCCTGTGGTAGCAAAATGAAACTTCCATTCATTTTTGAACAAGGAAAGGAGCTTCTATGCTGCTTGCTGATTCCCTGTGTTAAAAGTAGGGGGAGGTCAGATTTTTACCCTTATTTACAAACAGATGTCACCCCACCTCCCTTGCAAAACCAAAACAGCAAGAACCAAGTATACTTTCTGCAGCTTAAGATGAGTATGCAGGGAGAGCTGGAGGGGTCAGGAGTGTGGAGGTGTTAGTATGTAAGCCCTGTTTCTGAACAGGGAGGAGGATCGTATCAGGGAGACTTTTTAAGCAATATATTTTTTTTCTTTAGAGCCATATGGAGTAACTCAAACATGGCAATCACTATGTACAGATCGGGTAATGGCATATAATAATATAATGGCTGCAAAAACTGAGAGAGTCGGGTGTTCATTGTAATTTGTGATGTCTGAGGGTATCTGCAACTTGTCAGCCCTGAGAGGTGACTGTTTTGAATGTCCTGGGCAGCTTCACCCAGCACTGGCTGCCTGCATCTAGGCACCTGAGCTACCTTCTGAGGAGTGGAAGATCTTGATCTAGAACTGTTAGGTAAAATTCTTTGATGTAGTTTTGACAGGAAGCATAATGTAGGTTTTGGCTTTGCACTACTCCCCACTGTAATGATTGTGGTTGCCCTGATCTATAAAGCTGTATGTGTGAGCAGCTGAAGTCTCCTCAGTTCTACGCCAAGAAAGCTGTAATAGAACTAGCTGCATGTTGCAGACAAAAACCAGCAAGATGTTAAAACCATAGAGAAGGCTGCAATAGTGTTGCAGTTGGAGAGGATCAAGTGACTTCTGTTACTTGGGAACCATGTGACTGTTCACACTTTGTTCTGTGTCCACTTCCTTCTTTGGAAGCGTTACAGTGTCCTGACCAGATTTGAACGGCAATAAACAGCCCCCACCCCCAGCTTCCTGTGCAGACCTGCTGATCAGCAGCTGAAGGTCTCCCACATCAGCGTTCCATGTCTTATCAGCAGAGTGTGTTTGCATTGCATTGCTTACTGGGTGGAGAGGGTGAGAACTTCGGTATCAGTTTTGGTATTTTGGAGTTCAGAGGTCAGACTTGCCATAAAGTGAAGACTGTAGGCAATATTCCCAGCTTCAGGGAACCAGGTCAGTTTGGATGGGGCTTTGTGCAACCTGGTCTAGTAGGAGGTGTCCCTGCCTGTGGCAGCAGGGTTGGAAAGTTTAAAGTCCCTTCCAACCCAACCCATTCTGTGATTCTGTAAATGAGCCATTGTGTTACTTGACTGAAGCTTTAACAGATCTGCCTGGAGCAGTTGCAGTTTCTGATACTGGTTTGAAATACTGCAAGATACAGTGGCTTCCCCAGTAGCAGCTGCATGTTTGGGGAAGCAGGAGCTGTAAAACTTTATTGTAATTATTCAGCATATTCCTGTGTGTTGGGTTTTTTTTTTTGTGTGTTTCTTTTTAACAAAGTGCTTATCTGTTTTTTTTCTGTTTGCTTTTGAGCATTGACAGGGAAGCTCACTGTTCCTCAAACTGAGGACAGCATGAAGTCTATGGTATCCACAAGTGATCCAACTGCCACTAGTCACTGTGTAACAAACAGAGCACTGCCCTTATGTGCTGATGGCCACATAGGAAATTTCTAGGAACTCCAATAGCATGACATAAAAGAAAAATCTTTATATTGCTTCTATTTGTGACTGAGAGCGGTTTAGTAACTCCATAGTACACAGTCTCAGAACTTGTTGCTTTGCTGCATTACTTACAAGACATCAGAGAAAGAGGAGCACATGAATTTGTGAACAGTGTATTCATTCGCCCTTAATTCTGGGTAGTGGCAGCTGCGGCATAGTGAGGCTGAGGTATGCACAATTGTGTTTAATGTTCCAGATGGACTGACCTTGCAAATTCAGTTTTCTTGCTGTTAGTTATTCCTAGAGTGACCCACCTCAGGTATATGGATTTAGGCAAATGTGTTCTGGACATGGAAAGGTTACTCTGTTCTGTTGATCTACATAACACATAACTGTTGTCACTCTTGCTCCAGAGGTTACTACTGCAGGGAGTAAACTTCCTGAGATGATACTAAATCACTAGTTCTTTGTTTCTGTTTTTACTTGGGTGTGTGATCACAATCGTTACTGATGTTCCAGTCCAGCTTCCTCACTGATGGCTGCTGGCATGGGACCCTTCAAGCCGAGGAGCCTATGGTATTGCATACATCCTGTGCAAGGAAGAGCAGGACTCCAAACAGCAGATCCCGCTGTGCTGTTTTCCAGAAAGAAACAGGTTAGTTAATTTTTGTCTCTCTGAAAAGATCAAAACATGCTGGAACAGAGCAGAAAATTGTTTGCACAATCAGCAATGTCCTAGCAGTGGCCTTCACATTTAGTTTTGGCCTGGTGAGATTTTTTTAATAAAAAGGTGGAGAACATGCTGAAGGTTTCTAAGCTCATGTGTTAGAGGGTTTACACTTGGTCAGAACAAGGATCTCGCTTTTGGATCTGTATAGCTTGACTTACTGATGCTCTATTCTTTTATCAGAGAAGTAAAATACTCAGTACTTAAAAGAGTATAGGATATTAGTTGAGGTTCTGATCTGCCCAGTGAGAGAGATCTTCAATTCTAAAGGAAGAATAATCTCTTTAGAGAAGATTAAGTCACTCGTATATGCAACAATCAAAAGAAGAAAGCACTACATTTGTATGTACACTTGTTGCTTTTCTTGATGGATCCTGAGTTCCACAGTTTTTATTTTAGCACTTTAGAACCACCCATCACCTCAGTGCTGGTCAGGTACAACAACTAACTTGGTTTGCAAACAGCTTTAAACTCGATGTGGAGAAGATCAGAACAACAAGCACATTCAAAACATTGAGTATCAGAGGGAGAATGTATTTCCTCTTGATATGCTAAAAGGATGCTCCAGAACTTGGACTCGCTTCGATTCTTGAAGTTTTCTGAGTTCCTGAATCAGATGTTTTTAAGTATAAGGATGACCTGACACTGAAGGATAAAAATAATCATTGATCCAGTCTTCCAAGTAGTGATTTTATAGTGAGGCAAACTCTAAATTCTAATACAAGCTAAAGCGTAGCCACTGCACGATCAGCATCAGCAGCTGGCAAACCCCATGCCTATGCTGTTTGTGGAAACTCTGACATGCATATTCCTAAATTAATTTTTTTTTTTTATTGCTGCTACATCAGTCATACACCAGTCAGGACTCCTCCAGTGTTGTCCAGAATATGCACTTAAATTCTGCACAGGTCTGTTCTATCTTCTTCCGTATCACAGATCAGTTCTTAACCTTTAGAGTTATCTAAGCAATTTTCAGTCTCTGATGCTGTTCCACTTTGCTTTTGGCAATATTGTCATTTTATTGCTTATAATCTCTTTCAATAAAGCATGTTAAGGATGCTATATGTGGCTTCAAGGCAAAAATAGAGTGGCATCAGTATGTAAGAGCTCTAACAAAAAGGAAAGGTATGAAAGTACGTTTATGAAGAGTGAACACTCAAGTTACTGAATATTATCACAGTAACATCATCTTGCATTAATAGTTGGCTTAGTTTACTAAAAAAACACCTCAAATGCAGCACATTTCTGGACTGCTTTGAAGCCTTTAATACAGGGCCCCATCGAAAGAATTAAGCTGGAAGGGTTTTGATTTAGTAGTAGAATACAGGCTACAGGGGAATTGCATAAAAATGAAAGACCTGTGGGAGGAAGGCAGAACACTGCAGTCCTGAGATGTAGTCATATGGTTATCTTGATGTGTTTGAAAGGCAAAGTATCTGACCTAAGGTGGATGTAGACATTGTGCATAGTTGTATTAAGTGAAATAAATTTTACTATAAAGCACATTACCGTGAATTTTAAGGATTAAAAATGAGTGTAGAGGTTGTGTAAAAGTGCTGTCATAATCACTTGAGTGCTGGCGATAGGCTTAAGACACGACACTGTAAATGCAGTTCTGTGATCTGTCACCAGAGGGGTTCCTAATCAAGACAGAACTATGAACTGCATTGCTCGGCCCTCAGTACTAGGAAGAGAACAGGCATGCGGTCTTCTTGAGATGAACTATAGAGTTGAATCATCTTGTCAATATTAATAAACTCTGTTAAGAACCAGAATAAAGACTGACTGTGCTGTGAGTATACCAAGAGAAGGAGAAGAGCTAATTATCACAATCATAGAAATGTCTGGGTTGGGAGGGACCTCTAGAGGTCATCCAGTCCAACGCCCCTGCTGAGAGCAGGGACATCCTCAACTGGAGCAGGTTGCTCAGAGCTTCATCAAGCCTAATCTGGAATGTCTCCAGGGACGGGGCTTCAACTACCTCCCTGGGCAACCCGTTCCAGTGTTCTACCACCCTCATGGTAAAGAACTTCCTCCTTACATCCAATCTAAATCCACTTTTCTAATTTAAAACCATTACCCCTCATCCTTTCACTGCAGGCCTTTGTAAACAGGCCCTCTCCAGTCTTTTTGTAAGCTCTCTTCAGGTACTGGAAGGTGGCTATTAAGTCTTCCCAGAGTCTTCTCTTCTCCAGACTTAATCCCAGCTCCCTCAGCCTGTCCTCGTAGAAGGTACTCCCGCCCCCTGATCATCTTCATGGCCCTCCTCTGGACCCACTCCATCAGGTCCATGTCCTTCCTGTGCTGAGGGCTCTAGAGCTGGACGCAGTATTCCAGGTGCATATTATGCTAGAATTCTGTTGCATGAATATAAAGAGATCATAAATTTATGATTGAATTTAGAATAACTAATCAGCAGAGTTGTGAATTGGAAGAGACTTCCATGAGGAAGGGATCATATTTAGGAAGCATTTCTCTACTGAGAGGATGGTCAACCAAACTGGAACAGGTTTCCTAGAGAGCTGTTCAAACCACAAAGCCTGTCAGTTATTAAGAGGCATCTGGACAATGACCTTAATATGATTTAACTTGGTGAGTCCTGAAGTAGTCAGGCAGTTGGACTAGACGATTGTTCCCAAGTCCTTTCCAACTAGTCTGGTCTAGTCTATTCTAATGGTACACTATGCTATTCCTGTTGCCTGGAGTAGACCAGTCTGAGACAAATGAGCTTTTTCTGTCTTTTGCTCCTACTTCAGCTTTTTAACTCATATTGGTCTAAAATCTGGTAGACTCCTGTAGTAAACTCTTCCACATACTCTTTCCTTATAGAAATTAAGTGCCAATCTTTAGTTAACATAATCAAGATTTCTGAATGCTAAATTGCTATTTCAGTTATTTAATAGAGTCAACTCCTCTACATGTGTGGAGCATAGTTTAATTCTGGTCTGCTGCTTGTTCCAGTGCTTCAGAGTGACCTCCAGAACTGATACACCAAAAAGCTAGCCAGTTCATCCCATTTTATACATAAGTGAAAGCTGGGATTGCATTTACTGTTGGAAAGCAAATGTCAAGTTAAAGGTAAGATTTATCAATTGCACCTCCCTTTGTTTAGTATCCAAGCACCTGAAGGAAGGTCATGTTTTCTATTTGCACTGACACCTCTGAAATCTTAAGCAAATAATTTTTATTTATTGTAGAAATGAGATTATGAAATAAGTTACAAATTGAGCTGGGCAAAATGCACTAGGGCTGGTTTTCTAGCATTTAAAAGTATATATAAGTGAACACTTATTCAATGGTTGAAGGTATTATGAAACCATCTAATAAAATAAAAATCCAACCACATAACTCCAAATACTTACTTTTATTGATTTGTACAACAGAGGTAAAGCAATCCCAGTAATTGAGTTGTACATACATTGTAGAAAATAAAGACAATTAAAGAATTGCAGTTCTATTGAAGAATTATTTCTAAACACTCCCAGGTCAAAAACGTAAGTTTTTCACTAAACACTGCAATTAAGAAAAAAATCTTAACAGTTACTTCAAATCACATTTTCTCCTGTATCTCAGTCTCAGTAAAAAACAAACCAGCCCTGCTAACCTCATTTCAGGTACATGGCTGGTGCTGTTAAGACTACTTACTCATTAGCTGTGGTTTGATGGTGTCAGCTGTGCCAACACAACAGTTTGGCTACTCCAGGTGGAAAAAGAAAACCATCCATACTGCCTCTTTAACGCTGCACGTCAGAATAAACTATTGCTCAACAACAAAATTAACTCATGCCAAAGCTGCAGTCTTCTTTCCCCTGACAGGCCTCGAGGAATTACTTGCAAAAACCTATGCTTGGTCTTGAAGGTATCCTATTTAACCTATTTTATCCATTATGGAACACACTGGATTTACGCAGTATGTGATGAAATAACTGAACTCAGAACTGGAATGATGTGATCCACTGTGCTAGTAATTAGCTATTTCAGCCTTGTGTATGTACCTTAAAATGGCTCAATATATGTATTCTTTCATTTTGGTCACAAATACTGGGAAAAGAAAATACTGTCTTTATAATGCGTTGAGTTCCTCCTCTTCTTATGAAAGCCAGTGCAGAGAAATTGGGATGTTTGAAGAGCTTCTCAACATTTTGCAGGATCACACCCAAGACAGGTTTAGAGACTGATCATCTTTATGAAAAGTACTCTTTCAGAAATAAGTTACAAGAGCTGTGATAGAATGGGCTTCTAACACTGTCTTCCCTGAAGCCTCTTTAAATGATGGCATCATGTTCATCACTGTAATAGAAACACAGTAATTAGTGTTCTGCAGTACAAGCAACAGTCAACAAGAGAAACAGCCACCCAGCTGCTGCTAAGAAGTTGTGTTTTTTTGTAAACAGAGGCCACTGAATCATGCAATCATTCTGGTTGGAAGAGCTCTTGAAGACCATCTTGATGGGAAGCCTCTAAACAGCTTTGAAAGGGTCTTGAAAAGCTAGCTAAGAAAAGCAAGATTAGTCTCACTAAGCTATGCACCTACACTCCACAGGAAAAATATCAGCAGCCTACAACTCAAAGAAGGTTGAAAGTCACTGGTGAATCCAGCCTATACCTTTCAATATCCGTAACACAGACTTCTTAAGATTTAAGACTCTTAGCTGCCCTCACAGTAAGTGAATACAAAAATGCATGGATAGGCTGATTCACCTGGCAGATTTATCCTACTTTAGGTTAATATGAAAGATATGAAATAACTTGTTCAGATGTAGATGCCCGTATTTGGTTACATGATTTCTAGTTCTCATTTCATGGACTTGTGAGAAGTACTTAAAGCAGGCTCAGTGCATACAATTTTATGGACGGGTTTCTGGAGTTGAGAACAAAGTAACACAAAATCAGCCAGTTGCAAGGTGAGGAGAAAGTCTGAGTTTATATGCTGACAATAATCAAATACTGTGCTTTTCAAAATGTGATTAATGGTCATATTACCTTTGAATGTTTTCTGTAACAGTAAATGCATCAATTCAACACTGGTGGCTTAAGAATGTGGAATGTTCGATGTCTGGCTTTAAAACTGTCTACTCAAACTATACTTGAAGGTAGATAAAAGGTGATACAAAAGAGAGATGCAACACAGTTCCAACAAGATGTTATGTAGGTAATACAAAACTTTCAAGGAAACGTTAGCTATTCATGGAATACCTAAAGGATAAGGATCCTTTAAAAAACACAAAATGATTTTATATAATAGATCAGAGGAAAAAAAAAAAACCCACACTGAAGAGAGGAATAATAATTATGAGGAATAGCTGAAGTGGTGACAGACAAAATCTAATGTACAGTTAAATCTAATGCACATTAAACAAATTTATATATCAGAGTTAATTCTTTGTTTTGTTTGTCCTTGTTCTTCTTAAAGTAATAAACTGACAAGTCACAATCCCTTGGGAACTTACATGGTTCTGTACTGAATGCCTCTTCTAGAGTGATAGGTTTTGCATCCGATGTACAGAATAACTAGGACTCCAAGTGTCAGCACAATGCCACCTACAAAACTGCCCACATCAAAGCGGGAGGTTTTGGCTATGACAGCCTTGGATTTTGATGTAGCTGAAAAGAAGAAAACAGAAGACACTTTGACCTTGCAAAATTATGATTTGAGGGACTCCTCTATATCCCACCATCCCTGCTGACATATCATTTAAAGACCCAGTTAGACAAATTTAACATAAATAACTGTCCGGATACAAGCCAAGAACACTGAAATAGAGAGCTCTTTTCAGTGCCAGATTTTGGTGAGGAAGGAGAAGTTGATACAACAGCTTGCTGACTCTGAAAGACTAACTGCCCCTCCTCCTCTCCACCTCTCTCCACCCCACTGCCCTTTTCCCCCGCCCTGCTCTCCCCTCCTCTGCACATGCAGCTCCTGCCTCTCTTAGGCCAGTTCTAGTGTTTTTCATATCCACCCCGAACTCATTAAGCTGGTGTGAAATTAAACCAAGCTAAAAGTGAAGTTGCTTTTAGTCAGATGAGCACACTGTGTCAGCCTGCAGAGAGGTCCAACAACCACCAAGTCAGTTACGTGTCAGGAGTAAAATATTTTTGATGGCAATAAGCTATTGGATTGCTTTACCTTGTCTCATGGAATTGTACCCTCGCTCTCCAAGTGAGATCAGCTCTACAGCCCAACACAAATATTGACATAGGTAACATGACCTCAGATAACATATGGCAGTTTCTGTGCAAAAATTGGTTTTATCTGCCATGAACTCTCACCAGAAGACACAGTCCGTGCCCATCTCTATTTGTACTTGCCACAGGGAGTGTTTGTTATTTGGCCAACTAAATGTTCTGCTGGTGACAGCTTCACCTACCCAGTAGCACTTCATTGACATGTGAGCAACCCCAATCTGTTCAGAAGCATAAGCATGAAGTGGTGAGAACAAGGAGCTAACCACATTTTTGTACTAAAGGGTACTGTCAAACTGTATTTGACAACTTTTACATAAAGCGTGACTGACTCATAGGCATACCCTAGCCTCTATCAGGGATAAAATTCATTAAATTGCTACGCATGTAGCTAACAGGACTCAGTCTTTCTACCAAGCCAGAAGACATATTTTGAGCCCCAGGCCAGCTGTGAAAAAGGAGATATTAGAGGTGAGTTCAAGTAAGCTCAAGAGAGAGATGAACAAATACAGAAGCTGTATTGAAATCTAACACTGCTGATCTCTTTGCCAGTGGCTGCTGGTTCAGACCGCTCACATTTAAACTTTTATTTCCTAAATATATCAAGTCTTTGAAGTTAAGTGAAGCCTTATTTAAGTAAGTGGAGCATTCAGAGCCACTTTATCATAGCCAACTTAATAATAACCCCCCAACTTACTCTCATTTTTCAGCATGCAGATACCTCCTTTCTTTGTTATACTACTGTAAAACTAAAAATTCTACAATTGTATAAGACATGTCAGCGTGTACACAAGCCTTTATGAGCTTCTTGAAGTGCAAACTCACCTGTTACAGAAGTGAAAGAAATCTTGGAAGTGGTCACCATTGTAGTACTGAGTTGTGATGATGTGACTGATGAAGTTGCAGTGGATCGTGTTGTCTGGTTGGTTTTGGTGGGCTGAGTTGTCAAGGTGACAGACATAGTGGTGTTGGTGGGCTGACTAGTACTGGTTAGATGAGTAGTACTGGTGGACATACCTGAGAAATTTTTATTTGTGACATAACACAGACAAATATGTAAAAATAATAAACAGTATAGTTGCTAAATAGTATTTATCATGCCCAAATAGAATGACAGAGTAACGATGAAAATGTCACTGCATGGACATCCAGGCTTGCATACAGAGTTTTCCCCTGTGTGTTTCCTTTGGAAAGACCTAATTTCTGACTTCTGGGGCTAAAAGTCAGGAATGGTTTAAAGGAAAGGCTGTAAAGAAAACCTGGATAATATCTGATAACTTTTAGAATGGTATTTTTTTCTTTTTTTTTGGTAACACTATCCAAATTTTGTAGAATCACACCTAACGTACAGTATTTTAAAATGCAACAGAATTCTGGATCGAGAGCAATTTCCCATTTGAAAAGCCCAATTTTTCAGGTAGCTAAGGTTTTCTGAGAAGAACAGATTTTGATTATGAAACCCCACCCCACCAATTTTGGTAATGATTTAATCTTTACTTTGCTTCTGAATGAAACACTGTCTCTACTATGGCTGCATATATAGTAAACTTAGCAGAGAATTCTGTATGTATGTTAAATATAAGGCTCAAAAGATTTTCCACATGTGATAAAAGTTTGATTAAAGGAAATGTGCTGGCTTGTATCATTTATTTAGAAGCGAACTATCTTGCCAAGGTTAAAACAAAGACTGGAATGCTGTTTCACAAAATTAATTGACACCTAAAATCTTTAACTTTTATTCTGCTTTTACCTAACACTTCCCTTTCCATCCTCAGAAAGCAGTAATGAACTGGTAAGAAGTTCATCAAAAATTCGACAATAATAGAGATTGATATTTATAGCAAAATCCTTAGAATCTTAGTAGAAGGCAGCTAGTTAGAATGATCTTAAGAATAATTACTTATTTTTCTAAGAATGAACTAAAAAGAAACATGAAGCTGTTATACAATTAACATTTCTCTAAGCAGACAATATGAGGCAAATAGCTTCTATGTAAGAAGGAATTCTAGTAAGAAAAAGCTCCCTTTGCAGCTGTCTAATTCTGTATTAATGCTATAATAACACAAGATGGGTTCGTTTTAAACACCACAAAAGCTTTTCATTATGGACATTCAAATGTCTAATTATACCCATGTTTCTTGAAATTGTCTAAATACAGAACTGAAGAATAGATAGCTTTGTATCAATTCCACAGTAAACTTGATGTTCAGTTTCTGCTTTTTTTATGCAGCAGCATCTGACATGTTTCTATAGAATAATCTTCCTGTAAATGCGGTTTAAAATGTGTGTAGCTACCCACAGAATGGTATCTTTGCTAAGACTTAAGTGCCACTTCTTCCAGTATAGATGTGAACATCAAAAACTTTGAAAGCCCAAACAGTAGGACAATATAAGCATTCAAAAAGGAACTGGCCTACACAACACTTCTGAGACAACATTAAAACTACTGAAACAGCCCAGTACAGTCACCACAGTAAATATTTATTTTCTTTTTCTTTGATGTTATAGTTGTCTTGTGCCATAACCCTAGGAGACACTTTGAAATGAGCATTGATTGAGATGGAACAGTTGGAGTACTATATTCATGTGCTTACCTTGTTAGAATTAGGAAATTCAGTTCCTCTATGAAGCATGTGTAAAATACATCAGATAAAATTCAGGACACATTTTAATACTGACAGGTAAACTCCCCAAAGGCACAATAATCTATAAGTATCAACTAGTTCCTCATTGTAGGAAATAAGCAAGTAAATGTCTATATGGAAACCACCTAGTGTTATATGACATGAAACCACACCTGGTAACTGCATTCCTAATATAAAATATATCAAAAGAAAGACAAATATGAATGCAAGTGCCAACCAGTCAGTTTGTTCTGGGTTTTTTTTCTGGTTTGGTTTTGTTGATTTTTTTTTTTCCTTTTGAGACATTGTTTCAGTGCGTCAAACTGGCTTGTTTCTCTGAGCCATACAATGGCTAATTGTTCCATGCCTAATGTTATTAGATATGGTTACACAAAGATGGTACTTATTCCATGGGCATTAAATTACTCTACAGAAAATGTCAGTCAGCACAAAAATATTCAAACAGCTATCATAAGGAATTTCAGCAAATTTGCACTTTACTTTTTCCTCCTCTCTTTCCTACTAGCTTATCCTTTTGTCTTTATCAAGATTACAGCACTTGGTGATGTAACATTAAGAGTTAAATATGGTTAATCTCCTACAGACTTATCTTTCATGATGTATTTAGCATCAGTCATTTGAACACATCAGTGGGAGGATGAGGCAGCTTAAAAATTTGTGAAGCTGACATTAACTGGGCACCAATCTGTACTTCTGTGTCTTTGAAAAATCTTACCCATACTATTTTACCAACAATTAAGATGAAAGAACATTTGCTACCAACATCTGTACATCTGTCCTTTTATCTTTTATTTCCCTAATTACTTTTCCCCCAAAGGACCATCTGGGCTTCAGTGAACATCACATTAACCAAACCCAGACTGCCTGAATTAATTTTTGTTATTTAAAAAGGATGCATACCAATAATATAGTTCAGGTTTGTGAAGCTTTATTTTTTAAGAAACAAGTGGTTTACTCTGTATGCTACCTGTGTTTAAGCATTAAATAGCTATGCTACATCCATCAATCAAACTATATATAGGATAAGAATTCTTAGCAGCATGCACTAATCCCTTAGAGTTTTAACTCAACAAGAATGGAAACAACTCAAGTTGCATAAACACTGTGCCTACGTACAAAATAATTATTACTGAATGCTCTTCCTAAAATAAATAAATACTCTCCCTTGCATGGAAAATGACTGAATGAAACAGACTTTTGCTTCTGCCATGAAAAGCTTCAAAAAACTCGAAAGGTAAAGACTTTAAGCAAAATTAAGTACATATTTCCAGTAGTCTTTATGCTGCAGTCAAGACACATAACAAAAATGGATAAACATTGTCTTAAAAATCTATGAAGTTTCTAACAAAAAAACAACCAACCAAAAACAAACTGACCAACCAACACAAATAAATAAAAAAAAAAAAAGAGAAGGATCTTAATCATAAACCATGTGAAGCAAGTCACAGCAGTCTGCTAAATTTGTACTGTGCCTAACACCAAATAGCTCAAGCCTCTTTTTACGATTATTACACAGACATAACAAAGCTCAGATCTCTGCAACCCACAGTTGGTGTTGCAGCAAAGGGCAGAAAGGTTCAAGCATAGTGTAGGTGAAACCACACCCATAGTTAACAACAACAGCTTTACACAAGGGGAAGGCCCTAAGGCAACAAGGGGATTACAAAAATCTCTCCCGTTCCACTTTAGGCATGTTTAAACTGATACATGGCAGGCAAAGGAATGAGGCACTGCAGCAGTTCCTTGCTATCGAAAAGAAGAACTCTATTTTTTTTTTCCTCCTGGTTATTTTATTCTTAAATGAGTAACAAGAAACTTCTGACTGCGGTAGCTCAGAGGCTGTCTGGAGACTACAGAGACACAAAGTGAGAGTTGTACTGGATATGAATGACATTGCTGGGACTGTATGATCTGCACAAAACTCCACGAATACACAAAGTATTCTAGGGTAGGCACAGTATTTCTACCTGCTTTCACATGGTCTTAACCCTAAGGGAACCCAGTTCAGGTATGGAATTAACTTCTCTCAGAAACAACCTTTTATCTGTGTATCAGAAGGAACAACTGCAAGACATTAATTTTTATCCTGTCTTTATGTATGTGAAACATGCCTGTGCTAGTTCTTCCAGAAGTTTAATTTTTTTAATCTCCAGCCATCAGCTGGAACACTGCAAATGCAAGTGGATGAACTGTTTGTTTGTGTCCCAGGTTAAATACCTGCCTTCAAACTCTCCTAGTTGATTTACTTATTGTAGCCATTTCTTCTTTCTACAAAGATGTGCTTTGTAAACACGTTACTTGTGTTTGAGCATCACAACTGCAACACTGCTGCCTTGGGGAATCATTCTTACCCACAGCTCTTTTGCCAAGTTCTGAAGGAAAGTCAGCAGTGCTAGAACAATGCAAAAATACCCGTGACAGATTATTATCCTGTATCTGCTGCTGATGTCTCATTTGGACTCCACTGTTTTGCGCTATGAGCTCTATAAAGAGTATTTTATATCGTATAAGGTGCCATGAGTCTTACCTAAAGGAAATGGAGCCTTACTCTTGAAATTCAAGCTCCCAGGACTTCATTATACTTTAAGCCTATATACTGTGAAATAACAACAGATATGCACTGTTTGCAACAACCTATTCATCTTTACTCCATGAAAAGGGAAGAAGTTTGCTTAGGGACAAAGAATGACTATTAAAAAGTCCAACTTGTGTCAATTTTTCCTTGAAGTTTTATTTTGGTTCCTGTTTTCTAATGGCACCACAGATGTCATTGCTCCAGCCGATGAAGCATGCTACCTAAACTTGACAAAAGGGTTAGGTTCATTTCAGAGTTGTTTTACATGTTGCCTCCCAGCCCTAGAATGGTAATGCCTCTCTCGAACACCCACTTCTGATGGATATTTATTTAGAATTTGATATGAAGTGGGGCAGGGTTGGAGATAGTTTTTAGGTTCATAGTAATGGACAGAACAGATACGTACCTACTGTAGATGCTGCTGTAGATTGCGTAGATGGTATAATGATGGGATTGGATGAAGTGCTATTGTCTTCAAGGAAAAAAGAGAACAAGAAAAGAAATATTATTCGTTTAGCATACTACACAATACCCTCCTCGGGATATCTGTGTTTGCAGGCTACAAGTGGGAATAGAGCAGTTTTCCATCCCAAAGCAGATGGTTTTATCTCTCTGCAAAATGCTTCCAGATCTCAATGCACAGGAACATAGTTGCAATAGTGCCCAAATGGTCTGCACCCGAATTCTTTACATGTTCCCTTTTTTCTCTATTCCACTGCTGTGTCATGCTCTATTCCAGTTGCTCTTATCAGCCATACCATCCCAGACTTGAGCTACTTAAGCACTGTAGGGATTTTTCCTAGTTTTTATTCATAGACTCATAGAATCATTTCAGTTGAAAAAGACCTTCCAGATCAAGTCCAACCATTAACCTAATGCTGCCAATCCCACCACTAAACCATGTCCCTAAGCACCTCATCCACATGTCTTTTGAATACCTCCAGGGATGGTGCCTCCACCACTTTCCTGGGCAGCCTGTTCCACTGCTTTACAACCCTTTCAGTGAAGATGTTTTTCCTAGTGTCCAAACAATCTCCCCTGGCACAACTCGAGGACATTTCCTCATCTTATCACTTGTTACCTGGGAGAAAAGAGTGACCCACACATCACTACAACCTCCTTTCAGGTAGTTGTAAAGAGCCATAAGGTCTCCCCTCAGTCTCCTTTTCTCCAGGCTAAACAAGCCCCTCTCTCTCAGCCATTCATAAAACTTGGTTCTCTAGACCCCCCACCAGCATTGCTGCCCTTCTTTGGACATGTGCCAGCACCTCAATATCTATCTTGTAGTGAGTACCCAAGGTACTGCAGCCTCACCAGTGC
>VWZY01012981.1:77822-158207 GCA_013399075.1 Chloroceryle aenea | reverse complement strand
CGGTAAAGCCTTGCGCTATCCGCAGCGAGCGGAGAGAGGTCCGCCCTTCGCAGAGCGAGTAGCGGGGGGGATCCCCGAGAGCGCTTCCAGCAGTCTGTGAGCGCCTGGAAGCGGGGGTCGAGCGGTAGGAGCGCTGCCCGTGTGCGAACAGCGGTCGCCGTTATTAATGTAAAGCCCGTCCGTTTTCTGACTATCATACCATTTCAGTATCTCCCACTCGAGCTCCGTCGTCGAGCATTTATCCTCCTCGTTCATAACAGTGATCTCCGAGTAACAGCTGCTTGCGCCTAGTCTCCGTTTGCAGTTTACTGCGCTCGTCTTCGCAGGATGATGCTGCTCTTCACAAATGCTGCTGGCTGGTTATCACACAGACTTTGGTTGTGTTTCACGCTTTTAAATCTCTAGAGCTGCTGCCGTCGAGTTCTTCTGAAATTTCACTATGTACTTAGAAAACTGTGAAGCCTACTACAAAGGTGTTAGGGAAAAGCAAAAAGTAAACAACTGTGTTCAATTCTTTCAGATTTTTCTTCTGTACTTCTAACGTAAAGTTCATGTTAGAAAGGTATTTTTCAAAAATATTTTTCAATTTATGAATATGTTCTTAAGAGTGAAAACAACTTGAAAATTATTTATCAAAATTTCACCACTACAAGTTGCTTTATGAAGTTAGAAAAAAATGCTTTTAATGTGGAGAATGGTAGGATCATCTTCAGAGCCACAGCAGAATACTTAACACGTGTTACTACATTTATTTTTGCTGCATCACAAAGGTGCTTCCATTACAAGCAAGGCTTCTGACCCAGAGAAGGAAAGTGACTGGCCTCAGAGTGCATGGCCAGGATCTGAAACTGGACTCAGGTACAGAGTTGAACGTAGCTCCTCATGACAGAATCATCCTTTTGCATGCATTTGCTTTGTCAGTCTCTGCAAGCAAGTGGTAAATGAAACTGCTGAATATTGGTTTTATTTTATTCTAGCCTAATTAAGCCCCTGAATTTGTATTCAGTGAAAATAGGTGCATGTGCTATACAGTTCTAGCATTTTTTACAATTTGTTCTGCATTGCTTCCTTTGTGGTTCTTTTGACTAAGGGACCTGAAGACCAACATGAGACTTTCTCCTGTGCATTTTCTGAGATGATCCACCAAAGCTTTTCTTTATGACGGCAGCAGGAGTGATATCTGAAGCTAGCCTAAATCCCATAACACTTAGAAATACTAATAATCCATACGTTACTAAGTATAAGGGCCTCTGGTCAGAGAGGCAAAACTTACTGTGAGAAAGAATATTTTTAATTAGACCAAGGTCACTGCTGGATCTCGTGCACCACATTGGGGGGTGCAGGAAAGTGAAACGCCGCACCTGCAGGGAGGAGCGGACAGGACAGGTGACCCTAAACTGACCTACATGGGATTCCATATACATTATATACATTATATTCATAAAAAAATAAAGGCTCTGTTAGATATAAAGACTATATAATGAGAAAATTGTGAATGTTTGTTTTCAGCATCTGTTTATTTTCTTTTCTCTGCCTAGCTGTAGGGTTTCCCATCTAACACTTAGCAGGGTCAGGATTTCTGAGCTTCCTTGTCTAATACAGTGAAAGAGATCTTGTATTACAGCACTCGTTGGCTTAAGAATGTGGCACAGGGTTTCCTGGGGTGATGTTCATGGTTGCTTCTTTGTGGTTCACATTGCCTTTGGTGGCAGTGTGACTCTCCTTGACCATGGTACTTCTCATACAAGGGAATGACTACTTTGAGTTACTATGGGCTCCATTTTATTGCACTGTTTAAAGACGTCCCTTCTCACTGCAGGGGTGGGGGTGAACTAGATGACCTTTAAAGGTCCCTTCCAACCCAAACCATTCTATAGTTCTATTATTCTGTGGTTATTCTTTCAGTACTGACAGTATGAGATTCCTGATATTCCTCTCTACCCTGTCACTAGACTCCAATATCTACTAGACTCCAACAATTTCTATCTCAACTTTTTTGATCATTAGTAGTTCTATGGAAAAGGTTCTGGGGACACTGCAGAGCTGCTGCTATCACTTCAAAATAGAAAGATGTAAATGTTACCATTTTACCATGTCCTTCTGTTACCATGCACTAATAGATCACAGCTTGACCCAGTTGTGAATTATTTCTAGTTTACTCTATAAAATGCTGAATATTGCAAATTTTGGAAAGAACATGAGTGCAGTTGGAGTAAGTCTAAGAGCATAAGGTCAGCCAAGAAGGCAAAGAGAGAGTGGCCTCAGCAAAACAAGTCAGTGTGAGAAACACTTAGAAACAACCTAAAGCCTGATTTTCTTATGTAGAAGAAAGAGATTTTAGTGATGAACTGAAGATGACTATGCAGAGTGTGTTCGACCCAAGAATCCTCTTAAAGTTCTGGGTCTACAAGGGTGGAATTTATTTTAACTATTCCTAGACTTCAGTAAGCAGTGAACATATCTACATCTTTGACTTGAGCTTAGAGAGTTGTCTTCCTGGACAATGGAGAGAAATAGACATTTTTAGGATATTGTTTTCTGATTTCTGCTGGATCTCTGCAGTAGTATGAGATTTAACAGCTTATGAAAATGTTAAAACATTAGAGAAACAATCACAGAATCATGGAATGCTCCCCTCAGACTGATGCTGAGCACTGTAGGATGCAGACGGGCTGAGGAAGGGTTAGTGTAACAGCAGAGAAAGGGGTAAATAGTAGGAAGTGTTCTAATCATTTTGACTATGTCATTATTGAGACTCTTCCTTTATTAGTGTTACTTTCTTCTCCCCCTGCCATCCCCCTTTTTCTTAAAAATAATAACTACACCTGGAATAATAGTAATTCTCTGATTATAACAATTCCTGGCTTTGCAGACAAGGTGTTTCCTTTTGCCTGTAGCAAGATTTGCAATGTTATCAAAACCATGGTGAAATTAGATTGGTCTTTCCTTTGGTATTCAGCAAGATAGGGAGCCATCATTTGCCACCATGCCCTCATGTTTAATATAGGTCCCTCCTGTCAGTGAATATCCTGTGTTAGTGAATTCCACAAGTGAATTATTTGCCGTGTAAGAAAATGACATCCTTCTTTGTTTAAAATCTCCCATAGCATTTAACTGGGAGTAATTTATTTTTTGAGTTACAAGAAATAATGAGTATCTCACCACACTCAGTGTATCAGCTCTGTCAGTTCCCTTCATGTGGCCAAGCTGAAGACCTCTAGTGTTTTCCGTTTTTCTGATGTGAATGGGCTTCCATATTTTCTGACATCCCTCATCAGCCTGCTTCTTTTCTCTGTGCTTCTTGTTTTATTGACTGTGAACTTTATTTTTAGGGCCAACAGAAAACAGTAACAATTTCCACCCGCAAATAAATTTCCTCTGTCTTTTCCAACAAACAGTGATTATCTGTAGCTCTCTGGCTTGTAGTGGTTCCTGTTGTAACAATAATCAAAACAGATAATATTCTAACTAGTCCTTTGCTAACATTTTGTCTAATTTTGATAAATGCAAAATTATTCCACTGATGTCAGTGGAGCTAATTCAGATTGACATTGCTAAAACTGGAAACCTAATTATGATAACATTAAGAACATCCTGTTAGAAGTGGGTTTTGTTGAAGATATCATTTTATAAAAACAGAAAAAAACCAATAAAAATATCTTCAAATTGGATGAAATTTCTAGCTAACACTATCAAGGAAAAGTCAAGAGAACTGTTCTGTGACAGGCCATGCTTCATACGTTTGCTGCTTTTAAGCTCTTTCCCATCATGTGTTTGTGAACTTTTCACCTGTAGCATACATTGCTAAGGCTGGAATTGCTGCCAATATAATGAAATCTCTTCTCCAGAGATCTTACTCCCCTCTTAATACCAGGTGTTGCTGGCCCTCATCTAGAGTATGTAGCAATTAAGCTCCATTATAGAATTAAAAGCTGAAACAACAGGAGCCTTTGTGCAAAGCTAAGTTCCTGCACAGAGCTGGGGTGGGATCTCAGCTTCCTGATGGCAAGGTTTTCCCTGGATCTGAATACACCACAGGCAACCCTTGTTTCTCTTACCAACTGAAAAATATATATTTTTATTATCTAAAATATTATATTTTTAATTATATTATGTTTTTACTATTCACCTGAGAAGGAAAAAGGGCCCTAGATGGAACTATGTATGATCAAGAAAGAAATATTCAGAAAGCAGTGATGTAGACAGTTATTAAATAGCCAGATGAAGATAGGGTTGGCAAAATAATCTTAGAAAAGAAGCGTAAGAGAGAGCACTTGGGCAGTTTGCAAAGCCTAGAAAAGCAGCTTTGATTTAAGGATATATCCTGTAGAAAGGAAAAAAAAGTCAAACATGAGGATGGTTATACTGGATCCAAAAAATATCCGTGTAGTTCAGTGTTTGATCCCCCATAGGACCACTTAGACATCATAGTAAAACAAATATAAAGTAGTAATTCCCAAGAAAACCGTATTAGGTTTTAGTAATTGGCAGGTCAGAAACGCCATGAGGTAGGGACTCATGAAGAGTTATTTAAAGGATTTTTTTCTGCATGAGTTTGTCCGGACAGTATTTGAACTGTATCATCTTCAAGTACTCAGATGATAACACAGAAAGGAATTTCCTCAGGAATGATGGCCTTTTTGGAAGTGAAAGTTTAGAAATATTACAGTACCAGGAATGGATTCTCATGTAGTGAAATCAGACAAGCTCCAATGAATGTCACTGTTAACACTGTGTGCAGAAATCTCTCCACAAAACAAAATAAAGTTGTGGATGTGTGTACTGTTCATGACATGACCTTTATTTTCTATTTCTTTGATCTCAGACATGGTGTTACAGAAAATGAAGTTACAGAAAATGGAATTACGGGATTCTATATAACCTTTAGAAATGGACTTCATATATATTGGGCAACCATGTTTCTGTACTGAGAACTCAAAGCGAAGGTGTATTTCTCACCTTGAGATGTTTATCGCTTTGTCCATCCTTACAATGCCAAATAGCCATCTCATTTCCTTCCTGGTACACTGTCTTTATATTTTTTTTTTTTTTATTATTGTTTCTCTTTTTGGTAGGATGTTCATTGGGGAAATTTATAAATAAAAAGATAAAGGAAAGTGTGTTTGTGCCTAGTATAACCTTCTTCCTAGCTTTCTTTGTGTAATTAAATGTTTCCATTTCCAGAGTTCCAGAAGAAGCTAATCCCAAGGACATGATGCCACACATTTCAGAGAAGCTCTGAATTAAAAGTTATTCTCCTATGTTGGGTAGGAGAAATGGTAGACTGAAAGAAAGGACTGAGGTTGTGTTTGAAGGTGCATTACCCCAGCATAGCCAACACTGTTGCAATCATCAAGGAGGAGACAATGTGGACAGAGTAATTAAAAAAATATCTAAAAAGAAGGAGAGATTTTATGTAAAGGGATTAATGTGAAAAGAAAAATCAGTGACTTAAATTAGGCAAGGGCTGAGTCGTCCCTGCTCACCTTAAAATGGTATACATTTAAACTGTATAAATTGCCAGTGCTTGCAGTAAAATGCCATTTCTGCTGTATTTGGCAAAGGCAAATGAGAGCAGACGAGGACTCTTCCTGCAGTATTTCTGAGGGCTCAGGAAATTACAAGTTTCGTCACTTCTGTTTATGTCTTTGAATATACAAACTATTTCAAACGCTTATAATAAATATTTAAAATCTAAATAATGAAATAAAGCTAGAGCATAGCACTGGTCTTTTAGTCAGATGAATAAAATAACTAACCTGTGATACATTTTCAATTTATACTAATAAAATATAATCTGTACATACATATATATGGACAGATAAATTTATAAAAGGAAAATATATTTAAAATCACTTCTTAAAAATGAATGAATGGTACAATTAAAATTATCCAATGTGTGTATTTTATCTTAAACTTTTAGACAGTAAATGAATTAGACTTAATAGTGTAATGTGAATTAAAACTAGTATTTTCCTCCAGCTCATGTGCACCTCTTGTGCACGATACTATCGCACATATATCAACTTTGCCCTCTCAGAATATCACTCCATGTTTGATGGAGTAGGGTCAAGATACCTGAATAACTAAGTCCCAGTAATAGCTTCTCTAGGGTAGTAACCATGACTTTCTTTTAAAAGAGGAGTAAAGCATCTTCTTTCCATCTGGATGGTCAAAGAACCCATGAGAAATGCTAAGACACATGAGAGTTCATTTGCTGCTTGTTGTTCTATCTAGAGCAGCAAAGCTGCATTTAAATATATTTTTATTTAAAAGAACAGTAGTACAAGCAAAGAAAAATCCAAAGCCCTACCAAAAGGAATATACTATGTGATGACCCATTTCTTCTTCTGTATGGAAAATAATGGAGCAGGTGCTATCTAAGTGACTAAGATGTCCTCAGATATGTACTAGAGAGAGCATGTAAAAACTTACACAGAATGCAGTAGAATAAAGTGAAGAAGGAAGAGGCAGCAGCACCCTTGCTGAAGTTACTCGTCCCTAATTTCCCCTAAGGGTGGAATGTATAGTAGTAACTGCTATGGGTTTGTGGACAGGTAAGGTACACTTTACAACAGGGTGTAAAGCCAGTGCACTTTGCCGAGCTTTACCACTAGATGGAGGTAGATATTGTATAGTTCACATCTAGTAAGCTGGGTGAGGTGTGTCAGTGGCAGCTGTTTTCCAGGAGAGGTCCTGTGGGAGAATGGAAGCGCAACAGAAGCTAAGCAAGAGCTGACAGGTCATCAGTGGTATCTTTGCCCCCTCTGAGAACAAAAATCCTGGCACCTACTTTATGTAGGATGCTGTGGAGATGCTAGCTGAGTGCTGCTGCTTCTGTGAGACAACTCCTCCAAGACAGATGGGTGCCTCACTCCCACCTTATGCTGGTCCCCATGCAGGCCACTCAGCTCATGTGCTTGCTATAAGGCGTCTTCCAGATGTGTCCCATTGTCAGGACAGTCTTCCTAGGAATAGACCTCTGGGTTTTTATCTCTGTCATCTCGGTTCATACAGAAATTAATTGTACACTACAAAACAAATCTGCTACTTTCAGTCAAATACTGGTTCTCATGCCTTCCTCATGTCAGTATGGTGCCTCCTCTAGAATGGTGCATGGATTCTCCCATGCATCCTTAAGAAAGGTTCTTTCTGGACAGTCTTTCCCCCAGTGCCATCTGTCTCCTCTTTAAGAAGCATTAGCAAGTGACTTGAGCTCAGTAAAGACCATGGTGTGTCTCTGTCTTGTGCTATATTTCCTGTGGGGACTTTGGCCTCTTGGTGTACTTTCTGTCAATACTGTAACTTTCCAGTAGCCCCCAGGTTGTCTCAGGTTGGTTGAGCATCCACACAGGCCATGGAGCTCACTATTCTTTGTAGTACTTAATGCAGTCTGGGATCTGACCCCTTATTCTGTGCCTTCCTTTTTTTCTCATGCCTCAAGACACCCGTAACCTCAGAATAATATCAGCTTACACTAGCTACTTCATCTTTGATCTTTGTGTGGAAGAAATTGCTAGTAGCTGATGGGAGTGTCTTCATACTTCCGACTTAATAGAGGTGAGAAACCTTTCTGAGAGGGAAGCACTTGAAGGAGCCATATTTTACATATGCTTTACACTTAAATATCCTTGACACTCTGGATGTCTGTTAGTGACTTCTTTTAGCCATCTTAGCTGCTTCTTACAGCAGATATTATTAGGTTAGATGGATTGGACTAATAGGAATTCTTCATGGAATCAACTGCTGTCCATCTGACAGGTCTGGAAGTCTAATTGTCTCTCCTCCCCTTTTCTGCTGGTTGCTTCCTCTCCTTATGTAAGAGGTTGCCCTAGGGTTGCTCCTTTGCAATGGCTGGAGGCATTTCCAAGGCAATCACAGAGCAGTGGGGATCCCATGGATGGTGAAGATGTTTTCTCTGATGCATTACCTTGAAGGTAAAGTGTTGACTAGGAAGGGGGTGATTAAGAGAGGTCAGAAGAAAAATAAGAAAAGGTAGTTTCCCTATGTGACAGAGAGGAATTGAACTTTATTCCTTACAAATTGTTTCACCTCCCTTCGAGCTCCATGGAGCCAGGAGTAGCAAACCTGAGATCAGCTAGTACCCAGAAACTTGACAGGGAGTTGGCCTACATTGGGAAGTGTATTAGTGTTTAGATGCTATCCTAGGGAAAGTTTATATTTAGTGGCTGAGAGAGCAGGATATGAGTCTTCTGAGTATAGGTAGATTCAAATTGCCTCTCCTTTCCACCCAGCCCTTGAATTACAAAAGATGCCACCACTGTCTTGTGTCCCATGTTGCTCATGAGCAGACTTCCTTCTCTCAGGTGTCCTGCACCAAACCTGGGGCCGAGCAAAATTTTTTTTCCCAATTTTATGTGCACTCAGAGCCCTTGCATCACCAGGCAGCAGTTCTTGGACTGGAAAAGGCTTCTGGATAAAGGTTGGGACATTCTGTCAAGCTTTTGATAGGCAAGACCTGTGCGTAATTTTGGCAAATGTCATGAAGTAGATGAAGCTGCTTCTCCCCATCAGGGAACATAAAACACTCCTGGTGGAGAAGCCATTGGTCCTATCAGACTTTATGCTGCTAAATATACAAAAAACGTCCAGTGTTTGTAGACCAGTGCCTGTGTGCAAAGTCAGCTGTTCTTATCACATTGTTTCCAACCTCTCCAAGGACTGAGACCACTGGAGGCTTTGAAGTTTCTCAGGTGATGCTTTGTTTGGGGACCCAGGAAGGCATAGCCATTTTCTCCTGTGATTGAGACAGATGGATGCATTTTCCTGTGTCATTTCAACTCTTCAGTTATCACAGGAAGACAGGTATTTCACCCCTCAGCAGAGAGTAGCTCAGCCTCCAGGAAAACTGTCCAACTCTAGAAACCAGGAACTCATCCTCCTGTTTCCAGCCCATCTGTTCTTGTTTTTGTTTTCTGTCAGTATGGGATTAAACTTTGAAAGGAGGAAAGGAGAATTCCAGGGGGGGAGACAGGGGGGTGGATGTTTGTGGGTTGTTGGTTTTTTTTGTGTGTTTTTTTTTTGTTTGTTTGTTTGGTTGGTTAGTTTTTTGTTTGGTTGTTTGTTTTTTTTCTATATTTATGTTTCTGTTTGTCTGTTTGTTTTGATTTGTCTTAAATTTCAAAATACCCGAGAGTTGTTTAAATATCACAATGGACAAGGGGAATCTCAGTCCACCACTTCTCAAAACCGCTTCTCTGAAAGGCAGACATGATGTGGAAAAGATGTTCCCTTTGGGAAAGCATCCCAACCCATGCTGAAGAAAGCATTACAAAGGACTTCTTCTCTATGTTTGAGCCATATGGGAAGCACACTGTGGTTGTGAGGAGACAGGCGTAGGTACTGTAAAGTGCATGGGAACTGAAAGGAAGCCAGGAATAGGGTTTGTAACTTCAGCAGTAAATGAACACAGGCTCTTTAGGTACCTATATCTCTATTCAGAAAGGTATTTGTCTGTCTACCTAACACACATAAAGAAGCTGCTTAATGTCTCAGTGAAATGCCAGGAAAAAAAACCCAAACAACACATTAGACAACAGAGTTTATATATATATTTTTTTTAATTGGTAAATGAAATCATATCAAGTGCAAATTAAATCAGTATAATAATTATGGGAGAGAAAGTGCTGACCAGGAGTGTACCACTTTAATCATCTAGAGGATTAAAATTATTTTGGAATGCCAAAATGACCACATATGAATTCTTTTGTCTTTTTGAAGCATTTTCTTCAATATTTTGATGGCTTTTTCCCTGTGGGAAAGAAGCACAAAATATAGAGTCTGCACTGGAAATGGGCAATGCAGAGAGCTATGTTTTATTCCTAATGTTCCTCTAGCATGTCCTGAGGGAGGTGGTACCTAAAAAAAAGCAAACCTGACAGTCTGCCCCATGGGGTCAATTCTGGTTATGCTCCATTCCTACTGCTGGATAGTTTCTACCTTCACTGAATTGTCCCACTGACTTGGTAAATGGCACAGTGTCTTTGGTTTTGTCTTTGGTTTTATCTTTGGTTTCCCTGACAGTAGCCCCACTCACTGAAGCAGCGCATTTGCAGAACAAGGTCCACAGGATTTGCTTGGCAATATGTAGCTGTGCAGGAAGACAGCGCACCAGGCCACTGCACTGCTGCCCTGTTACCCCTTGGTTGTGGTGGGGACACTCTACAAAAGGAGTGCAGTGGACGGAGTATACAGGAATGTGTTTTTCCCAAGCCTGTCCCCCTTCTTTCTTTTTTGGTAATATGATGAGGCCCTTGCAATCAGGGAGAGCAGGGAAACCTATACCCTAGTGGTTTTTAACTTAAAAATCAAATCTCATAATGAATTTACCGTATAACTTCTGAATTCCTTGCTTGTCGTCATCTGGAAGTTGGAAGGTTGCTGGGTCCACATATGAGTAGATAGGGTACATCAGAGCTCCACGGACATCTGAGTGAGCAAGTCCCAAAGCATGTCCAAATTCATGAGCAGCAACAAGGAACAGATTAATTTCTGCAACACAGAAGCATAGAAAAGTATGTTAAAAGTATGGCATTTCTTTTTAGCATACAATGAATCAAAGTAGCAGGAGAATTTACATCTTTCATTCTTGGAATGAAACCTCAAAGTTTTGATCAGTTATTACTGAACTTTTATATGTAGCTATAATATTTTATTAAAAAACATTACTGATCACTTGTGTATGCATCTAGAGACCCTCAGTCTCTTTCTAACTCTGCTTTTAGTCAACCTTATTCTTACAAGCAAGTCATTTTACCTTTTAATATTTTATGGGGAAAACAGAAGCTGGTAGTCTTTGTTTAGCCTGTGAAAAGTACTTTAAAATAGGCATTATGTAGCTTCTGCTGATACTGAAGCACAAGTATTTAGAAAGGTCTTTGAAAGGAATGTAAATGTTGGTACTGAAATAGTACTGAAGCATGAATCATTATGGAAAACATTCCCTGTGGCTATGTTCTTCTAAGATGTACAATATCTGCCTTTCCCCTTCATACACACATATGGGTTTTACCTTGATTGGTCTCAGACCATACTTCGTCTTCATCAAAATGAGCATCTCCACCAAGCCCTTCTCCGGGTGCAAACGCATGAGCTAGTGTGTTACCTTTTCCATCAAAAGGATATCCATCACCATGTGCTGCATTTGAAAAGAAATAAATGTCACCAGATGACATCAGCTGTAATGTTTAAATTCAGCAAATTAAAGCATGTTGGTTGTTTGTGCTAGTTTTGTTCATTACCAGTCCTTAAAAAAATCCTACTTTAACAGCAAGGTTACAAAAATGAGGACTAAGGCTTAAGGAACAGTCTCCAGATTCATGACTGAAGTTCAAAACTTGTATTTGATACTTCAGGCTTATGCATGTTTCAGAATGACCTGAACATTTGTTCTAAGCCTTGTCAGAAATGTGGTTCCAAGGCAGCAATCAGTGATTATTTCAGAATAAATACTTAATGCTTGGCAACATTATGAGCACCTGTATGTTTTCAATGTCAGAAAATGCTAGGCAGCATTAGTCGTGGACATTCTGAGTTGTACTGACTGTAGAGGGAAACAGTGATTTGGGATATATAACCATGTTCCTGAAGAGCTAAGTTCATTTGTCCCCAGCCTTGAGGTATGGTCTATTATCTACTTCTGTTACAGTGCATGTGGAATGTTACCATCTCCTACCTTGAGTGCAAGAGCTGACAGGATGGTATATTCATACTAGCTCTGAAAATTTCCTTCTACCCCTTTGTGAGCCTCTGAATTGACTGAGGAGTATTTGAGAACTTTAATTCTTTATCCTTTCCCCCAGACCATGTGTATGGACCTTGGGGCAGGACTAACACAGACAGCAGAGACCTAATCATAGTGCATTACAAAGGATTAAAATCTATTCCAGTTTGCAAGATCCTTTCTTACTGTGATTGGCACGTTAGTCAACTATTCACAGCAACATTATGGTTCCCAGTAGTGAAGCATGAGTTTGGGATATTTTGGTGTTTATATGCAATCACTTACTTGTAAATCTGATATTCCCTTATAATCAATGGATATTCAGTAAATATTGTCAATGAATCCAGAGAACAAGTTATCTAATCTTAAAGTAGGCACTTAGTATGGCTAAATTGAGCTAGCTCAGGTACAAGTCACGAGGATACTGTGTGTATGTATTAACTCTATTAGTGAGCTTCTGAAGTAACTGTACTGGTCATCCACATTTACCACACTCTGGCCTGTAACTTGGTGCAATCTTGGACTGCACCCATGGGATTTCTTCTGGAAGAAAATCAACCAGAAGGTGGGTGCTCTTTATGGCCAAACCTAATGCACCCCATCTGCCAAAGACTGTCCAAGGAACTGATATATTTGCAAGGAAACCAGGTGCATATTGTATAATCAAAATATAATGAACAGTGACGACCAAAAGGAACTTGGTCCAAAGAGAAAGAAGACCATGCTCCTCACTAAGGAAGAAACTATAGAACAAGCAGGTTATAAGATAACTACAAGAGAGAATGATAGGCAACTTTCATCTCTAAAAGGAAGAAGGACCCTAGAGTTGACCCAGAGGACCATGATGGGTGACTACCAGGGTGTCCTGAGAGACCCTCTGAAACCTCTCAGAGACTCTACCTGCATGAATAATGACTATGTAAATATGATAATTATTTTGAGGAAACTGAATAAATATGTATAATTGTTCTAGGAATTTTAATACATATGTCTATGATAGGGTAATATAAACTTTGGCTGGTGTGATATAGGGTATGCATGTTAGGTGGAGTGGTCCCCTGTGCATCCAGCACTGCAATAAAGAAATGCCTACTTCTTAATGCTATCTCTAATTAATAATTAGTGTTAAGAGGTTTCTTTCCAATTTCAGTGACAGTTTTTGGTGACCCATACGGGACACTGCTTTTGAGCCTTGGAAGATCCCTGAGATCACAGGATCTCCAGCCGGCACCAAGGGATTCTTCAGGAGGACCTCCAGACCAATGGGTCCTCAGCAAGACGCCTGGGAAGGTAAAAAAAGGCATTTATTTCTTTAAGGGAAATTGAAAGTAGAAATGGGAAAAAGACCCTGCCTATAAATCACAACAAAAGTTTCTCTGGGTTGAGCCAATAGGTCTGGACCAAAAGGGTTGAACTATGAAGGTACTTAAGAGAAAGGGTATAATGCTACCTGATGAAAGTCAGTAGAAGACTCAGGTTTTAAGGGCTGTGGGTTTGAGTCCCACCAGTGAGTTAGGGTCCCACTGAAACTGGTATAGGGGTTTGAGTCTCCTTTAGGTGGCTTGTATTTTGTTTCACTTTGTGTTAAGTTATTGTATTATGTGCTGTTATTGTATTATTTTGTGATGAGTTGTTAGGTTGCATATTGTAGTTTTGTGTTAGGTGATTGTTAGTTATTGTATTGAATTACAGTGGGTTCTGGACAATCACAGTCCCTTAAAATGTATCTTAGAGTATGCTTGTGAAATCCTGTGAATTTTGAGACTTTTGTTTGGGTATTTGTGATGACTTTGAAATTTTTCTGTGTGTGTTTAGAATGTCAGTGATGATGGGAAATGCCACCTTTACAGAAAGGGGAATTCCAAAACATTCCCCTCTAGGATGCATTTTAAAATACTAGGAACAGGTCAGGGATGGGACTCTCCGACCAAGAAACTGTTAATACAAAATTGTAATTATTGTGGCCTCTGAAGAAAGAAGAAAAATGGCCAAGGAATGGAACTACAAATGACAGTACTGTTTTATAACTTATGTTTTATAACTTATTTCATCAGAGGGAAAAGGGGATGAAGTGCCTTATGTGGATTTGTTTAATATACTGAGAAAACATCTGGAATGGTTTAAAGAATGTAAGTTGACACTTTTGCACCCATTTGTAATGGGTTTGGAAAAGTACAGAAAGACTCAGGGTAATAGTGGATTAAAGAGATGTTGTTGTTCCTACAGTATAGGCCAGAGGTGTATTAAACATGCAAAGAAGCCTTTGTTGAATTATGAAGAATTTGAGGATGTAGATACATTGGTGAGTCCTAAGAATCCTGCTCCAGAAGGAGCAGCAACAGCTGGAGGTGCGGGACCAGGACACGATATAGAAGAGGCAGCAGGAGGGTTAGAGGATGAAATGGAGAGTGTAGTGAGTAGGAGTAGCTCAGCTCAATATCCTTCCACTTGGAGACATAAGTGACTTGGAGTCACTTACTGGCCCCACTGTGAGAAACAGCAGGAACAAACATACCTTTGACAGTTAAAGTTCCTTTTTCTGTTAGTGAGCTCCAGACGTGAAAGAAAATGTCTGGGAGTTATAGGGAGGATCCTGAAAGAATGGCCAGGATGGTTGAAAGCATAATCAGAATTCAAGACCTAGATTGGAAGCATATTTAAGTGCTTTTGGATGCTTTTGTAGGTAGTATGGAGAAGCACATGGTAACAGACCCAGCTCAGAAATAGGTGGAAAATATGAAGGCAGGGAGACAGCTGCAAGGAACAGTGGATGCCAACTTTCCATTGGTAGACCTGCAGTGGGATCCTAATAATCAAGATAATAAAAAAGCCCTTAGAAACGATCAGAATTGGATCATATATGGCAAAAGGCATGCCATGCCAAAAGCAGTGAATTATAAGATTTATGAAATACAAGAACGACAGGAATCCCCTTCTGCCTTTTTAGAGAGGCTTAAAGCTGCTACTCAGAAATATACAAACCTCAACCCAGAAAAACAAGAGGATAAGATACAATTTGCATTGATTTCTATATGGGGCAATCATTACCAGGCATTAGAAGAAAATGGCAAAAAATGCAAGGTGAAGACTCTAGGAATTTAAGTGAAATGTTGGAGGTAGCTTGGACAGTGTATAACAACAGAGGAAAGATAAAGAAGGTGAAACAAGTCAGAAGATAAAATCAGAGGGAAGCCCAGCTTTTGGCTGCACTTAGTCAAGCTCCATGGGGAAAGGGAATAGTGAATGGTAGTGGAAAGGGTGTATATTCTGTCTTGAGAACTCAGGATAAGGTGAGACCCCCTTCTAGAGAGTCTCCGTTGGCCATGGATCAATGTGCAAAAAAAAAAGAAGGGAAAGTCCTCAGAAAGAATTAGATCCTGCTGTACGAGTTAATGAAGCTGGTGATGGTTCAGAGTGAGGAGGAGACTGAAGGAGAATGGGGGCATCATCTCTGGCTGAACCCCTGGTTACAGTGAAGCTGGGGAACGAGTATTTAGATTTTCTAATAGACACAGGAGCAGCATATTCAGTAACTAATACATGTAAGGGAGGGATTAGTAAAGATAAAATTAGCATTGTTGGTGCTATTGGGAAAACCCAGGAAAAATTCTTTTTGTAGCCTTTAAAGGTGCAAGTAGGGAAACAACGGGTAATACATCAATTTTTATATGTTCTGGAATGTCCAGTAAATTTGTTGAGGAGAGATATGCTCAAGCAGGAAGCAAGGCTCTCATTTAAAGAAAGGAAAATATCAGTTGATGTACCTGAAGTAAATTGGGCCAACACCAGAGTTTTTATGTTATGGGTAAAGATACAGATTGATGCACCTACAGAAATGGAAAAGGAAGTGAATCCTGAAGTATGGGCAACCTAAAGGCTGGAAAAGTCAGAAAAAACATCTGGTAAGAACCAAATTGAAGCCTGGAGCCAGGCTGGTAAAATTGAAGGAGTATCCTATTCCTAGATTAGCTAAAGAAGGATTACAAGAATTAATAGGTAGGTTTCTTAGGCATAGTCTTTTAGTAAAGTTTGAGTCCCCTTTAACACTCCAGTATTGCCTGTTCAGAAACCAAATGGGAGTTACAGAATGGTACAGGATGTACAAGCCATAAATAAAATAACAGAAGACCTTCAACCTCTAGTGGCAAATCCATATACTCTTTTAACTGCTTTGAGTGATAGCCAAAAATGGTTTTCAGTGTTAAATCTTAAGTATGCCTTCTGCATGCCTGTTAGCCCAGAAAGTCAACTGATATTTGCTTTCGAGTGGGAGAATATTCACAACAGGTGAAATGCCCAGTTCACCTGGATGGTATTGCCACAAAGATTTGAGAACAGCCCCACAGTGTCTGGGAACCAATTAGCAAAGGAGCTGGAGGATTGGAGACTGGAAAACCATGAGGGAAGCCTGCTCCAATATGTGGATGATATCCTTATCATGGAAGAGGAAAGGAACCAGTGCTAGACACTGACACTTTGATCAGTGACACATTGATTGTTCACAAGACACTAGTCTTGTGAACTTTATAGGCCAATAGGGATGTAGAATATCCAAAGATAAAGCACAGATTGTCAAAAGCGATGTGATACATTTAGAATTTGATCTGTCACAGGGAGAAAGAAGGTTGGGACAGAGTCACAAGGAAGCCATTTGCAAGATTCCTGAACTTACGTGTCCCAGAGAACTGAGGGCTTTCCTGGGAATGCCTGGGTGGTGCAGACTATAGATACCGAATTATGAATTTATTACAAAACCTCTGTATGAGGAACTACAAGGGGAGAACCCCCATCTGGAATGGACTGATTAAATTTGACAAGCATTTAAGGAACTTAGAGTGGCTCTGATGAAAACCCCTGCTTTAGGACTCCTTGAATTGAGGAAAACCTTTGAATTATTTGTATAGGAGTGATCTCACCTGGCTTTAGAGGTCCTGACGATTTGAGAACTAGAGAAAGCTGGTGGGATATATCACCAAACAATTAGACTTGGTAAACCAAAGATGGCCATGATGCTTATGAATGGTAGCAGCCACAATCCTCTTCATAGAGGAGATGAAGAAACTGACCGGGATAGAAAATTTCTGTGTTTGCCCCACACATGATGGCAGCAGTTTTAGAACAGAAAGGAAGGTACATTAGTTGTGTCTTAGCTGAATGCATAAATATCAGGTGGTCCCCCTACAAAGGGATGATGTGGATCTCAAAACAAAACTATGATAAACCCTGCCATGTTTCTAAACCACAAAGAGTCTGTTGCAAATCTGGCTCATGACTATCTGCAAGCCATCAGAGCAGTCTATGCAAGCAAATCTGATCAGCATTTTTGAGCTGAATTCTCCCTCTTTTTCACAGTTTTAACTCTGAAAGTATTTCCTTATGGTTTTCCTTATGGTTTCATAGGAGTGAAACTTTAAAATAGCATATAAATTTTGTGGCATGATAGAGAGAAGATAAAATTTATGCAGATTTCAGGATAATTCCAAGCCCTTTGTTCTTTCTTAAAGCTATGAAAGGCTATAAAAATACAGGCTTTGAGTAAAGTATGGACCATTTGATTTTAAAGATGTCAAATATGCTTACCACGACTTGCAAATGCAATCATAATGTCTGCATATCCTAGGTATATTCTTCTGAACTGCAGTGGAGTCACATTACTCCATACTGTAAAAGCCCTTTTAATTGCACGATCCACTTTCCTCATGGATAGATCAGGTGTATAGTTTAGAATCCTGGCAGCAAAAGTAAACAGATTAACGTCATCTAGGGCTTCACAGAAACCCACATAGTTAATCACAAAGAAATACCTTTCCCCATAACACCTGAAACATCACTAACCTGTAAGTCAAATTGTTCTTTGACCATTTTGGACTTCCAGAAAATGTTTTATACTCTGCTACATCAGGGACTCCACATCTGGGCTGAGTCAATATTCCTTGTGTTTCTATGTCTAATTTTCCAGTTACATTCAGGTGGAAAAACTTCTGCATTTCTTTAATCTTATCTTCTAAGTTTAGGCTTCTGGTTTTTGAAAGACCTGGAAAGAATTCCTCAAAATATTTCTGGAATAAGAAAAGGAAGATAAAAGTTAGTACATATATCTGTGAACTTTTGGTAATTTCATTTTACATTTGATTGAATTGTTTCATAGTCCTGCAGTCATGGCTAGTTTTATGCATGTTTTTCTTCCAATTTCAGGTTACTAAATGCTGTTCTCTCTGTAGTATAGATTAGCATATATAAAAAGAATTGCAATAGCAGTGAAGCACTGTAAGCAAGAAATCCTTTTAAGTAAACACAAATTACTAAGCATTCAAATCCACAGTCTTCCAATGTAGTCTATCTTAAATTTTTTAGATGTTTTTAAAAATACATGTTCCCCTCCATTTTCCAGTTAGAACTTCATCTCTTTTCTAAATTGCTTAGTGTGTCTAAGCTAGTCAGCAAGTTTCATTTGATTTACATCTCCTCTGCAAGAACTGTTGTGGTAATGTAAGATAAGAAGATAATATAAACAGCTAGAAGAGCAATGTAGAAGCTAAATAAAAATCAAGTTATTCATAATGCATCTACTTGGCCCCAACAGTAACATACCTGTATTTTTTCCAAGGCTCTGTTGCTCAATGATTCCTGTTGAAGTTGTACTGGAAAAGCAAGACTCTCAGGTAGGAGGATAACAGCACAAAGTAGGAGGTACTGCATAGTGCCCAGCTTGCCAAGGAGCCTTGCTACAGCAGAAAGGTTTTGACCTTCTGTGTCCCAAGACCACAGCTAAAATGCTTATATAGATCCTGACAGTTACCAGTGGCAATTAAGTGACTCACTTTTTGGTGGTGTTAATGTAATGTCATCACTATTCTAAGAACCAAATGAAAGCATGTTAAATAAATCTTGTGACTTCCCTGTTGATGTCACATCACAGACAGCAGCCAGCTTTGTCTCTTTTCATGTTATTCCAATAGCGAAACCACAGGGTCATAGGGAAGTTCACCTTCTGTAACTTCATCAGTACATTTACTGTATAATCACTTCTTGCTGCACTTCCCCCAGGTTCCTTATACACAAAGGCATTTTGCAACAGCCTTTTGGCCAGACAGCCTGTCTATATTAATTGATGCAGAGGCAGAAATGAGATGAGATGGATGGCAGTGCTATCACTGAAATCACTGGCATTTCCTAGGGAGCATGAACAACACCAGCTAGGTGATTTTTCTTATCTAAATTCTCTTGTGAGCTCTGTGCTGCAGGAAATCCAGTTCAATGAAGTTAAAGAGGTTTCTGCTGTTTTCACAGAGATCAGAAGAGAGCTCTTTATGTGTCCTCCGGAAATAGGAAGCTGTGGGAATCCTTCGTCCCTTTCCTCCTAAATGGCATTTCAGGAGTGTCTCTTTACGTTGGAGAATGAGATATAAAATATAATTTAAAAGAATGGTTGAAAGTGCTCAGAAAAAAAGAGAGTCTCAGAAAAACAGCGAGGTCTCTGTTAGGGTAAGGCCTCACAAATGTGCATCTATCATCTACCTCTGGCAGTACCAATGTATTCTGATGGGGGTCCATGAAGCACTGGCAGATAAAACCAAAGCTGAACAGGACAGTCACAATCTCCCTGGTCACCAGATGCCAACAGTGGTTTCAGTTTCACTCTGCCAAATCCGACTGGAAATGTTTTTGAGGAGTGGAAACACCAGTGCACAGGCTGGCTTGTGATTTTTTTCAGGCTGTGCAGTTTTTTGACCATTTTACCACTAATCCAAAAGGGAAGGTGCATAAATGGGAAAAGACCATTACATTTTCTCACAACAGGATAGTTCATATGGGTACAGCTGAATGTGTATGGAAGAGTTTGTGGGTTACTACCATTAGTCCAATATACTTCTGATTGATGTGACAAGAAAGACTGCTTTCAGAGAGAGGTGATCTATACCAAAACACTGCTGTGTTATGCAGGAGAGGACTACATGACACAGTAATGTCTGAAACAGTTGCTAAATGAACGATGCTTCCACTTGATATTGAAAACAGCCCAGACACCTGCCATGTGATCATTTCTGTACATTTTGATATGCTTATGAGCAATGTTTTTGATTTCCAAATTTTAAAGTTTTATTATTAGGAGCAGGTTCATTTTTTCTTCCTCAACAACTGACTTTATGGCTGACTGGCAGTAAAGTTGGATCTGGACCAGGGTCTGGCTGGCAGGAGATGAAGATATATTTAAACTAGTTCGAGCTCCATGACTCTATTGTGTGGTACTGATTATTTCCTCATATATGTAAGTGGAATTTGAAAGCCTTCCAAGCCCCATTCCAGTTGACAGACTATTGAGCAATTCATACATATCTTTAACCGCACCATAGACAAAACTGAAAAGGAGAGTTTAAACATAAGAGCTTGCTGACAAAGGACAGACATCATGTTCCATTTTACTTTCTGATGGAAATTTGTCAATACACCTTTTTTTTATATGTATATATTTTTTTTTCCCTTTAAAAAAAAAAAAAGAGAGAGAAGGGGTTTAAATGAACACTGGACTTGAATTGAAAAAAACCCACAACTTTACATTAAAAGCATTTTCACTTATTTGAGCTTGAAATCATCAGGAATCAATCTCATTCTAATAAAATCACTATCAAAAGGAAATGTATGCTGATTTTTAGATCTAGCTGTGTGCCAGCCAGCACAGCAGACTTTATCTTTGCAGACTTTATCTTTTTGTGTACTTTGCAGACTTTATCTCGAATGACAGAAACTGTTGTGGATCCAAATATTATGGTCATTAGTCATATCATTTACATGCATCAGAGAACCTGTGCCTATGCCAGAGAGTATGGCCTGTGTAGAGAAGTTTCAGGGGGTCAGAAGAAACTCTGTCAGAGACATGCAATTGTAGAAGTTGCTGTGGCCACAAAGTGAAAATAAAAGCACTCCATGATGTAAAATTCTGTTTAGAAAACTCACAATATTTCCACTGAAATGTTTACATTATAACATTTTCTGAAGTGAGTAAATCTTTCCTGAGGAAGGATGCTTTGTGAAACTATGTCCTATGCAGAACTCACAGATAGGCATCAGAGCTCAGGAATAAAACTGGGCTATCAACAGAAAAAGGTAAGTGAGGGTTGTCTTTAAGGGTAGTCCATTGCCTGGACACTGGCTGGACATCAATCTGCTTGCAGGAGATGGTTGGCTTTTGCATTACACCCCACTTCCCTCTCCCCCAACTTTCTTTCATTTATTAAACTGCCTGTTTCTGAATCCATGAGTTTTCCCCTTTTTGCACTTCCTAATCTCTCACCCATCCCACTGTACACTGGCCTCTGAGCAACATGAATTTAAAGTCCCCTTATGGTTGTTAAGGGCCATTTTGCTTGACTGAGGCCTAGACTGTGGAGGGAGGCACATCTTCATGTTTTCTGCACTCCATCTCCATAGATTTTACCCCGAGGAGGTTCTCCTCAAAGGAGTTCCTTGGCACCTGGAATCCAGGACTATGCCTTTCACAGGCTGTGTGAAGGTCAAAACTGCCAGTCATCCCTGCCTGAGCACCAAGGTCCTGCCCGAGCCCCTCAGCACTGTGTCAGCTTGTCCTTGGAGAGACGCAATCCAATTCTTCCCTCCTCTTTGGCTGGATCAAGGTGCATTGAGATTATTTCCAAGCAGGATCTACCTCACATCCCACTGCTTTAGGGGAGAAAGGGCCTGAGGAAGGGATTAGTTGTTCAGATTCAGCACAAACAATGTGACAAAACCTAACACATCTAAGTTACTAATACTTAAGCAAATTTAATATGTCTCAACTGTGGAGTTACCATCTTCTTGCAGTATCTAGAATAGGTTTGCATTTAATGACTTCTTATTTACAACAATTTAATTGGGTCATCAGGTGGGAAGGTGATGTAAGTATACAGATAAGTTTTTATAATAATAATTTTGAGCAAGAAACTACAAGGGAAATGGCATTCCTGTAAATGTTACCTACCTGTGTTTGTTATGTAATCCTCCATTTTTTGTCTGCTTATTTGGTCAATGATCAGGAATCTTTCTGTCCTCCAGATACCAGATACATCTGGATCTCCCAAAATTTTCCATAAAATAATGCACTTCATTCAATTTTAATAGAAGTCATAAGATATAACCTTTAGGTGCATACAGTGTTTTCTTCCTCTAGGAGCACATTTATGGGACATGGGGAAGTAAAGAGAACAGGAGGTTGGTCAGCTGTATTTAACTGCAGTGTGGAGCCAAAGCTTGCTGGGCAGGAGTAGTGGCATAACCTCCTGAAGTCACCTGTCATTTTAGTAGCTGGCTGTCACCATCCATTTGTAAATCTGTCTCAACACTGTCTTTACAGACTAGTTAAGATGCAGTCTAAAGCCCTGTGTACATCTTGTCTTAACAAAACCATCCCTTCAGGTTGGAAACCTTTAAGTTATTACTTGTACTAAAGCAATCTCAGCCTGTGTGTAATGCTGCTGTGCATCTCTGTAATAAACAGCAGAGTCCCATCTAAAACAGACTCATGTAATAGTGTTGCAATGGCTGGCAGAGTAGCTGTGGCAGCACAGGGAGGCATGCTGCACTTGGTCTGTCCACACCCAGAGTAACCCAAACTCAGAAGCAGTCCATGTCTGAAGTTTTTCCAGACTCATCCTGAGGGTCTGCACACTTCTGCATGTGCCGGGACAGTGTGGTGAGTTTGGGATTCAGTGATGATGGAGGCCAAGGTTTGAAAGGCAGGGTAGACACAACAAGACTTTACCTTCTTGTGCCTTTATCTGTGCTGAGCCTCATGGACTTGTATAGGTCTTTGGAAAAAGTAGTGGAAGTATAAGTAACATTAACCAAAATTTTTCATTTAGCCTGATTTGCAAAATCCTATTTCTGTCAAAAAATTAAACAGCTCCAAAACACCAGAGAGTTGACAGACTTTGTAAACTGACATGCAATAAAACAATTCCAGAGGAATTACCAGGGTTTGATGCTGTAGTATCAAAGGTGTGAGATTGAATAGGAATGCTGTCAGCACAAGACCACTGTAGAAGCTTGACTTAGCTCTTGTGTATTAGAAAGAGATGAGATTCAGACAGGAGGATTGCAAAAAACTAAAACCAGCCATATGTGAACACACAGGTAAAAAATTTATTTACACCTTTTTTTTTTCACCAAAAAGTCATCAGCTATGATCATGATTCTTGATTCAAATGACTCTTGATTCACAGCACTGATTCATGGCTAGAAGCTGTCTGCTGGGCAGACAGGTCATCTGGGTGTGGGGCCGGTCCTTTTCTATTCCTCTGACTTCCAGTAAATGAGTATAAAGACAATAACACCACCTTGCTGGTAAACTTGGTTATACTACTGAGATGTTCTTTCACCAAAAAATTCCTTCCTTAAATAAAGTGACAGCCTCTGTTTCACACAACACAAGTTTTCCATCATGTTGTATTTTGACTTTATCACCATTAAAAACAGCACAACTATTAAAAAAACCCCGCATAACCAAATAAAAACTTGTTGTACTTGGGTGGTGAATCGTGTCACAAAGAAGTCTCACTAACTCCAGAACAGTTCTTCATGTAGCTGCCTGAATGGTTGCTTAACCAAAACCCATGTGAGTAACCATTTTACTGACTATTTTACATTACAAACACCTGAAGTGTGCTGTTTCCCACCTCACAGACTGTTGTCCTTAGTTTTAATAGTACTCCATGCATGTTTTAATAGTAGCCCTGACTCAATCTGTGATGCACTTACCTCAGATTTTTCCACAGAACTGCAAGAAGTACAATCAGATATAGCCACAAGACCTCTTAACTGTTTTCTTTATTCTGTTATGGTGAATATATAATTTAAAGGCAGTAAATTTCCCATTAAAATAATTGCCTTACAAGAATAGTATAAAAATTCTTGCATCATTGCCTTGACAAGATGCACTGAGCATAGGAACATCCTCTCACCTTCTTCTAACTTTTATTTGCCATTTGCTTTTTATGGTCTAGTATTTTACTTTTTCACCCTATCTGATCTTCTACTTGAGTTTGATTTTTCTCTCTCAGGGGGTCTCTTCTTTAGATTATATAAAATTTACCAAACTATTAGAGCTGCTTCCAGCCATACAATATGCAACAAAAGAGTATGTTACAATAGTGAACAAAGTTTACATAATAGATATAGACTTGATGGGATTGCAACTGATTATAGCAGGAGTTTGACACTGTCTAGTTTGTAAAAAGATTAATAAATGCATTAATACACACACATAAAAAGAACTTGGTTGTTCATCTAAAAAAAAAATTAATGTCAAAATGCCACTTTATTTCCTGTAAGTACAACCTCCTGCCTTTTGTAAGGCAATAACCTCAGGCAAAGCATTACTGAAATGAAGCCCTGTCCTTGTTCCTTTCTCCTTCTTCTCATTTTTCTTTGTTTCAAGAAATGAATTTTCCTTTGTTCTTACCCTCCTACAAGCCTCACCACCAACAAGCCAGAACCAGGAAGCATGTAAGACATCTGAAACAGGAGATAGGCAGATATTAGTGTATTGGGTTTATGTAGTAACAGTTTGGTAGTGGTGGAGCTGCAGGGGTGGCCTCTGTGCAAAGATACCCGGAGATGCCCCCATCTCAGATACAGCTGGTTCCAGCAGGTTCTAGTAAACATGTTGCTGCCCAAAGGTGATCCCATCGATGATGCTGGTGGTGCCTCATGGTGACATGCTAAAGAAAGGGTAAAGAATGCTGCACAGTAGCTGGGAGAGAGAAGTGAGAAAATGTGAGACAAACATCCCTGTAGACACCCAGGTCAGTGAAGAAGGAGGGGTAGGAGGTGCTGAAGGTGCCAGAGCAGAGATTGCCCTGCAACCTGTGGCACAGACCATGGTAAAGCAGGTTGTCCTCCTGAAGTCCATGGAAGTCCATCCATAGTGTAGCAAACATCCACCTGAAGGTGGCCCATGGAGGAGCAGAGTGGGTGGACATGTTCTGAAGGAAGGTGTGACCCTGTAGGAAGCCTGATAGGAGCAGGCACCTGTCAGGAACTGCAGCCTGTGGAGAGAAGCCCATCAGGTGTAGGTTTTCTGACAGGAGTTGTGATTCTGCAGGGGGATCCACGCTGGAGTGAGTGAGAGAGACCCCATACTGGAGCAAGGAAGAGCATAAGGAAGGGGCAGCAGAGGTGAAATTTTATGAGCTGACTCCAGCCATCACCAATACATCATAAATGTATTTATTTAATTAAATACATAAATTACGTTTATTATATTAATTTTCCCCAAGTTGAGTCTGCTTTGCCCATGATGTTACTGGTAAATGATTTTTCTGTCCGTATCTCTACCTACAAGATTTTTCATCTTATTTTCTCACCCTGTCCTGCTGAGGATGGGGAGTGGGACGGGGGCTGGGTAGTCACCTATCAGCCAGCCAAGGTCAAACCGCTAGAGTTAGAGAGCTTTCAGGGAAAATAAAGGGAAGGAGGAATTTCACATCACAATTTCATCACTGCCAATATTGTGCTTAGTTTCTTTTCCAGGTACCAAAGTTTATGTCTATGTCTATATTAAAGAGTAAAGTGGATGTGGAGGGTGAAACAGTGGGTACTGAGGCCTGGTCACCTATGTGGGAGGAGGCAGCTCTGGGCCAACTCAGATCTAGTCCAGCAGGCTGAGCTTCCATGAATGGGGTGGTGTGCTTTTTGGCTCAGTACCATCTGAGCTCCAGCTGCTCCCACTGTGAACCCAAGAATGAAGATGGCTGGGAGACTGGTTTCAGAAACACACGACTGGTCTGAAGTTAAACACTCCCAGAGGCACATCGAATGTCCTGACCTTTTAAAAGCAACTTGACATCATTATGTTTTGTCCAGAAGAAATTGTCCCTGCTGGGTGATTATGGCTGATCACAGATCAGGAACAATAGCCACCTGTGTATTTTAATCCTTTATGATCCTTTATATTAATGTGTAACAAAAGAAGATTGAACATTAAAGGCAGATTCTCTCCAGTCCTCACTCTGTGCCCAGAAGTTTACTGTAAGTAAAGTTTACATTTTTATGGGAGGAAGATACTAGATTTTTTTGTTTGGTTGTTTTTTTGTGGGTTGTTTTTTTTTTTTTTTTTTTTTTCTACAAATTAACAGCCCTTTGCAGTAAGAATTAATTTGTCACAGCATCCTGTCTGCATGTGACTTTCCACATCCTGTTGCTACTGTGGCTTGCTCTGGAAGTAGTTGTCACTTATTGGTCTGCAAAGGGTGGAAGGAGTTTGACTCTATCACACTAGTAACTGATCAGTGATCCCACCATGACAAGGAGAAAAAAAACCCAACAAAACACAACAAACCAATAATTTTAGACCATTCCAATAGGGCTGTTTATCTGTAGTTTACAATTAGTTTAAATTCATCATTTGTGTACAGTGAAACCAGAGATGTTGCACCAGGGATGTGTTGTCTATTGAGGTCACAGCAGGATGTTAGTCTGTACTGGGTGTTATAGCTGTTGCACTGTGGAATATGACAGCTTCCCATATCCTGAGAAAAAAGTAGTCACTTCAATAATGTAAATGTTCTCATCTAGAAAGTGTGTCTTTTCCTGCACTTTATACAGACAATAGCACCAGATCTTATCTACAAAAAGGGAAAGGTGGATGAACCTGGGAACTATAGGCCAGTCAGTCTCACCTCTGTGCCTGGTAAGATCCAGAGAAGGGCCACAAGGATGATCAAGGGGCATGTGCACCTCTCCTGTGAGGGCAGACTGAGAGAGTTTGGATTGTTCAGTCTGGAGAAGATGAGGCTCTGGGTAGACCTTATTGTGGCCTTCCAGTATCTTAAGGGGGCCTACAAGAAAGCTGGGGAGGGACTTCTTAGGCTGTCGGGCAGTGATAGGACTAGAGGGAATGGATTAAAACTGGAGAGAGTTCTATTCACATTAGACATTAGGAAGAAGTGCTTTAGAGTAGGGGTGGCGAGACACTGGAACAGGTTGCCCAGAGAGGTGGTGGAGGCCCCATCCTTGGAAGTTTTTAAGATGAGGCTGGATGGGGCTCTGAGCAACCTGCTCTAGTGGGAGGTGTCCCTGCCATTGGAACTAGATGATCTTTAAGTTCCCTTCCAACCCTGACAATTCTATGATTAGGCAAATATATCATGCTCTTGGTGACACCAGTGTTTTTAGAAATAGTGATCTTCATTCCTTGCCTTATTATCATATTTTCCTGTGAAGAAATAAAAACTTGTTATTGTTTTGATTCAGAATGTCTGACCTAAACCACTGAAGGTGGTTACAATAACTGAAAAAATATGTGAGCTGGAGTTATCTCTGGGTAAACTCTGCCATGGTTTGCAATACCTGTCCCGCAGGCTTCAAAATAATCCCAGCCCATGCCTGCCTGATTGAAAACTGCAGCAGAACATAAAACAACTCTATAGCTGCCCACCAAGCCAAATTTGTAGGCATTGTTGCATGAAAGCAAAGTGCACATGATCACACTAGAGGTCTTTAAGATGAAAATTGAGATCAACTGGTTTTATGGTGATTGACAGTTTTCTCTGTTGGATCCACTGTATAGCTGCCCTGTTATATAGTTTATAGCATCTTTTATACCTCTACAGATTTTGACTCTGTTGCGGTAAGACATTTTCATAATTCTTTTATTTCTACATCATTTGTGTACAGTGAAACCAGAGATGTTGCACCAGGGATGTGTTGTCCATTGAGGTCACAGCAGGATGTTAAGTCTGTACTGGGTGTTATAACTGTTGCTATAAACGAGTCTACTTTATATGGCCTTATTTCTTTACCACATTATCTTGTAATATGAATTAAAAGAAACAGATGTGAAATCAGAAAACATGATTATTTACTTATTTTTTCATATGCATTCTGCAGGCTCTTCACCCTATGCAACATTTATAGTAGCATAAAATTTACTTGCAAAGTAAGTATAATGGAAGATCATAGAAAGATTTATATTATTAGGGACTCTATACATACAGGTAAGTGAAATGAATAGAGACTAATGCTGTGAATGGAACAAAGTGTGACACAAGTATACCTCAGGATGGCAATACACTTTTTTGTATGGTGAACAGGCCGTACATGAATACACTAAACACCTAAGGGAGTATTATGATATGTGAATAGTGAGACTAATATCTGTAGATACATAGGAGAAGACATTGCTAAGAGAAAAGATTTTAACATGCCTATGCTTAATGCAAAAATGTAATGGTTAATTGTGAGAGAAAAATTTCTGTAATGATCAATCTGCTTGAAACATGCCAGTTTCCATTTTAGGGGTACAACTTCATACAATTTTACCAACTTACCAGTTGAGCTGTGTGGAGGCCTCACTTTTAGCTATCATGTGATGCAAGCATCCTTGCAGAGATCAGGAAGCTATCCCCACTTCGAAGTGAACCGGGAAGACAATCTACTGGAGTATAAGCGTTTATTTTTTCAGCAATTTTCTGGCCACCATCACACAATAAGACTATACTACATCTTCTTTGTGGGGGGAGGAGAGGTTCACTTACTTCATCTGTACTAACTAAAGACACACTGCTGCCACTAACAGCTTTTGAACATTACCAAAGGGAAAAAAAAAAATAAATCAGCTTTCATTTCACCATTACAGATGGGAGAAGTTCCAGACTAAAATCATAGAATCATAGAATAATAGAATGATAGGGGTTGGAAGGGACCTGCAGAGATCATTGAGCCCAACCCCCCTGCCAGCACAGGAACACCTAGGGCAGGCCACACAGGAACAGATCCAGGAGGAACTTGAAAGTCTCTAAAGAAGGGAATCCATAACTTCTCTGGGCAACCTGTTCCAGAGTAGTAACTAGCTATCAGTTGAATCTCTCAGACAGATAAAACAATTCTCAAAAGCAAGAATGAGATAGATGGATATTCAGAAAAAGTCTCTGGGTTCACAGAAACAGGTTCGAAGAGACCTGCATTCTCAAAACCACATATCTACTCTAGTTTGACAAGAAGCATAACTGCTGTTTTGTGGTAAGGCAGGACCAAAGCTGGTGCACTTTGCAGGAATTCTTACATTTGTTATTTTTTAAACTACAACATTATGAATATTTATAACTAACTATTCTCAAATTAAACTGATCCTACAAACTGAGCATGGTTATAGCATTATTACCCTCCTCGAGAGGGGGTGAGGATGGACAAGCAATCCACACAGCTCAGCTGGACTGGATCTGTTAAAGTGTCAGTCTGTGATGTACTTAGAGATGGTGTGGTGTGAATTAGATCAGCTACTTCACCACTTCCAGACTTTTTTTCCCCAACAGATAGATTTCTTTCACATAACATGGAAAAAACAGCTGAAGTTGCATTAGCTTTTAATGATTATAGAGTACATTCCTGTGAAACTGAAAGAAGGGAATCCTACAATAGTAGATAGATGCTGTGAAACCACTGTAACAGAAGATGTCTGAAGCTATTACTGTTCTGACAGAAATGGCATGCAAGAATTTTATACCAAGTGGAAGAGAGAGTCCAGTAGAAAGCAAAAAGCAGAAAGCAAGCAAACGTGAACTAAGAATATATACATGTATAATCCAAACTCTAGCTTTGCCTCAGATGCTATCACATTTGACCCTTTTTACATGCAAAGTCACATTGGATTGTGGCACTCCTCTTGAGCCTCCCTTAAGCAAGAGAACCAGCACTAAGCACAGAGAGCTAATCAAGGTTAATGTTTATTAGCAGGTACTGCTACACCACCCTCTGCCATAACACAGCCATTCAGCTCAAGGTTGCATCAGATCTAGACAACACACTGAAATCTGGTTTGGGACTTCAGCCTTGTCTTCTCCAGGCAGGACAGCATATCAGTAATCCTGTCCCTATCAATGCTCTCCTTCAGGACTTTTTTTTTTTTTTAATTTTCACCATACTAATCACTTGACTGAAAGGCCTACTACATCAACATGACTACTTCAATTTTTCAGTTTTTCTTCGTTCCCTCACACTCATTTAGCCTTTCAACTTTCACACCATCTGGCAGTATCATAGTACATATCTAAAACTGCACAAATGAAAATGTTTTTAAAATTAATTTCCTTTAAAAAGTCAAACAACAGTAGTGGAAAGTATACTGTGTATTTGACTAGTTCAGGATTTCTGAGGTGCTTGGAAAAATCAAGTATTATTAAATCCAAAACTATAGTGATAAATGAAACTATAATTGATGTAGAAAGAGAAAAATAACAGATGAACATCATAGCAAAATGTCCTTAAAATTGCTGTTGGAGTCATGTGAAGTGTGTGGAAGTTTGGTAGGAATGATTAAACGCTTTGAACTCTGCATAATGAGGGAAGAGACCACAAAACAGCAATATATGAGAGATCCAACTTTAGCAAACTGAGTAATCTATTCAACATGAAATGTGGCAATAAGGCCTTGAAACAAAGGCTGGCAAAAGGTAAAAGGTGTGATGAAAACTGTCAATATTTGCTTCCTTCGTGGGGATCCTGTTATCCTGTGCAAGCTCAGCCCTGGTGTGTACCTTGGCTATTGATGGCGAGAGCATAGGTATGGTCCCCAGTCAAGGAGGAGCACAATAAGTGACCTGGAGGGTGTATGTGGCTCTGTAGGAAGCTGGTGAAGGGACAAGGTCTGACTGCTCACCAGCTGCTTGTGCTCAGCTGCAGAGCACACGGTGCTGAGCTTGTCAGCCTGCTGCTTCTCCAGACCTGAGCCTGGCCTTGAGGAGAGCTCTCTAAAAGGCAGCATTGCTGCAGCTGGTGACTGCTCCTGGTCTAGCTACTTCTGCAGCTTCTGGTTTCTGCACATGGGGTGTCAGGTCCTCCTGGACTGTAAAAGACATGAACATCCCTCTGTAAAAGTGTTTTGTACTGTCTTGTGCTGACCTGCCCAAATGAGATCCCTGTAAGTTTTCAGGCCCTAAAAGAAGAAAAGCAGAGGTCGTAATTAGTCTTGTTAAGGCTTATTAAGCCTGTCTCCAGAAGGCATAATGTTTGTCCCGGTGCAACGAATAATCATTGTCTTTGGGAGTAAGCAAAAGATACCAGATGCAGGTACCCTGTGTGAAGGAATTTGCATGAACAGATATTATCTTCTACCAGCAAAAGCACGTTGCTTTGCCTCTAGAAACCATTAATCAAACTGAGTTATTGCTACTAAGTCAGTGTAGTACCACTTATTCCCTCCCTGCTTGCTTTGGCTTAGGTTGGCGTTGTGAATTTGATTGATGCTCTTATGCTAAAGTCCTGCTGTCAGAATTATGGAAAATGCTTAAAACTGAGCAGGTGTGATACTAGACCCACCTATGCTATGAAAAGACACTGGAATGGCCTGCTGCGGGAGGTGGTGGAGTCGCCATCCCTTGTGGTGTTTAAGGAAAAATTGGATGAGGCACTTAGTGACATGGTCTAGCTAGGTGGTGTGGTGTCAGGTCTTAGGCTGGACTTGATCTCAAAGGTCTGTTCCAGCCTCTGTGATAATCCTGTGTAATTCTGTTTAAGTTCTGCCTGACCATGTTATTAAAAATTTAAATTATTTATATCATTCAGAGTGATGGTAACTCAATGAACTCAGGTTCCCCAGCTTATTCTTCTATATAGAGCAGAGAACGGGGTTTTCATGTCAACATGCTGTATAGGCTAAAACAAGGGAAAATAAAATCCATGGAGGGCGGTATCTGTTTTGTTGAGGCTACACCTAGTAAGGTGTATTAAGTCCCTATTCAGAATAAACACAAGGACATGCCAATTCCTTTTGGGTTAGTTAAATAATTAATACTCGATGTAAGGATTCAAAAACATAAATAAGCAAACAAACAAACAAACAAACAAACAAAATACCATAAAAATGATTATAATTACTGGAGTTAGGAAACTATATCAACCAGAGACTTTTTTTAACAAAGCATTTCATGTGAAGTACAGGTATCATGGACAGAAGTGGTGAAGCCATCTGGAATTTTATGCCCACATTGAATCAGACTGTGAGGTACATTTAATTTGGAAACATATAATTTTCCTTCAAGAATCAGCAAAGCAGGGTGCAGTTTAAAAAAGAATTGACAGCATGTGCTGTGGTTGTGGTTAAATATTGAACATTACTATGCAGGATGAGGAACTAGTTAATAGCCGATCTTGAGCTGAATGGGATTAAAAACCCCCAATTTTGCTCTTCTGAAGAAGTCAAACATTCCAGAAGTAAAACCAATGAAATCATCATCTGCTCCAACAGGTGCTGATATTTCACATACCTTTTTGTGCACCATGCACCTAGAAAGGTGGGGGCCAAGTGAAAAGCACATAGAGGTGAGTCACAGAAATGTTATTTAAAACATAACTTCCGTGGAAAGGTTCAAGATAATGGGGTTGCTAAATCTAGAGAAGGAAGGGTTGGAAAAAGACACGATACCATTCCACAGCTACAGTGGGTCATAGTGGAAAGGGGGAAGGGAGGATCTGCTCTGGATGGATTTAGCTTAGCAGGTAGAAAAAATGTTCTAATACCAGAATAGTTAAGGTTGCATCAGATTATTTGGTGAGGAATCAGAATCTCCATTACAGTAAACTTTTAGGAACAAGAGGTTAAAAGACATCAGTCATTTATCTACCACTCTCCTTGGAGAACTGGAGCTGCATTTCTAAGTGCCAGCTTGGTTTTAGGAAAATAGGAGCAGAAAACCCAAAATTCAAGCACTTGAGTTTCAGATTTGTAGTACAAAAGCAAGTGAGGGATTGTTTTGTTTGACCAAATATACATTGCATGCATCTTTTTCTTGTTGTACCACAGGTGCTAGCATACTGAAAGGTCTTATGTAAAATACACAAGAAGTTGCATGCATGCAAAGGAGTGCTCAGTATTCAGATCAACAGCTGCAGGCTGACAGTGTCCTTTTAATTCCTCTGGATGTTAACATCCAGGCAGGACTTCTTCTCTGCATGTTCTTGAGAGTCAGAAAAAGGTAAAGCAAATTTATTTTAAAAATTCTTTATTTAATTTTACTTGCTCATGGTTCCTATGAATTATGTGTAAGGCTATGAACATTGCTGAAGTTAAGAAAATAATAAGTATGCTGGACCACTGTCAGCACTGCTCTTCTGGACCACAGACCAATGTGAAGGCAATGTAAATGGCTGAAGAACATTTCCTTCTTTGTGTTCTGCAGTAATGATTACAGCATGTTAGTGGTTTCAGCAGGCTCTGCTAGTCATTTTATATTTCTACATGATTTTGTTTCAAGCATAATGGAAGTAATTTACAGGCAGCATTGATAGCTGACTGATGAAGTCAGCATATTCTGCAAAATGAAGACTACATGTGAAAATATTAAATTTAAACCCCTTTTCCTTTGGCTCAACATTACATTTGCCACCTCCCTCCAACCCACTTAAAATTCTTCATTTTATTATTTTTTAATCCCAGAGAAAACTTAATTTCTTTACTTTTAAGTATTTTGTGAATTCCATCAAAATGAATGAAAATCTGTCTATTTTTACTGAAAGAACAGGATCAAAATCTCATGGAAACAGCTGATTCAAATAAACTATCTGTAACTATTCCTTATCAGCAAATCACAAAGTGATCTTAATGTAATTAACTTCATTTTTGTCTTTAAATTCTGTGAACTCTTAGAACTAAATGTCTTGAAACTAAATGAACTCTTAAGTTTGGACTCTTTATTCACATATTGATGGGAATGTTCCTGCACTGTTAGAGTCCTGAAATGCTTGGGGCTCACAGGAAAGATTTATGCACAGATGGCCTGTAGAGTCAGGTCCCAGAGGTGTGAAAAAAATTTTATTAATTATTATTTTCATTTATTTATATTTATTTAGGGATAGTATTGCTAAAGGACACTCATATATTCCATTTACAAATAAATGTACTATTCGTTCCAGGATTCAGCAAATTATTAAACCAAATTTAGACTAGAATTAATGTTGTTATGCTATGATGTATTACAAAGAGGAGAGAAGCTTCATCGTTCACATGGGGTACCATTTCAGTGCAGCTTGCCATACAAGGGCTGTGTTCTACTCAAGGCTAGAATAAAAAGGGTAGAATTACTCTGACATGAAAACTTTTGATTTTGTGAACATGTCCAAGAGAATGGTCAAATTAATGAGTTTAGTCTTAACATCAGATTTGAAAGTATCATTTAGCTTTCATCAGAAACTTATGCTGTTCAACTAATGAATAATTTCTGCCTTCTGTGATATATTGCGATAAATCAAATATATGGAATTTAGGATTTTTAGACCAGAATGTACAGTTGTAATAATCTCTTTTGAATTTCTCTATGGCACAAATAAAATAGTTTCTTTAACTTTTGTCCTTGAATTCTGTTGTGGTTTTGACTGCAGATTCCTGGGGTACCAGCTCTGCAGTAATTTCGTTGGGGAAAGTCATATTTGGCCTGGAATCAGGAACAAATCAAAGGATTTGACAGGAAGGATATGTTTCAATGGTGAGTACTACAAAAGAAATGTATACGTTTAGTCAGATGTAGCAATGCTGTGGATGGGTAGCTGTATGGCTAATGAATTCTCACACTACTGAGATTGTGTGCAATAACCCTAAACCTTCCATACAGATAAACCTTTTCCAAAGCCATTTTCCTGAGGAAATAGAAGGAAACAGTAAAAATCCTTCCTACAAAAATTCTTGTAAATTGATTTTTTTTGTATCACAGTACAAAATCCTTGGTGAAAAAATAAAACAGTTTTGACTAGGGGTCAGTGAGAACATGCTTGCTGAGTGGCAGGGTTGTTAGCTGCTGCACACAAGCAATATTGTATTTTCACACTTCCTGGTTTGCCACATCATCGTTCTGGGCAGGATCCAGAGCTCATAGAAATCAGCAGAAAGATTTCACTGGTAGGAGGTAGATGACTGATCTTGTGGGACATAGTCTGTTGTCATCATCTCAGTGAGTATTGCCTCCTATTTCCTCTCCTTCACATCCTTATACATGACCTAGCACAACATGACACCTGTCAAATAGGAAAAACCTCTTTTTTTATAGCAAAACACATATTGGATTTTAGCTTGTAGTTCCTGGACTCAGGTAAACAGTTCAAGACAAGAACCAAGTAATTTGAACCCAGAAGATAACAACCCTTGGGTTTTCCTTCCCTGTTATGTTGTCTGTCTTGTCTTTCAAATCCCTTGTAAATGTTAAGTCAGCGGGTCCTATATTCCCACTTATGGCATAAGCAACATTTAGGATTGCATGGAATTAAAATTACATGGGCTAATTAAAGAATTCTTTCCGTCAACATAAAGAGCTGCAACAGGTTAAGGGCAGCGGTAAGTAGATTCTCCTAAAGTGTCTGTCTCTGAGCAAATACTGCAAGAATGCATCATGATTTAACATCCTTGTGACATCCCTCTCTCATTCTCGCTTACCCCTTTATGCCAAATTATGTTTACAAAAGAAATCTCCATTTTTTTCCTGTAATGCACATTTTGATTGCCTTCTGCCATTCACACCAACGCAATTGATTCAAGAGAAGGGAACCTAATGGAAGAGCCAGAAAGGTGTAATTTAAATATTTTGATCATCAAACTTTAGTCATCTGAAATCCATCTTATGTCATTTATCGGGTTCTTTGTACATTCAAATATAAAGGGACAATCACTTAGAAGAAGCAAATAATTCTCTTACAAGAGGAATAATAGGTGTCATGAAGGACCCTCTGAATCTCTCATTCTCTAAGTAATGGCCATTGATAACGTCTAGAGAAGACACCGAAATCTTACATCCCTAGAATGGAGTGAGATGACTAAGAATGAGGTTTGGTAAGATTTTCAACCTCTAAAAGGTTTTCTTTCATAGATATTTTATATATGTATTTCTAAACACTGAAAACAATTTGTGTGAGTACCAAGACTTCGGTAACATATTTAAATATCTTAGTATTATATATCTTATGTATTATATATCTTATGTGAAGATTCCTTTCTGAACGGCACTTCTGAGAGTCAAAACATATACTCAAATATTTTGTGTTAAAGGGAACATGTGCCTTCACAATGCAGGACCAGTAGGTAATGCTTAGGTTGATTCCCAAGAAAGTATTTCAAGAAGAAACAAATGCACTGGGGAATGAAGAGGCACAAGCAGAGACCTATACTGGGTTTACCGGCACAATGATGAACAGGTACATAATACATAGTAATCATCTGTACACCATGGTTATACCTTTTTTCTCACCTCAATTTATTAATGTGCAAGTATATTCTGAATGTGTACTAGTTAATGTTTCTTTAAGATTTTGAAAGATGTGAGGTTGAGTTTGACTATGTCAGTCACAGTGCAGAAGTGTAACATTCAAGTTACTGAACAGATACTCTTTTTCTTCAGTTAATTTTCCCTTGGAGTGAAGCATTTTAGGCATTATCGAAGGAAGAACACCTTTCTGCTGTGTTACCATTCTACATCTCTAAAGCAATGAGTCAATATTAGTTCTGACACAGCCAGTGTCTAAGGATTGCAAACAGTCCTCACATTCATAGGAAACCAAGAAACAGAATTAACTGCTATGACTTCACATCAGGGATTCCACATTGTGACTGTATCTTTGTCACTTTCTGAGCATCCAACTTGCCAGGGATATGAAACCCAAAGAAAGTTTGCATTTCTTTAATCTTTCTGACTCACTGAACATATCTGTTTCTCTCCCTGAGGAGCTCTGGTCCATACTAAAAACTTGCTGCAGATATTTCTGTATGAAAGTGTCAGGTTCAGAGGTTGTTCATGACAGAAGGAAGATGGTCAAAACAAGATGTAATATGTCTAGCATCTGGAGCAAAACCTAAGAATATGGACATTTAAGGAAAAAAAGTCAAATGCAAATTCAGAAGCAAAAACAGAGAAAGACTCATGCCCATATCTCAGGCTATATTGTTGAAAGAGAAAACATCATTTCTGGATATGAGTTGTTGCTCAGCATGGGTGTTGAAAGGAGTTGGAGGACGCTGCAAGTACAGGAGGGAACTGGCAGGACCCAGTCTGCCCCTAAGTAGGCATGTGCTAGCGTCAGAAATCACAGAAGCCGGTCTGGTAGGGATTAAGAGCAAAATCCTACTTCCAACACGTGTTAAGAAGGCTCAACTACTTATAGGCTACTATAGTATTAAAAGTTAATCCTGAAAATAAAATTAAAAAAACACAAACCATTGTATTTATCAATGGTTATCCCAAAATCAAACCACGACATTTTAAAGAATGACCAGAAATACTCATCATAATGCTGTGGTAGTTCAATCTGAAGATGATGCACTTGTTACTTGTTCTGCTTTTTCACTTTTGTAACTTAACAATCGACTGACTTATATGGGCTTCAACTATCTTTTTAATCAAATGAAATAACCCACTCGAGTCAGATCAGTTCCTGGGAGCTAATTCAAGCCCCTCTAGGCAAATTCTCCTTCCATCTGGCTTGTCTGAGTAAGGGCTACTACAGGCATTGCTTCAAAGATACTTCACTCTTTCTGATAACAAACAGCTGCTTACTCCCCTCTTTCCCACTAGCTGGACTACGGCTATATGCAGTGTCCTACAGTTTTGCCAGGCTGAAGGCCTGGCAATCTTCTGACATCAGAATCTGGCCCATGAAGCCAAAGAATCCTACTTTGGAACCCAAAGATCCTACTTCTTTGTGTTGGTGCCTCCCAGGCTGTGAATGTGTTTGCACATACCTTGGACAAGGGAAAATCACCATGAGTTTTTCCTTCAGGATGTGTTGTAAGGTTAGGGAAAAATATAGTCCAAAGGTTAACAAAATAAATAAAAACGACCTGCTAACTTTGTATCTTCAACTTCCTTCTCAGCAGTTTTCCCCTACTGCCTTTCTCAGGCTCTACTGATGTGATTCATTCTTCCTGTGTTTTATATCTACTTATATTTTATATAAGATGGAGTTTATTCCTGAGCTAAGGTTCTTGTGGAAATGACACCATGATAATAGATGGTTCAAATACTTTAGGAAGAATGTTGTTCTGAAAGTACTTTAAGATTGATGGAAAAAACACTTGGACATAATATTATTAATGGTTGGACTTGACGATCTTGAAGGTCTTTTCCAACCATAGCAATTCTGTGATAATAGGCAATAATTATCTCCAAACACTGGTTCTGTCCAGTCAAATTTCCCCCTTTGTCTCTGGCCACTTGAAAGTGGTGATGTGTGAGTAAACCTCATACAAATGTACATGTAATGCTGAAACAGAGAATTGTGCATCTTGCTAATACTTTTCAAACAGCCACAGAAACAGAGTGGAGTGAACTCTTGCAGGGAGATCATTATTCTGTTAAAATAATGCAGTTTCGTGTTGAACAGAACAATTTTTGAGCTCAGTCTGATTTCATTAAATAATTTCAGCACTTTCCAAAAGTTTGGTCATTTTATAACTCTTAGATAAAGTATTTTTATCCTTTGTTACAAAATGATCTATCAAAGCTACATGTACCTAGAGTTTTAAAAACAGCAAATGAATCATTTCAGGTCAGACAAAATATTTTATTTGATTAAAACACCAGGACACTTAGAAAATTGTTTGCTTGAGTATTGAAGCAAAGCAAGTTACTCACAATCTGATGTCCAAATACAAGTTTCTGTTACTGAGAGACTTTAGGTGAGGTATATTGCTCCAAATACATAGTGCTTGTCACCTGTGTGGTAATCTTACCACTAAGGCAGCTCCCCTGATAGTAAGTATGTGTAGGATTTGTTTCTGTGTATTTGGACATTTTTCTTGGAATAAAATTGTACCTTCAAATATGTTCTTTATGCTTTGAAAAGGAAGGTACCTCATTTTCCTAAAGGGATCTGACTGGGAAAACGATTCAGGGACTTTGGATATTTTGACAGGGAAATTGAAGTTTGCATAATCAGTTCCTTGTCTTTGAAATGAGATAACAGAATATCAAAACTTCAAGAGGCTATGTCAACACAAGGCTTGAATATTTAACTCCTTGTGGTTTTACAGGCTGATCCCCATGCAATAACATGATGTATATTTGGCATTAACTTAAACCAGTCCTCAAAGGAAAAAGTATACAAGACTAAAACTACACAAAAGGACAACTTTAAGTTGTATCTGGACAGTCAGCCTTAATTCGTAGTCTCTGCAGTTCAGCATGTCAGAGGTACTGACCCCCTTTCTCTTGTATAGCAATTTCTGTTAAAATATTTGCATTTACTTTTGTGATAGATAACCTTACTGTGGATGAATGTTTTTCATGGTAAACCAATTGGTTTTGTTTGACTACCCCCTACTCAATAGACCCAGAACAACCTTATTCCCTACTTTCTGGAGTCTCCAGAAGAATGTAATCTGCAGAAATTAGGACTCATAATTTTAGTGGGTTTTAATGAAAATTTAGTGGAATAATAATAACAATAATCCTTTCTTCTTCTACCCTGCCTAAAAACCCAACAAGAAGGAGACAAAAAATGAATTATATGTTAATGAACATTTCATTAAATTTGAGTCCAGAAAATTCAATAGATGTGCAGCTGTGTTATATGAAACAGTGAAGCAAGCATTTCCTCCCATTAGGACCTAATCATGTGAAGCTCCAGTTCCCTCCTGAGAAATCCCAGCACTTTTTCAGTTAAGCAGTGTTTAGTGAGGATGTTAGCCTTCTGTGGTTAAAAGAAAAGATTTCTGGGTTGAATTTCCCATTGTAAATCTCACTCATATTCCCAAATCACATTTTTATGGCCCTGTTCCACAACTCTAGATTTTATGAGTTAAATGGATATGCCCAGACTTGAGATTTCTAAATGACCTTGCTATGGTCTGTGTACAGACCTGCAGTGTACTTAAAGTTGTCCATTAGATTGTTAATGAAAGTCTTTATTCTTCACAGACTTAATGAAGACGCAGTTACAAACTGTATTTGATTCCAGACTGTTTATTTTGACTAATCTCAGTTAGTCAAGTGTGTTTTGTCACACCGCTCACAGTGCACAAGTTGTGCTTCCTGACTTAGCAGCAGAACTTTCAATGATCAAATTATGTTGAGTTTTGTGTTAAAAGATGAGCAAGTGTAATTATGTGCAGCATCTGGTAATAACTTTGCTGAACTCAAAGAAAATGACAAGAGATACTCTTTTGTATTTTCTGCTTCACAGAACATTTCATTAAAAATCGTGGTTTATTAGTTTTATTCTTCAGATGTACGTACTTGTTTGCATTTGAATTTGTGTAATCTTTTTTACAATGAACATCAATTAGTCATTGGGTACTTAATGATTTGCATTAATCAAAAGGAGGAATTAACATTTAGGAATGTTAATTATAATTAAATACGGTACCTTTTGACAAATTTATAACAATGAACTGAAATCTGCCATTTTCTGTCTAAACATGTAGTTGCTCATTTATGATAAATTATCATGACCTCAATCCCTGACCTTGTAGGGGGATTTAATCTTCAAAATCTCCATCTTCCTGTTGTGTCTACTGACAAAGCAATATGGAACTTTCTTTCTTCCCACCTTTTATACTATTCAGTGAAATGAGCAACTGAGAGTAACCCCTTGATCCTGTGTGGTTTGATCTCACACCTCTATTCTTATTAGCTCAACTGCACTCTCTTCTAGAACCTTATTTCAGTTGTTCATGGATAGAATCTGAGATCCTTACATGATACAAACTCAGAAATTGCTAGAAAGTTTAAATTTTCCCAGTAGTCCCTGCTGGCTATTGTAGTATTCCTCCATTTTTCTTCTTCAAAATACATTTCTATTCTTTACAATGTGATCCCAGCCATTCGACATTACATCAGTTAAATTTATATGTCTTCATGGGATTTTTTTTGCTTTTCCTTTGTGAGTACATCAGAGTAGGAGTGGGCAGATGAGCATGAATCAGTCAGATGGGGAACTTACCCCTGACAGATTACTACGTCAGTGTCTACAAGCTCATGATTAAGGTACTACTGTAATGTTAGCTGGTCACGTGTGTATTCTTTATTTGCAAGAATGAGAAACAAACACCACTAGGAAATGATTTATCCTATCCTAAAATAGATCACAGAAAATACTTCAGTCACGTGAAACAAACAGTAGAAATTGTTAAATCATGGGTCATGCCTTCCTCCATAACAGGGATTGTATCATCCATTTCTGATCCTTATCTCAGGAATTCTTCCAAGATTGAGACACCTTTCAGCTGCTACTATTGAAATCTCAGTTTGAGAGACGAAAGAGGATAAGCTGGGTACAACTGTGTAGCCAAGATATTATTTTGTGTGCTAGGTGAGAGGAGACGTAGAAGAGCTAGCTAGAGAAATGGTTAATGGCGAGACCTTTTAGACCTAGAACATGGGAGAGGCACCTAGCTGCTGGACACAGTCAACACTGAGATGTTAACTGACATACTCAGAAGCCAACATTTAATTGAGGTGTGGGTTTCACTTAGACATCTACACTTGAAGTGCCCAATTTAAAATAACAATTGAATCTCTGTTCATAGGAAGAGAGAGGCACCTCCTACCTGCATGCACAGCTTAGAGTAAGAAATGGTCTCTCTGTGTCCAGCCCCATAGACACCATTAGATTCCTATAGCCTTTCTGTGCCTCCAGAAGCCATCAGACAGTGAAATACCTGCATAAAGGATAGAGGAAAGATTCCACAATATTCTTTACAGACAGAATCAGTAGCTGTCCACCAAAACTCTGGAGAACATACTATCTCTGAAACAGAATAGACCTGAACCAGGTCTTCACTCCTACTGTTTAGTAGGTCCTGGTCTGCATACCTGTGGTGGTGAGAGGCAGAGCTCTATGCTTGCCCACTTTGCTCAAAAAAATTGCCTCATTTGACCTTCAACATATTGCAAATATTGCTTCAGTCCTTTTTCTTTTGGGAAATCTGTTGAATCTTGACAATGGCAACTTGAAAATGTTTGAATCATAGAATCCTTTAGATTGAAAAAGACCTTTAAGATCATCGAGTCCAACAGGTAACCCAGCACTGCCAAGTCTTCCACTAAATTATATCATTAAGCACTGCATCAACACATCTTTTAAATACCTCCAGGAATGGTGACTCAGTAAATTCCCTGGGCAGCCTGTTCCAATCTTGCCAACTCTTTCAGTGAAGAAATTTTTCCTAATGTCCAATTTAAATCTCCCCTGATGCATCTTGAGGCCATTTCCTCTCCTCCTATGACTTGCTACTTGGGAGAAGAGACTGACCCCCACCTCACTACAACCTCCTCTCAGGTAGTTGTAGAGAGAGAGGTCTCCTCTGAGCCTCCCTTTCTCCAGGCTAAACAACTCTAGTTCCATCAGCTGATCCTCATAAGACTTGTGCTCTAGACTCTTCAGCAGCTTTAATGCCCTTCTTTTGACATGTTCCAGACCCTCAATGTTCTTCTTGTAATGAGGGACCCAAAACTGAACACAGTATCTGAGGCGTGGCCTCACTGGTACAGGGGGACAATTGCTGCCCTAGTCCTGCTGGTGACACTATTTCTTATACAAGCCAGGATGCCATTGGCCTTCTTGGCCACCTGAGCATATTGCTGGCTCATATTCAGCTGGCTGTCAACCAACACCTCCATATTCTCTTCTGCTGAGCAGCTTTCTGGCCACTCTTCCCCAAGCCTGTAGTTCGGGGAAGTTTGCAGCTTACTCATCTGATGTTTCTGATCCCATTCCACTTCACTAGAAGTTACTGTTAAGTATCATTTCACCATCCTTCTTCCATCTTACATCAATCTCTTCCTTTTTTCAGCTCACCATCCATCCCTTTGCCCTTTCTATTCCTAGGAATTCTTTAGCAATTTTCACACTAGCCACGCTCCTTAAAAATGTATATGTATTCTCCTTGTGTTTCCTGTTGTCTGTATTGTGCTATTCTGATAGCCTGATTATTGGCATTGCTAATGGGCAATGGAGTAAATGAGAAGGTAGAGGTCGTGATGATTTGACGCATCTTCAAGTGCAATGTTCTCTTGTCACTAAAACATCTCTCCACAGAAATGAAAAATAACAGGACAGTGTTAAACTGACCTAGCACTTGATTTTTTACTGCTTTGATACTTTTCTAATAATGGAGGAAAGCACACACAAAATTCTTAAAGGATGCATTTTATTTCAATCTTTTTTTTCTCTAACATGGCATTTTGAAAGCTTTTACATTGCTTTATATTTTCTATGCTATTGAAGGAATCCTTGCATTCAGAAAATGCACCTTATTATGTTGCATGTAGTTTAAATTTCTCAAAACAGCATGATGAAGGTCACTTTTAGCAGATAATTGTTTACAATTCAAACAATAGGCAGGCTATATCTGTTTGTTTAAAATCTCAGATAAAAAGAAACACAATTACATCCTTTATCTTCTATCTGTATTGAAAACATACTAATTTGAAAACCTTCAGTGGCTGCTGAAAGACATAGAACCAATTATATAAAGATCAGAGAAAAGTAGGTTATCTTGATTTCCTTATTAAAACCTTATTTGGATAAAATTGCACAGTACTTAGCATTGAAAACACATCCTGAAGTCTTCTTCTGGCTGCAGAATTCTTGGGAGGGGAAGTTCAAGGCAGAAGGAAATCACTTCTTCCATAAAGCATGCTCATTAGCGATTAGCTTTTCTTCCTCACTGATGCTAAGAATGAAGCAGAGAGTCCAGTTTCTGCTGGAATTACAAAATCTGTTCTGTCTGTTTTCCAGAGTGAATATGGTACAATATGTACTGTATCTGTTTCTGAAGAATACAACAATTTTCTCCCAAGCTACTAACAGGATCAAATGTTAGATTAATTTTACTTTGGAGTGGTTATTCTTAGGTGATGTAAAATGAATGAAATCATGAACATATTCATCCTAACACTAAAGGTATTTGTCAGGACAAGGCTTATTGTCTACATGATTTGTCTTGTACTATCCAAGCACCTGCCACAGTCTATCAAGTAGATTGTGAATGTCATCTTATAAGGCATTATCATATTTTTTTTATAATCAGAGGAAGCTTTGCTGGAAATTTTCAGTGGGGCTAGGATTTCAATTCAAGATAGAGTTGATTCCTTATGAGATCTATTAAGAAAGGAGAAAAAGATTTCTTCATTACACATTTCCTGTTGATGTTTCAAAGCAGGCAGTAAGGGTAGAGAGTGTCTTTCATGCTAATGTTAAATAAAATGCATTATGCTCACAGCCTGAAATGCTGTGTAAGGATCTATGGTGATGAGGATCTTGAGAAGAAACTGCATGTGTTGTATTTGATATTTGTGTCTATTGGTTATTCTCTTTCCTTTGGTAGGTTATATTCTTCTGGTCATTTCCACCTGTTTTATTTCAACTGCAGTGGGGCTGCATGAAATTTACAGTGCCATAAACAAAAGAAGAATCAAGGCAACTTTTTAAAAGAAGACCCATGTTCTTCACATTTCTTCATGCTTACTTAGCTTTGCACACTAAATAATTTTCAGGGAAAACAGCAAGACTGCTCTGAGGAAACATTCTGTCCTGTATAGGAGTGTTTCCAGAACTTAAGCCTGAGAAAGAACACTCCTCTACTTGTGAGTGCAGGTATAAAGAGGGATGTGTCAGGAGGGATTTGCTGTGTTTGGCACTGTTAATGGTTTCCTCAGACTTCACATTTGCTTTCAGAATGAAACCCTTGGGTTCACAAACATTAGCTTTGTATTAATGTTCCTTCCACTCCTTAACTCATCTTTGTATTTCCGTATTAAGCCAGATGATGCTGTTGGCAGAAAGCTCTGTTAGGTAACATAGAACGTGCTTTGATGCACTAAGTGCTCTTGTGGTTTAACCCCAGCTGGTAACTAGGCCCCATACAACTGCTCTCTCACAATGGCTCCCCAGCCCCCCCCCAAGAGATGGGGGGTAGACTTAGAAGAATGAATGTAAGAAAACTCATGAATGACACAAAGTTTAATGAATAAACCAAAAGCTGAACATGCAAGAAAGCAAAACAAGGAATTAATTAATCAGTTCCCGTCATGTATAGCAGTTACTTGAGAAGACAAAAAAATCCTTCTTTCCCAAGCTTTATATGCTGACCATGACATCATATGGTATGGGATATTTCTTTGGTCAGCTGGTGTCAGCTGTCCTAGCTGTGTCCTCTCCCAACTATTTGTGCACCCCCAGCCTACCTGCTGGTGGGGTGATGTGAGAAGCAGAAGAGGCCTTGATGTTGTGTAAACTCTGTGCAGCAATAATATACCTGAATTATTAACACTGTTCTCAGCACAAATCCAAAATATAGCCCCATACCAGCTACTATGAAGAAAATTAACTCTCCCAGGCCAAACAAGCATGGTATGGAACTATAAAACATAGCTCATATCACTCAGTGTCATTCATTCATGTGCATCTGCAAGGGAAAGTTCTGGCTCAGGAATGTGGTTCTGGTATGTAGGTGTTTCAGCTATGTTTGTTTTTGGAATAGGAAAGTCAGAGCAGTCAAAGCCATGGGAAGCAACAAAGTGCAAGTTAACAATTTCAAAGGACAATGCAGTTAATGAAGATGAGAAATAGCAGTTTCAAAAGCTGAAGGGTGCATCACAGGGAAGTAGAACATGGATGTGGACAGGAAGAAATATGGAACAATGGCTGTGGAATTATTGTTTCATTACAGGGTGTCTCTTTTAAACAAAATGTGATTGAGGTTTGTTCTAATCAGACTCAACCACCAACATAGAGTTCCCCTCTGCCCATCTTTTTTTTTTTCACTGCTTTCACACTGCACACCGGAAGACTTCATTTTTCATTCCTATCATAGTGTATGTCTACTTCAGGTGCAGGTCCAAACACATGAACCAGTTGCCTTCCTGACTATCAAAAGTCTCTATGAGCTACAAAGGTATGTATAAAAACAGGTTTTCCTTTATGTTGTGTGCTGTGCTCTTGAATCATCAGAGTAATCCACCACCAATTTATTGGCAGTATGTGCTTAGGAAGTATGGGATGAAAAATTCAGTAAATTTATGGAGTGAGGTCAAAAGTATGCCCTCTCCTTAAATACCCTTGAATTACCTTGTCCCCAACACAAGAAAGATATGGACCTGTTGGAGTGGCTCCAGAGGAGTACCACAGAAATGATCAGTGGGTTGGAACACTTCTCTGATGAATAAAGTCTGAGAGTTGGGTTTACTCAGCCTGGAGAAGAGAAGGCTCCGGGGACACCTTATTGCAGCTTTTCAGTATTTAAAGTGGGCCTATGAGATAGATGGGGACAGTCTTTTTACCAGGGCCTGTTGTGACAGGACAAGGGGTAATGGTTTTAAACTAAAAGAAGGCAGATTTAGACTAGATGTATGGATTTTTTACAATGAGGATGGTGAAACACTGGAACAGGTTGCCCAGAGATGTGGTAGATACCCCATCCCTGGAAATGTTCAAGGTCAGGTTAGACAGGGCTCTGAGCAACCTGATCTAGTTAAAGATGACCCTTCTCACTGCAGGGTTCTTGGACTAAATGACATTTAAAGGTCCCTTCCAACCCAAAGCATTCTATGACTTCATGACTGCATGATTTACCTTTCTTTCCAAAGCTTGTCACTGTAGCACCTTTTCTTGTCATGTGCAGCAGAAATATCTGTGGGGTAGGATGACTCAAAGACTCTTAAAGCTGAAGAAATGAAGTGCTATATAGTATATATACTAATACTCTATAGAAAATAAGACAAAGGAACTCTTGTAAGACAAAGAAGTCTAGACAGATGAAAAACTGAAAAGTGAGGAAAAATTTGAAGTTTTGGCTGAGGAAAGACATGCCACTGATAATAGTGATATCCAAATGCACATTAATAATAGATAAAAAATACATTGCTGAAATTTTAAAATGTAACTTATAGGTATTTTTATAAGCCCAAGTTTGTTGGTAAAGAGAGTTCATCTACAATGTGTTGTAAAGTAATGAATAACTGCATTGTTTTAACATAACCATGGCCTAATTCCACATGTTTGACACGTATTAAGAAGAACTTCTATATATTGTCATCCTTACTGGTGTCAGCTGAGCTAAATCTACTGAATTTTAATGGAACATCTTCTTTGCTTTCTGATCTGGAGCCATTTTGTGTCTGTGTAATGGGAGAACTGCTGCTAATTTCACTACAGTCCAAACACCATTAGCTGGCAGCAGTGATTTGCATTGTTGCTATGAAGAGGAGACATGATTAGTTTCTTCAAGTACATCCCAAACATTAAACTAGAGCTAAGACAGCTGAATATATAAGATGTAGAAAATAAAGTGGGAAAAAAAAACCCCAACCCTAAACCAAAACAGGAGAGAAATAACAAATAGGTTTCTAATCACCAGAGCTCTGTCAAGGCTCTCTAGTGAGAACAGCAATAACTGAAGTGGCTTCAAATGTGACTTGATAAATTTTTGAAGGGGACTATGCAATGTGTTTGCCCAGCTGTTCTGAATTCCATAAACTTGAGTGTCTTTCACAGCCTAGCTTTATAGGTTTGATTGACAAACATTTTACAGTCATGTTGATTTCATTTTGCAACAATTAAAGCAAATATTTTATACAGGTATAAGGCCAGTTTCAGGAGGTAAGGGACCAGCTGTATCATTAAACCAGGATGCTATAAAGGAAGTAGTACCAGTAGTAAAGTAATTAAGGGTTGAGACAGGGGAGGTTAAACAGAAGGTAGTTCATGGTAAGCTACAGAATATTAACAAAAGCCAAAATACGAAGTACACTAAAGGAGGGATTAATGTAAAAGATAGTCCTCTAAAGGTCTAGGTTCCCCAGTCTCTTTCTGGAGAGAAGTAGGCATCTTCAGAGGATGACCCAAACTAGGTACACAAGAATTTAGCAATTTATGTTGCTTCTCCCCAAGGACCCACAGCTGTTCCCAGTAAGTAACTTCTGATTTGAGCAGTACAAAGACCCTGAAGTCCAGCAAGAAGCAGAGCTCATGTGAAGAGGCAGTATGCCCATACAAGAGCACTCTCATCTTGATTAGTGCCCAGACCTGGGACAGGTTGTTTCAACTAAGTTTTCTTCCCTAAAAGAGGCTCCAAGTGGATGCATTAAAGGACTTCTATGAAGAGGTCCTTCTTGACAAAAATCCTTTCTCTGCACTTTCCATGCATGGGAGGGCCTCATCCTTGCTGCGTATGTTCAGGTTACACTGAAAGTTCTTTTTTTTTAGTATTATCCTCAGATTTTATCGTAAGGTCTAACAGCAATAGAAAAATTCGAGATGACATAATTGATAAATAATCCTATCCGGAACTCCTCTTTTCACTGGTATGTGGCAACATGAACTCAGTAACTGAACGTGCCTTGTCTTTCTAGGTATGAGTGTGCTGTGGTGATGAGGATTAAAATGTCTTTTTTCTGTCATATAAACAATGGAACAGAGGCAGAAAAGATCTTGCTCAACTTGCTTGTGGTACAAGTGTTTTACACATTTGCAGTTTCTCTGTAAGCCTGATCCATTGGTCAGGTTTTTTTTGGAAGTCACCTAAAGGGTCCTGCCTGGAACAGTTTCTGGTGAAGAAAATTTATGATTGACATAAAAAGGCACAAAAGAAGGGATATGCAAGGTACATAGGTTTAAATGCATTTTTGTTTGTTTGTTTGTTTAATGTAAACAACTGTAACAACAGGATGACAGCAAAAAGCACCAGACTTCATTCATAACTATTTACAATATGCTTCATAGTGTTTTAATGAGTGATGTGCAAATCCTCTATCACTGTTTCCAACTAAATAATTGTGTAGTCACTGTGTCAGGCCTCTTTATTAGTATCACACAGTAAATTCTTAAAAACTAAAATGGAGAAGTGGCAAATAGCTTCTGCTCTGTCATCACCTTTTTCTTCATGAAAACATGTGATGATGAAAAGTTGGAATGAAGAGGCTGGAGACTGAACTCCAATGATTAGACACTGGAGGAGTGTGAATATTTTCTGCTCTGATAATCTGTCTTGCATAGGGCTGCTTAAACCACAAGAGCAGTTATTCCTCCAGAGACTGCTCTCCCTGGAACATTTTTTCTGGTTCCATTGAGAAAAGGTCTGGCTAGTCACAACTTCTTCAATGCTTTCATGTTATGTCACCCCGTTTCCTGCAGATGCCAGTTTTTAGGAAGCTGTCAGAAATGATTTCTCATTGCATTTCATTAGAATTTATCCCAGGTAGCAGAAAAGTAACAATATTCTTTGTCTGGGAGTTTCTGAGGTAATGCTGAAGCTGTTCAAAATGACAACACTGATGTGTTTATTGGAATGATTTTCTAGTGCTGGGCTGAGCTGCTTTGCATTTACATAATAAGAAAAGCCTAGAATGGGAATAGCCTTGTATCTCAGGGTCCAGTTTTCACTTCTCCTTCCATCTGATAATCTGCTGAAGACTTCTAGCAACCAGTCTAGGAACTGTTTTTCACAATGTTAATCACATTTTCATTCTCTCTGTCTTATTCATAGGCTTTTGTACCAGAAAAGAAGTAAATAAATACTTAAAAATTAGGAAGAAAAAAAAAAAAGAAGAAAAGGAGAAAGGAATTGTTTATTAGAGGATCTAGATCATTCTAAGGGCTCTGTTGCAATACTGTGTAGCTACATATGCATGTTACATAGCGATCATAAAGATTAATGCAAGTCCATACTTCTACACTTACATAGAGCTGTAACAGGCCTCACACAGTTTTAAAAATATAGAATTCGTGTATAATGTTTTAGGTCTGGGGATGATAAGTTTGGAGACTCAAGTTCAAGCACAAGTTCACACTCATACATTTAATTGCTTACAGCAATACAGCAGGGTGAGTATAAGATTCCCAGATTTGGTATAGCAGCCTTAAAGGTGCAAGGGAATTAGATGATGAATTCTAGAGGTAACCAATGTCTGCCAAATGAAAGGTTTCATGAGTGGGAAGATCCTGGTTTGGGAGCTCTTGCAGAATTGATACTCATGACATCAGATGACAGACAAGAAGAGACACATTTCATAGAACAACAGATTCATCTAGGTTGGAAAAGACTTTTAAGATCATAGAGTCCAACCCCATTCTACCAAGTCCACCACTAAGCCATAACCCCAGGCACCACATTTATACAGCTTTAAAACACATCCAGGGTTGCTGACTCAACCACTTCCCCGGGCAACTTGTTCCAGTGCCTGACAACCCCTTCAGTGAAAAAGATTTTCCTAATGTCCAGTTTACACCTCTCCCAGCACAACTTGAGGCTATTTCCTCTCCTTCTATCATTTTTTATTTGGGAGAAGAGACTGACCCCCACCTCACGACAACCTCCTTTCTTCATTTCAGTGATGACTATCACCCCACTAGCATGCCTCAGAAACTCAGCTTACACAATGTCATGTCTTAACCTCAGCTGGCAATTAAGCACCACACAGCTGCTTGTTCATTCCCTGCCTTGAGGGATAGGAGAGACATTTTTCAAAAAAAAAAAGTAAACCTTGTGGGTTGAGATAAAGACAGTGTACTGGGACATAAAAGGAAGGGATAATGATAATAATAATAATAGAATGTACAAAACAAGTGATGCAAAATAAAATTGCTCATCAACTGGTAACTGATACCCAGGCAATCACCAAGCTGTAGTGCCCCCTGGCCAATTCCATCCAGTTTATACACTGGGGATGATATCAGATAGTACAGAATACCCCTCTGGGCAGTTTGGGTCAGCTGTCCTTGCTGCATCTCACTCCCAGCCTGCTTGCTGTCAGGGCAGCATGAGAAGCTGAAAAATCCTTGACTTAGTGTAAGCACTGCTCAGCAACAACTAAAACATCAGTGTGTTATCAACATTATTCTCATGTCAAATCCAAACCACAGGACTGTACCAGCTACTAGGAAGAAAATTAACTTAATTACAGCCAAAACCAGGACACATCGTTAGCCAACTTTGAAATCTGTGTCACTCCGTTTCTGGCAAACCTGAGGTTTTTGAATGTCCAAAGGCAGCACAGGCTTGTCTATCTGGGCTGCACTAGCTGTAGAACATGATACATTAATTATCAACCAATTCAGTCACATTGTCAACTCAACTCTGAAATAGTGATGTTAGTACAAAAACCATCTCTGCTTGTTATTAACATTTGTGAGTTCAATGTGGATCACTTGCTTTTTTTTTTTTATAATAGATCTTATGCCAAAATAAGAATAGAATAATATAGAATAGAACAGAACAGAATGGAATGGAATGGCATAGTTCAGTTGTGAGAGACCTACAATAATCATCTAGTCCAACTGCATGACCACTTCAGGGCAGATGAAAAGCTAGAACTCCTTTTTACGGGCACTGTCCAAATTTCTTTTAAATGTTGACAGGCTTGCGGCATTGACCACCCCTCTAGGAAGTCTGCTCCAGTGTTTGATCACCCTTTAGGTGAAAAAATGCTTCTAAATACCCAGTCTGAGCCTCCCCTGGTGCAATTTTGCACTGTTCCCACACATCCAGTCACTGGATTCCAGGGAGAAGACCTCAGCATGTCTCCCTCCAGTTTCCCTGATAAGGAAGCTGTAGAGCAATGAGGTCACCCCTCAGTCTTCTCTTTTTCCCAACTGGATAAAGCCAGAGTCCTTAGCTGCTCCTCAAAGAATATGCCTTCCAGTCCTTTCACCAGTCTTGCTATTTTTCTTGGACCTCCTCTTGCTATTGATGTACTTAGAAAAGCCTTTCTTGTTGTCTGACACAACACTAGTCAGTTTGAACTTTAGTCGAGCTTTGGGTTTTCATGTCTTATCCCTGCATATATGAACCATGGCTCTGCACTCTTACTGTGAAGTTTGACCTTCCAAAGATCATACAACTTCTTTTTCCTTTTGAGCTCCACAAGGAGTTCCTTGTTCACCCGAGCTGGTCTTCTACGCCACTTGCTTGACGTACAACACAGTGGAATTGACTGTTCCTGCTTTTAACAAGTGGGTCTTAAAACCTGTGCAGCCATCCTGGACTCCTAAGTCCCAGGGGACACTGTCAAGTAGCTCCCTAAGCAGCTTAAAGTTTGCTCTCTTGAGATCAAGGATAGCAAGGATTAATGACCTTTTTTTTCTCATTTTACCAAAAATTTTGTGAAGGCCAGGAGAGACATCTGTCATCACATCTCCCATGGGTCTTTTTCTATTCATAAATAACACGTCTAAGAGGATATCTTTCCTAGATGACTCATAGAGTACTTTCTTAATAAATGTCATGAATTTTGCAGTCTTGCTTGTCGCAGCAGTATGGTATTGTTATAAAGTCTAGTATATGGGATTCATAGCTTTCCTTTGGAGCTGCAATTATATGAGATTTTCAAGTAATTTTTTAAAGACTCAGCAACTTATTTTTTTTTTTTTACTTGGGAAATAAGTGTATTTACATTTTTTTCCCAATTGAAATCTCATAGGTTTTGTGTGCTGTGGCTTTTTCAGTAGAAAAATGAAGAGAGAAAGTTTAAAACTAATATGGAGAAAAATACTAAACTAAATGCAGAATATATCATGGGATTTGAAAACTTGTGATGATTTCATCCCTTGGATGTGGGCTGATACATTCTAGAGTCTTTGTTAAAGCAGCTGGACAGGAATTCCTATTCAGCTTCATCACAGAAATAAATCAATAAAACCACTAATTCTGGAGACAGACATTGTGCTTATATTAACTTCCTTACTTCCACAGAGGACAGACTGGCAGGATCAGACCTGTTTGCTGTGTAATTAAATGAGTGCAATTCACTTCCAGTGCTGCACCTACTTTGCTGCTGATTGCTCTGAACTCTTCATGAGTACTTTCTGTATGGTCTTCTCTCATCTTTCTTTTCTTTACATTGTAGCTTTGGAAGAAGAAACAATTACTAAAAATGATCCAGTGTTAATGCTGCTTTTTAATACTTCTGAAAATCTATTTGAAATGACAAGACTTCTTCACTTCAATCAAGAAATGACAACTAGATAGTGCCTTTGATAGAGAACTCTGAATATGACATCAAAAAGCAGGCAGAGGCAACTCTTTTCAGCATACTGATAGTGTATGAAAAGCAATAAGATGATAAGCAACCCCTTCCTGCCTCTTTCTCCTGTCTCTTCATCAGGAAGGCATTCAACCCTTACACTTGCTTACTTTCAGTAGCCCTGCTATGGCTAACTAAACTTTAATCCTCAGCTGTGCAGTTGGTTTAAGACAATTTCACTTGGATTGTGCAGTTTGCAAAATACAGTCTGCATGGATGCAGTTAGAAAATCTCATATCTTAAAAACCCCCACAACTATATGGTCCAGAAAAGGAAATGTTTGAAGATTTTGGTTAGATGTGTTAAGTAGAAAATCATTAGGGAGCCATAGGAACCTGATCTATAAAGAAAGCTATAGATACTACAAGTAAGAAACATTATTAGGTTTAGGATAATGGAAATTTTCTAGGACTGGTATAAAGGGCTCATGAAAACCAACTCATGGTTAGTTTTGTCTAAGATTAATATCCTACTTGTCAAGTCAATTAAATGGAAAATCAGATTAAAAGCTTTGATGCTACATTTAATGTTAGTCTTCAAGGAAAGTTGGATGTTCTCCATAGCAACTTTGTGAAGTTCTAACTACAGTAGAACAGACATTTGGTTTAGTTCCATATGTATTTAGTTTACTACCCATGCCTATGCCAGAAATGACACGTGCTCTGTATTCACAAACTCAAATGAATTTAATACCTCCTGTGAAGATTTTATAGCTTTTCTGAATGTGGTTTCTTTAGAATGAGTCAATGTGTTTTCTCAGTGGTTTAAGCAGCTGTAATAATATTGCATTCACTCCGAACGCTTATTTAATTTGTTTAGTAAGTGTGAGCTGATTTTAAGATAGGTGGGTCAGAATATTCCAGAAAACTTTTATTGGGAAAGTCATGGATTACATTTTTTTTTTCATTCGGTAACTGCCTCTTTCTTCCATTTTCAATTGCCATTTGTTTTTTTCCATTTCATTAGGAAAAGCAAAGAAAGCAAATTAAAATTATTTAGACAGGTCAGAACAAAACATTTTGTTAGATAAGAGAGGTATATAATCAAATTGTTTAGGAAGGCAAAGATGTGAAACTACTTAATTGGTTTTCACTTATTCTCCTATAATTTCACCAAATTTAAGCTATTTTTACTCTATTTCCTGAACTATTTCAAGTATTTCAAGCTGGACTTCTATTTGGATGGAGATAGAAAATGTTAAGGGTGATAATTTCTATTTTAATTCAGTTTTGATTGGACTGGCTTCTGGTCTATGCATATTTCTCCCCAGCATCTTACTGGAGAGAGAACAAGCAATAATGAGAGTGGAAAAGACATTAGTGATAAGAAGGGATCTGCTACATGTATCTAACACATTCTTCTGGGCATCTCGGGTGGAAGATAACAGAAGTTTCTGATCTCTGTGTTATGAAAGGCAAAAATAAATGATGGAGCAGATCCTTCTAGATCTAGAAGATGGTGAAGGGTCTTGAGAATAAGTCTTATGGGAATGATAGAGGGAGCTGGGGTTGTTTAGTCTGAAGCAAAGGAGGCTGAGGGGACACCTTATTGCTCTTTACAACTGCCTGAAAGGAGGTTGTAGAGATGTGAGTGTTGGATAGGATGGATAGGACAAGATGAAATGGCAATAAGTTGGCCAGGGGAGGCTTCAACTGGACATTAGGAAAAACTTCTATACTGAAAGAGTTATCAAAGCCTGGAACAAGCTGCCCAGGAAGGTGGTTGAATCACCATCCCTGGATCTATTTAAAAGCCATCTAGATATGGTGTTTAAGGATATGGTGTAGTAGTGGCCCTGGTAGAGTTAGATTATGGTTGGACTTGATGTTCTTAAAGGTCTTTTCCAACTATAGCAATTCTTTGTGATTCTGTGTGTAAATATGCTTGTAAGTGTCTCCTTCCTTATTAAACGTATTGCCATACTAACCATAACTTAGAGTTTAGTAGTGTTTACTTACCTTCAGTAAATGTTCTCTGCAATAAAAGCTTTTCTATACATAGCCAGAACTGTGCAAGACATAAAGATCAAGCTCATGTATAATTTTTCCTGCTACTCTTTAGCAAACTAGTATACTGATATAACCTGGCAAATTATGGACAATATGGCTAAAAAGTAGCTTAGGAGAAGGCAGAATTTGATTTAATTTCCCACTGCAATCGCTAAAGGTAACCTTAACTGCTGTATCTTTCTCCATCTCCAGTTGACTGATCACAGGAACAGGCGTTGAATTGGCAATTAGCTTTGGAGATTCCCACTCTCAGTGTTGGATCTATGCTCTAGTGACCCAAACTAATGATCTGTGTTACGGACAGTTGTGTTTATCTTCCAAGAGCTCCAAGAGTCTTTTAGGCTTGAGAACTTTCCTAAACAAATTTACTTTTTTTTTTTTTCCTGACAAAATAATGGATGTTTGAAAAAATAAACCAGAGTTCTCTCAGGAACTTGATAAGCAGCAATAACATTTAACATAAGCTGAGGAAAGGGAAGGAATGGCCAGTGACCCTTGCAGTGTTGTAGATGGCTGAGCTGATGAATGGCACATGGCAGTGACATCCATGCCAGCTTTAAATTTGTGTTCCCTTCAAATGAAGAGGTAAAAAAAACAACTGTGAGAGTTGTACCACTGGGCCAGCAACAAAGAGAGCACTGATGTAGATTACACGTGAGTCTGTCATACTGTCAGAAGCAGGTTTTGTTGTCAAGTATAGATTAAGCTCTCCTAAGTCTAGCTCCTTGCTTTAGAATGAAAAGCTCATTCCCCCAAAGTACTTTTTTTTCTGCACTGGCATTAAGGATTAACTTTTATGTCATCACCTGTATAATAGATATCTATGGTTAAATGAAAGGGATGTCATCATCTGATGTCCTGCCTATTCTTCACCATCTGCTGCTAGGATGGCCTAACCCAAGATTCTTCATATTTCCATGCAGAAAACAGGTTTACTCTGTAGAGAATCTATCAAGAAGAGGCCACATATTCTCTGTACTGAATTTATTTCAGTGAGGAGTATGTAGTAAGGGAAGAGGAGGAAAAGAGAGTCAAAGGACCACAGATTTGCCGAGTGCAGCTTGCCCATGTGCAGCTACCACACACATAGCAACTCTGCAGTATGTTGGCTGCATCATCTTCAAACACATAAAATGTACACACTCAGGTGCATGGGATATTGTGTCTCTGTGTGTGAGTCTAAAAAGATTCTACAAAATTTTACTGAGACTGCTCCTCAAGGTAATCTTGAGTCTGTTCATCCTACCACTAGATCAAAGTGATTCACATCTGTTTTGAATGAGCAGTTGCAATCTCCAAGGGCTTTATGATTCCTTTCCTTTTTTACTGTGGTGTCGTGTCTGCCTATAAGCCTCTTGTGAACTGATTGCATCAGCTGCAACTCTGATTCAAACCCTAGTCAAAGTAATCTACATTCTCTTGTCAGACTTCCAAGCATAAAAATAAATGAGAACTAATGAATCAAGCATAAAATTCAAACGAAGGAGACTAGGTCTGAAGAACAGAAAGCAGTTTGCCCTGTGGGTCTTACTGGAAGCTGCTGTACTGGTGTTCAATGGAGGTACAGAGAGATGGATGGATGGATGCTCAGGCTATAGCTGGTACTAGTAAATTCTGTGGCACCAAAAAGTGTTTCCAGGCACTAGATCTCAATCCTTTGTACAGCTAAATTGCTGGAGTGGCTTTTGGATAGTTTCATTTTTGACTACATCTCTGAATTTTTTCCGGGCACTACTCAGGTTATGTCATAGGTCAGGGACAATTCCCAATAGCTCGTTTGGATGTAGTTGATCTATGTCAGAGATTAAGATGGTATAATAACATGGGTGTGAGCTGTTTCATGCTAGTTAGCATTCATGTCAGAGAATGGTCCCAATTGTATTTTATTACCTGTTACACATGTAGCCTCAGGCTTCAGGCTCCACCTGAAATGCCATGTTATATACTTCAGTGTAGTAGCCTGATCATATAAATCCTAAGATTTCTCTTTGGTTTGGTCATACTGGTTGTATCTACAGCTGGAGATCAGTCCCCAACACTGATTTTTGCATTAGTCCATCTGCAATCATGTTACTTCTGGTCTGCCAGGTGTTTTTGCAGGCAATTTCTCTTCTACAAGCCTCAGAACAAGACACTGAGTGGTAATATAAAAACCTTTAAAAAAATAAAATTCTTCCCACCACAGATCCAGGAGATGACTCACATGCCACAGGGGATATGGCAATGAGTTTATGAAATCTGGGGCATTTTTCAGTTCCTGATTAAAAATGAAAATCACAAAATATGCAATTTATTTTAGGAAGTTTTCCAAAATATTTTGCTGACAATCATGATTTTTGGCAGAGTGCTCTTAAGACACAAGTCCAGTGAAATCATGCATGACTCTCTGCTAGGTCATGGTAGCCTGTGGTGAAGTGTGGCTGCAGTCTATGGGATTTCAGTGGACTGTTGCTCCAAAATAATACAAACACAGTGATTGCTTTAAGTCTGGAAAGCCTAAGGGAAACAATGATTGTCACAGCTTTGAGTAGAATTCTGATAGATTGCTACCTGAAAGAACTTTATTTTTTTTGCAGAAGATGCTCTCAGTCCCCTTGGTCCCCAGTTTCACAGTAGCTGAAGTGGCAGGCCAGCAAACAGGGACAAGTTGCCCCAGCTCAGCAGAAGAATTAGGGTTTGGGATTTCTGCTGTAAACGCAGGCTGAAATGCAGCCGAGCAATCATTAACCACCCTCTTCTAGGTGATAATTTGATTGATCTCATGTAAAGTTCATGCATTCATCTTCATCCTCCCCAGCTGCTGAAGCATCTGCCCAGGAGGTAACAAGTTTCAGTCACTGTGTCATTGTTTTCAAAGGACTCACTGTAATGGGAAAGGATCATCTGTCCTACAGACCAGATGCCATTATACCTCAGAATGGGGTTTTAGTCAAGATATTGTAACCTTTTGAAGGCAGAGACTTCCCCCAGAAATAAAAGGATTTATGTCTGATATCAGTGCAGTCACAATTTAATTTCTTTGGAGGAAAAAAGTGTTCATCTCCTTTATCACAGCTGGACAACAAAGTCTTAAGAAAACATAGATTTTGTCTCTTCCAAACGCTTAATGTCAACAAGGAAACTCAGCTTTCAGCTATTCCAAAATGAAACTATAAAAAACATTGAGAAACTGTACAAAACAAAGAAACAAATGTAGGAACATTTCTTTAGTCAGGACTAGCACACTGGATGACAGAGGGAGTTCTTACTTGACTCTAAAGGAAATAATTACTTTTTCCATCACTGTAACAGCATCGAAAGTTGCAGAAATTGACTGCAATTCTTTGCATTTCATGTTAAGTAAATGGTTCTTGAAAAGGTATATAGGATGTACCATACAGTGCTTGGATTCCTTTCACATCATCCCTTGGCAAAAAAATTCCACATGGAGACTGGTATCATTGTAAGTAGGATACATCAACAAGGATCAATGGGATGGCCAAGACACAAGACATGTCCAATTTTATGGGCAGCAACAGTGAATAAATTAAAACCTAAATAATTAGAAAAAAACCCTACAGGTTTTTCTACCGTGGGCAAGTGATTGTACTTCTTACCACCTGAAGGTTAAAGGTCAGGATTCTGAGTTTACCCTGATTTTTGGAAAAGGTAAAATTTTCCCATCTCTCAGAAGACCCAATTTGATGAACTTTTGCAGAAACTCAGAGAAGGTAATGCACCACTGTGCAAGTGGTGATGTTTGTGACTTTAGGCATGCATTCACTTAGGTCAGTGGTCTATGGGTAGAGCTAGACCTATATGGCAAACTGAAGGATTAGAGAAATAATGTGGGACTTAACTCCTGAATTACCCAAATGAGACAATCTATATGGATGCTGAAATTAGGTAGATGAAAGCTAAGATCTAGGGCCCAAGGATTAGAAAAAAGCTAGTCTAGAGCTCTGAAGAGCCTGAGGCTTGGCAGAGAGGTCTTCATACAGTGGCTTGTCAGATGCCTTGGACATGTTTAAAGGTTGTTGTCGTGACTAGAGATCAAGTGACAAGAATGTTAGTTTTAAATTTGCCTTGTAAAGAGGGATTTTATAGAGCATGGTTGAAAAAACTGCAGTAATTGAACAGGATCACCCATAGCAGAAGATTTCAGTGGTACTATTGAGCAAACCCACTCAATCAGGACTGAGATGACTGAGAGAATGTGCTCTCAAAAAAAACCATATGAAGCACTGGAATCTCCAGGAGGAAAAAAAAAAAAAAAAGTCTTTTGCAATTTTTTACAGTTTTAAGGTTGGGCCTCTGATTTCTAGCTAAGAGTCTGGTTTGTTTTCCTTATCAGTTCCCAAAGGAGATGTTACTAAAACCTGGATGTGCTATCACAGAACCCTGCAGAGGAAAGGATTGGGTAATACCCAGGTGGGTGACAGACAACTTATCAGGTAGGAAAAAAACCTAATGATATAAACAAGAAAGCAGTGTCAGGTATGTCGTATTTATCCACATGAGTGTGGCAAGCCATCAAAATGTAAAGAGCAAACACTGACTATCAAAATAAACAAACCTGGGACCACTCTTCTCTTATCTAAAATTATCTTTCAAAATAGGGTAGGTACTTGCAGATTATTTCTTGAGAAAAGTATCTGAACTGTACTGTCTCCAGAGTAATGTCCAAATCCTAATTTATCCAGGAAAAAGCTGTGTCAGGGACCAAGTTAATAATTTGAGAGTATAGATTATTGCTTCTCCGACAATGTTTAATCTACTCTACTGAAGAGAAGAAACTAGTATGTCCCACAGACATTTCAGGATTTTTCTCATCAACACTACAAGCTGATAAATGTTCCAGTGCTGATCTTGCAATGCTCTTCAGGATAGGCTTAGCATTAAAGCAACAATGACTCGGGTCATAAATCTTCTTGACACACATTACAGAAACTGTTAACTGGTAGCTCCTTAGCAAAGCACAATAGGGAGCATTAAGAAATTTTTCTTTATATGTGTTGATCCCCAGTGGCCAGCAGTAAAACCTGTGGGTTGTGCTATTTTACTAAATTGTTGTCACAGATAGCAATGGATCAGATTTTATTCTCCCACCTCCTGCTACACAAAGATAGGTCAGAAATAACTCAGGATTTACTGAGTTAGTATAGTTTTGGAAGAGTAAGTTTAGATCCTTTTCTTTATACTTGTTTCAAGGAGTTTCCTTGGGATTAAGGCTTATCACTGTTCATATAGCATTCACTTTCAAAACTGACCTCAAATTTATCCCCTAATATAGAATTTCATATATCACACTTCCACACTTTCAATTGCTCTGATATCCACCATCATTATGCTGTTTCTCCTCAAGTAGCTCAGTAACAAACTATCTCTGGATGTCAATTTCAAGGACTGTTTCATAGAAAGTCATTGAATCTGAAAAATTTATAAACTATTTCCATGTACCATTTTTTCCCATGGTCCACTTCTTTGCAGTGTCAAAATGATTGTTCATTCCCAATCTTTTACTGGGGCAAAAGAATGTGACAGAGTCCCACATGAGCCATCAAAGGTATAAGAGTCACCATGATATTATATTATATTATATTATATTGGTATTACACTATTTATTACTTGTATTACACTATTTATTACTGCTAGACACTGGCAGTAATAGGGTCATGTTGGTGCAAAGCTGACTTTGGTTTTGTAATTTCTAAGTAAATAGAAAGGGTACAAGTGTATGGACACTTATACACCGTATCAGTTCAAGCAATTGTGGTCACCACCATATAAATTCATCCTTTATAAACCCCTGCTGTTAGCTATACACAGACAAAGCATTCAATAGGAGACTTGGGTCTGACTTCTAGTGCTAAAACACTTTATTTTGGCCACAAGGTTTGAGGGTGTCCAAAGGACCACTCTTTAGTCCAAGCACAGATCTCTCCATTAGGCATACAGATAGCTCTAGCAGAGCCTCCCAGATAGCTTTCTCCATCAGGAATCTGATTTTTGTGGCCACAAAGTACTCCACAAATTAAAACCATGCTGGTAACTGAGGGCAATGTGGAGGCTGGCTTCAAAACCACACTGCTCTGAACCAAAATGCTAATGTACATTCAGCCTTTTTAGGCATGTTTATCCTAGTCTTAAAGTCTATAGTTCCCTTGTCCCCTGCCTCAAATAGATTCTCTAAGAGATAAAATCTTTATTCCTACACATTGTCAGTATGTTCTTTAAGTTCAGGATCCTTTTTCCATGAGTGCTTTTTATTTCATGCTCACTTTAAAGCTTTAAAGGTAGGGCAATGATGGTAGAATTCACCTCACATTGCAGACACTCGTATTTTCCTGATGATTAAGCATCTTTAAAAGATCAGATCCAGTCAGTAGGACACACAGACACAAGGATATGTAGGACACACAGGTACATAGATATAGGAGGAAATAAGGCAATTAGAACTTGTCCTTCACAGTCTAAACAAATTGTTACAGAAATACCATGTGTGCAAAAATATCCCACAGAGTCTTCAGAAATTAATGAATCACCTCTGTGTTTCCCTTTGTACAATTTGCATTTAGCATTCTGCATTTTAATAGCATGAGCTCCCAAATTCATGACCTCTGATAATCTGCACCTGAAAACAACCATTGCAAAAACAGACAGAGGCATAAAGGTTTAAAGGGTGGCAGGTTAAGCTCTAGGAGTGAGAGTCAAGGGATTTGCAAGAGGAAAGAAGATGGTGGGATCCATTCTTGTTCCACACACAGATGAGGTTGATTGTAACAGTGTGAATGCATGTTTCTTCAGCCAAATGCTTGTGGAATGCTTTGTGTGAACTCTGTTATGGCCGTAACTTTTCTGTGGTCATAATGAGCACAGATGGTCTTCATTAGGACTCTGAGCAAAAGATTTCAGAAGTAGTGTCACTTAAATATGTGTTTGAATTCTGACATGAGCTTGAAGGCTTTGCTGAATCAGCTGCTTCTTCTCTAATTAAAGCCTATCCTCCAGCTCATGATGTACACAAGCTCTATTGTGATCCTGGAAATGAGGAGAGAGTTTATCACTCTTAGAAATTAAAAAGACATCCTCAATAACAGCCATTCTCCTTCTATATTCTATGCTTATTAAAATACATGTCCAAGTGATGTTTCTGTTCATCTGTGTAGACAATCACTTGTTAACTTGCAGAATTTTGCTCTGGAACATTCATGTAGCAGTTTGGTCTCCTCCTGAGATTAGTATAAGCTTTTCTCGTTTTGTTAAACGAAGTGTATTTGTTTTTTCCTTTTGCCCTAAGAGCCTATTGGTTCACAGTAATCCTGTTTGCAGTAGTTTGAAGTGAAAAATACAAAGTTATTAAGCAGTTATATACAAAATCACTATTCAGCTGCTTAATAACTTAAGCTAAATACGCCATGACTTAAAGAAAAGAGGTGGTATATTTATTGTATAAATAACTTCCTCTGACATTTTTGGTGAAAATCAAAAGCAGTGCTTATAAAACTATTGATGATAGTCTGAAAGATAGCTAGAGGTGTATATATTCGTATTATATACAGACACACACATTTGAAAAATGTTTTCCAGTGATTTTTGTGAACGATATATTTCATCTTCTTGCCAAGATCTTCTGCTGAATTATGACACTTATGCTCTGTCTGTAAGCTTTTTTTAATAAAAGCAAATAAACAAACCCAAAGAGTTTCCTTTTTAAATATTGATTTTTTTTTTATCTTAACCAGTGTAACCTTCTCAGTCTAGGGTAAGACAGCCTTTAGCAGTTCCCATAATAACTGCTGACAATTTAAGGCTCTGTCCTTCAGCATATAGTATCTGGTATGCTACCAACGTTTCTGTATATGTTTTCTCTTTGGCGATTTTGAATCACTAGCTGTATGGTAAACACATTGCTCAGTTTATTTAATTTAAATTACACTATTAATGCATTTAACAAAGCATTTTTCATTTTCAGGTCTAAGTGCTTCACCTTGTGGGTATTTCTCTCTTTAAAATGCCTTTATGAAAACTAGTATTTGGAAAATTATGAGCTGTGTAACTGCGCAATTAAAATTAATCATCTGAGAGGCTGAGCTGTTGGGAGCAAACCCAGAGCAGGTGCTGGGGCAGCTGTGACCGCTGGATGGCAGTCGTGACCACTGGGTGGCAGCCGTGGCCACTGGGTGGCAGCTTTAGCTGTAGGGTTGCAGCTGTGACCAGTGGGTAGCAGCTGTAACCGCTGGATGGCAGCTGCGACTGCTGGATGGCAATTGTGACCGCTGGGTGTCATCTATGACTGCTGTGTGGCAGATGTTAACCCGGTGTGGCAACTGTGACTACTGCTTGGCAGCTGTGATCACTGGGTGGCATCTGCTGGGTGGCAGCTGTTAACCCCGTGTGGCAGATGTAGCTACTGGTGGCAGCTGTGACCACTGAGTGGCAGCTGTAACTGCTGGTGGCAGTTGTGACTCTCAGTTTCCAGCTTGGGGGTCCCAGATGTTTAGGGCAGTGGGGAGTGCCTACTGGTCCCTGCAGGCTGTCACCATGGGCTGAGCACCCTGCCCTCTGCAATCTAAGGTTTGCACTTCCATCTGCTTGCAAGAACTGGATTTTTTCTTTTTTATTTTTTGCCTGTGCTAACCTTCTGTATCCTCAGGAATGGTTCCAAAAGTAACCACCCACCCTCAACAATTCAAGGTTAAACAGATGTCCCACAGTCATTTTATATATCAAAAGCCTGAGTTACCCACCTCATACCTAGTTTTTAAGAGCTCATGTTGGCTTCTTATTTGATGGTTTTAAAACTTGTGGTTTTAAACACACATGTGGAGGTTGTATTGCCATCAGTTCTACAAGCAGCATTTATCATAAAATACAAAAATATATTGCATGCAGCTGGTGAGATCCTCCCTACTCTTTTAGCTCTATCAGGACTGCAGAGCCCCACAGAGGTTGCACAGACCTCCATGCACCCATAGGTGAGGCACTTTTATGTGAATACTCACACATACACTTATCTATGTCTATTCACTTATTGAAAGGTAGCAAGACACAGTGCCTGCACATTACAAAATCACATGAAGCACATAATGCATGACAAAAAAAACCAAAAAAACAACAGAAACCACCCATCTAGCCCCAAGCTGATTTGATTAATGCAGGTAGACCACGAAAACCTCTGATTCACAGCTGCAATCACAGAACCCACATCTGAAACCTTTAGGTCCTGTCTACACTCAGTAATGTCATTGAGATGTCTGACACTAAGAGTGCTCACCCTGCAAGGGTCTCTGTGTTTGTGGCCCTCTGAGAAGTGCTGTCCCCTGTTTTAGCCGGGCACATTTTGCAGTTCATCTACATTTCTTGCCAGAGTCCTCTCTTGGTACTTAAAATGGCTGTACTGGGCTTCAGCATTCTGTTTTATATATATATAGCACTGGTAGGTCTGAAGGTTCAGTGTTTTAAAAGGTTCAAACTTTATAAGCTGTTCAAAGAGCATATTGGCTATCAGTGCTTAAATACTGTCCTTGCAGCTTCCTTTTCTGTTATCAGGATTTGGGAATTAGCAGCAAGAGGCATGAAGTTTGAGCAAGTGCAAAGAAGAGTGGTTATGTACATCCAAGTAATGACAGTTTTTCTCCATATGTAAGCTTTCATGTTAGTCTTTTTTCTTCCTTTAAGGTATCAAACCCTTAGAAAGATTCATTATCAGTTTTATCAAGGCTTTTGGGGTCTGTCACCCAACAGCGCAGGGGATAAGTTGCTCACCTGGAAGAGGAAGAGGTGTTTTTTAATCTCTGCTCTACCAGGTATTTGATAGCTCCTGCCCCACTGTGGTAGCTTAAGCACTCCCATGCCATTGCTGGGAGACCAGGTTCTTGCAGTCAGAGAAGCAAGTAAAACTTTCAGAACAGTATCAGGGATGCTGTACTTTGTGTGTCTCAGCAACACATTACATTAGGATGCATAATTTCCTCATTTCCTAATGCAGTCTCATCATCATGATCTTATGACCCAGTTGAAAAACAGCTGTTGAAGAAACATAAATTGGCTGAGAGGCAAATGACCATTTATTCTTTGTGATATTAAAGAAGTGTGGATTAGCTTTCTTCCTGTTTTCAGTTATCTTTTCTGCCTTGCCTTATCTGACCTTCCAAACTCCTGTGGTCAACAGTAAAGGGGATACAACATTACAAAACCAAATGGAAATATGCAGTGGAAAGCAAGAAGTATGTTTAGTAAAAACACCAAGACAATTACATTAGCTTGACCATGTGGGATCCTGTTTTTTTGTATATGTGTTTGTGTGTCCATCTGGTCCCACAGTAACTGAAGATACTGGCCAAGTTCAGCCAAGCTGAACTGAGATGTAGTAGATTGTATGTTTTTTGTGGACAATAGCAGCTGGCCAAAGAAGTAAAAATACCTATTAATGAGAAGGCAAATCATCCTTTGGCTGCTGTGTGGGGCCAGTGTCTGGCTAGACCGTGGGAAACCACACGGCATTACTGAGATGGTAGCCTAAATGTGTTATGGGGACATGTGTTATAAGGTGCCATAACAGAGTGCTGGGGAGGTGGTATTGGGAGCTTTCAAGGGCTGTGGGAGGATATGGTGACATACAAAACATAATTCCATGTTAGGCTCCTGGCAGAGATGAAGGGAAAGGACTGCCACCAAGCACTCATCACTTACTGGAGTAGCACTTCTGATCTGGTTCTGTTCTGTTGTAGCACTTCTATTCTGCTTCCTATTCCTCCAAAGAAATGACAAGTGAAGACGGAAAACGGAGTGGCCAAGCTGTTACCACTAATCAAAAGTCAGGTCATTTTGTGTTGCGAATGACCTTTCAGGCCTTCTTCACAAATAAAGGAAAAGCAGTACTCATCACTTTATTTGCTTTTGCCGGTGACCTGTGAAGACGCACCCCATGGTGGTTTAACAGAATGCCAAAGCTGCCAGTCAGAAAGCTTTGTTAACAGCATTTCACTATTAAAGATTAACTTTCCTTAAGACAAGGGAGTTATATAAATGGTGAAACAATATTTCACCTGAGAAAAGAAGGAACACAGAGTAGCTATTTTTGTTTATGTATCTGAACTCAGAGGAACTTGCCCATGTATGACAAAGAACTGAATAACCTCCTTTGATGACTCAATGATTAAACTTTTCTTGCAGGTACAATTACAACTGTATTACACACTGAGCAGAGTATGTGTGAAAGAGTAATCTTGCCTCTGAGTATAAACACTTGGTACTTGGCATCTTCTGTGATTCTGCTGTTAAACCATGCTTTCTACACAGCCATCAATTTAATTAAATGATGTAGAACAGTTTAAGGAGGATAGAAATACAGGAATAGGTAAGGAGCCATCCCACCTGACTCCAGGATGTTCTGCTCTTGTCTTGTGGGATATCATGGTCACTCCCTAGTTTAATTGGGTGCCTTCAGACAACTTCTCTTACCACTGGCTTGTGGTGATATAAAAAGCTACTGATACATCTTGCCAAAAAAAACAACAAAAAAAGAGAGAATAAAAGCAGGATGTCCTTCTATTTTGAATCACTTAAAAATTGAAAGATACAGTAAGTATCACCAAACTTCAGCTGTCTGAAAGTTAGCTCCTCTAAGATAGTAGACTAGCCTTCATCTGTAAAGAGATGCTTTCCCTAGGGGCTGAGGATACTGGTTTGCCCCAGCACAGTCTTTGGATGAGATGAGATAAGGAACATAGTGGAGAACTACTCTCTTTTCTTTCAGTACAGGGATTTCCCCTAATTCACATAGAGTAGGTATGTAGACAGACAGAAGGGTATAATTGTTAGATGAATCTCACCCAAATGTCTACCATTTTACCTCATTTTATGTTTCAATTTTATCAGGCAACTAGAGGATGATGCTGTTCACTAGTTTTCTAGTCAGTGAAACAGCATATCTGAGTCTCTATATTTGATTTCCTGATGGAACCATGCCAGTGGGGTTCTCATAACAATATCAGCAACATAAGGATATTCTTGTTGGTTACACCAAAGCAATTAGGCAATGTTCAGGTTGGGATTGTTGCATCACTGTATCTGGTACTGTAAAAGCACATAGCAAAAAGAACTTTCTTTTTTTTGGTCAAATATGCAACAAGTGTATAAATGAGACAGACATGTGAAAACTAGAGAGCAGGACAAGCCAATACAAGGAAATACTTGGAGAGGATGTGGCTAGGACTTTGCAGTTTTTTTCTGATTTTATTAGGAGTTTGCTCTGTGTGTGATGGCAGCATGTAATAAAGCTCAGATATATATGCCCTTGAAGCACATGCTTTATGTTAGCAGAACAAAGGTTGTGCTCCATGACACAGTATTTGAATGAATTTTTTGAATAGGACAGAGCTGTTTTGTGAAAGATGTCATTCCGAGAATCGCAAAAAATGGCCACTGATGAAATGCTAATTGTTACTCTATAAAGACAGACCAGAGGGACATAATACATTTAGTCACTGGAGCTGGACGGTCATTTTGATGGCAAAATACTGATATGATGTGAAAGGGACAAGGCTGTATATCAAAGAAGAACAGGAGAAGATACAGAGTGAGGATAGAAAAGCAACTGATTAATGAAAAGCCTGGCTCTTGAAGATGTGTGGAGAGAAAAGAAGCAAAATAGAAATGTACGTTGGAAGGATATTAGCATATTAACCTGAAGTCTTTCACACCTGAGAAATATAGGACACCTTCAACAGATGAAACAGAAAGTAGTTGACAACATTCTAAAACCTTTTATTGACAAGTTATTTGAAAATCCTTCTAGTGTATAAAATAGTAAGTTATTCTGGACATTTTGCACTTAATCAAGGGAAAAAAAGCAGTTTTGTTCTAGTCTTTGGAGATCCACTTAGAACTAACATGCTGATTTATTATAATAGTAGACAAATAAGAAAGCTAGTCCTGTTGCTTCTCTGTATAGGAATTCCTGAATTATTTTTCTTCTCATTTGTTGTGTGTAAGAAAGTTTAATGATATTAACAGTTAAGCCAGGTGTTACTCTTCATTTCACGGATAACATTTTTAGCAATAGGGTCGAACTCCCACTGCTTTGATCCATGGAAGAAGTAGAATAATCCTGGCAAGAAAAAAGTAAAGCATTATGTCACAGATACAAGGAAGAACTTCATTCTGACAAAGAATCATCTCTCTACACACAGGAGAGTGTCTGTTCCGTTCTATCTTTTGCAGGATATAGCAATAATGACATTTAGCATAACTCCAGAAGTTATTTTCTTTACAGGTAAACTGTTTTTACTTAAAAGCTTATTTCATTTACCTTTCTGTTGGAAAACAGCATCAACCTTCTGGCTAATTCCTGGAAAATCATTGACTATCTGCCTAGGATAACCCTTCTCCATGGACTGGCTGTTTTCATCAAACCTAAACCATATGAAGGGAGACATGTAATTTTACAGAGTTTAAACATCACTTCTGCAAAGAATTAAACAGCTGCTGAAAGGTGTCCACCGTCTGTAGTTTGATTTCACTGGGTTAACAGAGAGTAAAGTTATATACTCGCACAAATATCCGTAGGATGCTGGCCATTTTGTTTTCCATGAGGTGGCTACTTGTTTGCTGATAAAGGCAAACACAGATCTAAAGAAGTATCCGAAGTGAGACAAACGGGAGGAAGATTCACATTTTTGACAGCAGGGATGGGATTTATCTCCTCTCATGACAGCAGTGTGACAGGCAGTGTGTGGAAACTGGCCAGGTTGATTCCTGCTATAGTGATTGCACATATTTATTCCATGAATTTTAAACTCTTCTTAGACCTTGATATGATATTATACATAGTCCTCTCCTAGCTTTAGATGGAGGAAAGGAAGATGACTTATTTCTAACGCAGTCAAGTTGTTCAGAACTGAGCCAGGACTATTTTTATCAGATGGAGCTGAATTTGGGGGCCAAAAGAAGGACCTAAAATGTTTCTCAAGGTTTGAGGAACTCTCTTAGGAAAACAAAAACAGAACGATCAAACAAACAAGTTTTGTTTTTTACTTCTCCTTGGATACGAGAAATACTTTCCACAGGGGCATGAGAATGAGAGAATGAGTTACTAGGTAAGAAGTCCTTGCTGTGGTTTTTTTGCATGCCTTTGTCTTGTGACAAAGGCAGTAAAACAAAAATGCTCTTTCCAAAACTATCAAAGCAAAGAATGGGAATAAACCATGAAGCTCAATATGTCTCACTGAGGAATCCCACAATTAGTCATAATAATCTGTTTGACCCATGCATGCTTGTGGTTGCCTGCAGAAGGCCTTTGCAGCAGTTGTCCTTGCATACAGGAGGAATCTGTCAGCTTTTCAAAGCTGACTTTTTTCTTCCATTTTTCTGGTATTTGGATATCAGGAATCACTCATGCCAGCTTGAGAAAAAGACTTAGAAGAAACATGTTGCAAATCCAATGCTAACCAGCCAAAGAAAAGAAAATCACTTCTAGCTATCTAAAAGATATGAGATAAAATAACCCAGGACTTTTCAGAAATCAGAGAAATCTTGCACAAGTGATCCCAGATAGCCTTCTGCTGGAGTAGATTACCATTAAGATCTTTATTTTCTAGAGATACTTTTGTCTGTTGTATTTGTAAAAATTATCTACATGTTGTAAAATTTTAATCTTCCAGGCATAATGCTTCAAAATGAATACGTATCTTGAATGTCCATTTCAGGACACCCTTAAGCTCTCAAAAGTCAAAGCTATATTCTTCTCCCAGGACTAGGAGTCAAAGAAACATTTCTTTGAAAATTAAGATTACTATAATTACAGATAGCTACATGTAAGTACCTAAAAGTCTGCCTTCTTTTTTATCTCATGGATGATTTTAGTTGTATTCATATTATATTGGAGTCAGTCATAAGAAAACACTTGTTGAATATTCTTACCTCCAGTGCTTGTCACCTACGAAAAAGTCTGTCTTCCCTGTGTTTTTATTACAAACAGCTGCATCAATTCTCTTGACACCTTTAGGGAAGCCCAGTGTGTTGATATACTTTGGGTAACCAAACAACACCTGATATCCACTGATAACCCAGAACCTATTGCCTGTTAAAAAAAAAACAAACAAAACATTAGCTTCACCAGTGATTTTAAATGCACTCCTTAGTATAGATTGTAGGAAAACTAGATGAAATTTTCTAGGAAGTTCTATTTATTTACATACTTGAAAAGTGAATTTTATGCATATGTACCCTTCCTTCCTTTCATATTCCCACAAAATTAAAGGTTAGAAAAATTCAAAGAAAATCTCATGCTTCACCTTTGAAAAATAGGATCTGATCTTTCATGTTCTCATACACAGCTTCAATACCAGGTGGTAGGGTTGGCCAGAAGGTAGAAATTAATTCACGTTCAACTTCTGAGTTGTCAGGATAGACTCGCCATAAGTACCTGATTCAAATATGAAACAGCTTTTGTAGTAAATAATAAACCATGTACATTTCTATATATGCACAAGAATGGGGACAATTTTGTGACTTACGAAATTACTTTCTTGTCAGTGGTTGATGTGTCAGAAAGGAAAACACCTCCCTCAGTGGGAAGTGAGGTTTCTGTTTTTATTCTGGTTTCTTTCTGGAATTACTCTTCTCCTTGTTGTTGATTAATGAGATCAACTACAAGGAACTGAAAACTTCTTGTTGCTCATGTACCACATAGTAAGAGGGTTGTAGGGCCCCAGATGAGCCTGACTATATTCCCTGGATGACTTACCGGATGACTTTGGGCTTGCATAGGTTGATTGGAGGAGAGACCGGCCTCTCTTGTAGCATGGTAGAACATGCTAAATTCTAAGGAAATGGTTGAAGCATTTAAATATGCCATGACTTGGTGTAACCATATATACATTTGGGAATTAAACTTTATTGGGACCAAGATGTTTATTGGAAAAAAATGAGGAATGTTTTTTTCAGGAGATCCTGCAAAAATATTAATATAACTCTTATCTGCTGTAAGTTTTATTTTCATGAACTGCAATCTGTTTGTCTCATTATAAATCACATAACCATAATTAAGTGACCCACTAAAGTATTCAGTCTTTGTAGGAATCAAGAAAAAATAAACTTCACAAATGTCATATCCATGTTTACCTGCCCTTTAGGAAAATGACTTCTCTTCGGAGTGTAGTTATAGCATCGAAAGACATCTGGGAACCACAGGTTTTAGGTGAGGTGGGGGTGGCTGGCCTTTTATCTGGGGCATTTGGTGGAGATCCTAAGGGAGACATTTTAGAAAGAATACACCAAATTTGTAAAAACATAAAGGTTTTCACATATATATCTGTTTTTGATATTATGAGAATACAATTACTTTAATGGTGAAAGTTTTTGAATAGGATTATTTCTTTTATGCTTATTTCTTTTTTTTTAAGCCATGGCTTTTACTCACCATAAATGGACTGAATGCCACTTATATCATCTGGAGAGAGGGGAAACTCACTGGGGCTGATGTAGGCGTAATTGGGGAACATCAAAGCTCTCTGGTCATTAGAATGGGAGAGACCCAGGGCATGGCCAAACTCATGAGCAGCAACAAGGAATAAGTTGAACCCTTAAGAAGTGGATGAGAGAAGAGATCTGTCTAATTTTGGTCTGCAAATGGCTGGTACAAACACAGCAGGGCTAACACTAAGTTGCAGTTTTCATACAATATATTGAAATTTGCATATATGTAAACATAGATATAAGGATAAGGTTGTGTTCTTCCCCCACCAGAAAGAAGTGGCTTTTAGCTCTCTTTCCTTTTGTTCTTTGTCAGACACTGAAAGTATGTGTGGGGCATGAGTAGCTGTCTGGGGGTGAGTGTGGGTGCAGCTCTGGGAAGTGTCCTGGCAGGTTTTCTGCCTGAGCTAGAACAGATTAGATAGTGAGTCAGATCAAACAGCTCTCCAGGGCAAGAATAGGACAATGCTCTCCATGCTCACTTGAGATGCCAAAGTGTCACTCTGTGTGTCACCCTCCCTCCTACAAACCTGAGAAAGAAAAGTGAGATCATGAATAGACAAGGAAAAATACATTGTTCGCAGAAAATGTTCTCTTTTTATCATTAGGACTTGGAAGTATATAGTTTCTTTATAGCCTTGTAAAATAAAGTATCTTTAAAAAGTTTTATGTTTATGCATGCTTATTCCCAGTAAAATATGTTAACATGGGTAATAGATTAAAATGGAATTTCCCTCAACATGCATCCCTCCAAGTAACATGCCTTTCTAAATTAGGGAAGAATGATCATCTACCCTGCAGACCACAAGCCAGCAACATCAACAGACTTCGTGAAGATCACAAGTCTGTGGCAGAGCAGAGGGATGGTCATTGATTGCCCAAGAAAGGCTGCCTGAAGTCAAGAGGCATTTCTCAAAAAAACAAACAAACACTCAGTTTTTCCACATGTATTTCCAGTCCTCTCCTGTCATGAGTTCTCTAAGCTCTCCAATGAGTTCTGCAATGCCTGGCAGCTGGAGCTGTACTGCTGAGGAACAGCAGAAAAACTGGGGTTGACCCATTCAGTCCCAGTATGAGGAAAATGTTACATTTTATCAGCATGACATGTCCACCCCTCATCCTTCTCTTTTTTTTTCCCACCACAATAAACCCTCCTCCTCATGCAGTGTTCTTACAACACCTTCCTGTTTGTAAGTTCCTTGCTTTTCCTGCAGCATGACCTTGTTTCTCCTGCTGCAGTTATCTTCTGCAGTTTTCCATCCCAAAAACTGGGTAAGAAAAGGGTCTAAAGTACAACAGAGTAATGTGCTTGTGTACTGATGGATCTGTGGAGGCAGTATGTGCAGTATGGCCAGCCTAGAGATTTATGGGGGTGGGTTGAGTGTAATGGATTGAGAGGAGTAGATGGGTCCCAGCCAGATGGCTGAGCACTTGGCCTTCCCTTTCTTCTGGCCTGATGGCACACATCTGTAGTCAGCTCCACACATTGCATTTCAGCCTGTGGGTGGATTGAACAGCATATTCAGACTCCCAGATGCTGGCTGGCAGATAAATTGCTTAGAGAAAAAACACTTTGATATATCAGCCTATCCTTGCTTAAATGCAGAATAAATCTCTAACAGTTGGACCTATCTTGCTATTATTAGTGAAGACTTCATAATCACTTGTGGATGTGATGTTTTTTAGGTGATGGGTTTCTTCTCTGGGGGATGCTGCAAGTCACAATGTGTTTCCTCTGCAGTGTGTGGTAGTGCCAGGCTTGGTGCCAGTATATGCGTGAGGATAGGAAAAAGAAATTTTTTACCACAGGTTGTGAAACTTTGATGGGCACCGGACCTACCAAACCCCAGGTAAGAGTGGCTCATGTATGTTTCATTTGCATTTGAAAAGGCTTGTTCCTTTTGGTATTTTTACCAGTGTAGATCAGGCTTTTACACCAGGAACAAGTATTCCCCTTGGAGGATGGCCTGTAATATCCTCAGACTTCTCTTATGGTTAACGCTATGTTTCATCTCAGTCCATTCATTCACTTAAATAAAATCGGGAATTTACTCTTTTTCATAAACTTCAGAAACTTTTTTCCACCTACCAGCTGAGCCTGTGGTCCAATCTTCATCCTCATCAAAGTGTACATCGCCACCAAAACCATTGCCAGGTGGAAAGGCATGAGCAAGGACACCAAGGGGGCCATCAAAATAACGAGGACAATGTCCATGAGCTAAATAATATGATGTTGAAACAACACTGAGTTTGTGTTATGACTATTGGAAAATCTTTAAATTAAATTTACCATTGTCATGCAGTCAGCATATTACCTTTGGTCCCAAAAGCAATCATTATATCCGCTATTCCCTCATGAATACGAGTGAAAATTAATGGGGTGACAGTGCTCCACAATTTAAATGCCTTCTGGATTGTTTTATCCACATCCTCTTTGCTCATATCTGGTGTGTGGTTCACAATTCTACAGTTGAGGGTTGAAGTAATAATATTTACTGTTTGCAGAAAGAATTTCTCCAATATTAAGAAGATAAACAGAAGCAATATTAAGAAGATAAAGCAATAAGCAATATTAAGAAGATAAACAGAAGCAATTTAACCTGTAATCCAACAGCTCCCAAGATTTATCTTGGACTGAATGAGTTTGAGGAAAGTGATAACTGTCCCACATGTCTTTTTTCTTAATAATAATTGTGTACACGGTATTAGTTTTTCTCAAAATGACCCTTAGCCAGGAGATTGTCTCTTGACAATGAGAAAAGTTGTCTCCTCAGGTTTCTGTGACAAATGAACTGTTGATCTTAGAAAATTTTGAAAATAACAGGGCTTGTACAGGGTGCAATTGATATTTGTGTTTGCCTCACAGAGTATTTGCCAGAAATGATACTTGTCAGGCAAATACCGTGGTTGACTCAAAAAATGTAAAATACCCAACTTGACTCTCCAAAGTTCCCCTCACGAATATGCATAGGTAACAGCTGAGGAAAGAGAAACATTTTTGCATTCCCAACTGGAAACAATTGCTATAGAAGTTACATTTATATATAACAAACATGAATACCCACAAAACCAAAATTTAAACTCAGAAAGTAATTATTGAAACAATACCTGTATGTCAGCTTGCTTTTTTTCCACCCTGGCAGAGTAATACCATAGAGACCAACATCAGGAACTCCACACCTTGGTTTCTTCATCATTTCCAATGTCTCAGTATCGGGTTTTCCAGTCACTTTCAAACCAAAAAACTGTTGCATTTTCTGAAGTTTTTCAGATGTGGATTCAGCATTTATTTTCCATCCAAGTTGATTTGGATCTGGCTCAACAGCATAAAATTTATTTAAATAGTCCTAATGAAAAAACAAAGCAAACACATTTCACATTTTGATCTGTTTCTTAAACAAATACCCTAGGACTGATATTTTTTGTGTACTTGGCTGGCAAAACTATCTGCCTGTGATTTTGGAACACAACAGATGCTTTTGTGAAGATCATAGATAAATAGAAACAGATATTTTTCCTCACTCTTATTTACTTGATGTTTCCCATTGGTGCAGATTTATTCTACCTCAGTAAAGTTTGGACAACTGAGTTCCATGTAATTGCATTGTCTCAGAAGGACAGAAAAATGCTCTGTAGCTGGAACACACAGATTACATATGAAAAGAGAGGACTTGATAGATCTCAGACATGGACAATGTAGTTACCTGCACAAGTTTTGTGTTGTCTTCTTTGTTGTCTTTCTCTGGGTGGATGGTAACAGCAATAGAAACAGCTGCACACATTAAAAGCAAAAGTGAAAGATCCTTCATTCTTACTCTCATCTCAGCCCTGGTAGGAGAGCAGTCTGCCTTCTGCTCTGTGAGCATCCTCTCTTGCACCTCAGCTCATATAGTTATGGAGTGCTTTGTAGAGCCAGCTGTAAACTGACTCAGAGTCTATCATGCTCTGATTACCTCCACCCATCGTATAACACTGTGCTCTCTGACACAATAAAACATGATTAAATCCATCTGATTTCACAGACATCTGAAGTCAGTTAGTATGTGAATACTCCTAAGCTACCATTTCAAAACAGGCACTCATTTTTGGTTTTACTCTGAATCTTCATGAACCTGAGCAATTTCATGCCACCTGAAATGTCAGACAAATGCAAAACCTTTTAAGTTGTCCTGACCTAGCTGTGTGAAATGGAGCCACCAAAAGTATAGGGACTCTTAACAATTCTCAGCCTAAAAAATAAGAGTTGTGCACCAGATACGAATAACATCCAAAAAACAAACTTTGGGAGAAATTGGTGTAAACAAAGAGTTTTAATTTAAAATTGATCCTTAAAGGGATGTTTTGGAAAATGGATGAAATCCTCAAATCTCTCCTCACCTCTTCCCTGCAACTTTTTGGAAAGGTGTGTTTCCTTTCAGTTATACTGGTGAAATCTGAGCTATATATATATACATAAACAATAAGGATTTTACTCTGCAATTCCAGCCTAAAGGATTTGAATATTCTTATATATCTGTCTGCATTTATCTAATCTATCTATCTATCTATCTGCCATTCCATCACAAAAGTTTTCTTCAGTTTAACCACATTAGCCACAGGGGTATGATTATTTCCTGTCTTAAGTCATTCAGAATAAAGGAAGTTTCAAGAGTCACAGAAGCTGTGACAAATGATGGGTTTTCACCCTGGGCTGGCCTAGAACCTTCCTCTTCCACTGACAGCTATGGGAATGGAAAGTGTTCAGCACTTCAGAGGAACTCTGACAGCATGGACTCAACTTTTACAAAACAGTTGTAAGAAATACCCTTGTGTTGGACTGTGGCTTTTTCAGGAAATCGTTGCTTCCGTGTTTTTTGGCTTCTTTTGCTGTCACTTGCAGCCAACTTTTCTCCATGTGAAGGCATTAATAACAAAATTTTATCCCAAATTTCACAATGTAGCCTTGTTAGTTAAACTTGTTTGTTAATGGTATTTCTCATCTGCCCAAAAAACCCCTCAAACAAATCTTTCCCTTAATTTATTTTTATTATAATTGTATTGTAAAGTAAGAGGCCTTGGATTCCATTCAGTTCTGTAACAGACATACAAACTATGACAATGTATTTTCTGAGATGAAGAGCTCAACTGAACTGATACTGGAAATGACATGTGTTTCTCCAGAAGTACAGCCTTTCTTTTTTGACATCTGTCTTCTGTTTTAAAATCGATGTATTTATTTGTCTCAAAGGTTTTAAAGCTAGAAGGAGTGACCATGATGCTATAATCTGTCTATATACATGGCACAGGTCACAAAAGACAATGCCCTGTTCGATGGCTTTTGTACCAAGCATATTTTTCGATGATGCTAGAAGACATATTTTGGAAAACATGTTTTGGATTATATGAATTTAGTTTTGTAAAAAATCAGGGCAGCACTATGAGCAGATTTTATATGAACTAGGAGAGGTTGGTATCTTTTTTTCCCATTTTGATTCACCATCAGATCACTACAGCTGTCTGCTGTGTAGCCGTGAAAGGATAGAGACAGTGAGAGCAGCTGAGTTAAGATTAACTGAATGTAATTTAAAAATTTATTAGTTAAGTATTCTTCTGCGGAAAATGGAAAAATTACATATCTCTGGGGAGTGATTCAACCAGCTAATAGGATGAACTGTCCTCTCTATAGGTGCTCTCTGTCTTTACTGAACATAAAGAAGATTAAACAAGTAATTTAGGCTACATTTCTAGTTTCAGCTAACAGTTCAAGCTACATTAGTGTTTGCTCGGAAGACTTGAGTGACAGATGACAGAGGCTTGTATCACTCACAGCACTTTTAGGGCTTTGTAAATTGACCACTTACACTACACATCAGCCAGTTCCCATTGCCTGTGGGAAAGAGGCTCGAACATGTTTGTTTTACAAGCAGTTTTTCACAAATATGCCTATAGATGGTCTTGAGGTCTGTGAAAAGAAGAAGCTGTATAAGTAGCTTTGACACTGGTTAGAGTTGGTTAACGCTGATCTATGTCATGACATCTTTTCTCATCCTAGAATTGTTTTTATCCTGACTGCAGTAATAAGACCTATGTTTTAACCCAGAGAGGATCCTCATCACATCAGTAGTACCAAATGACAGAGCATCACAGGTATCATCAATACTGCTGCAGTGTGGTGATCTTAGCACAATACCAGCAGGGATTCAGGTTGCCTAAGTGTTCACAACACCGGTGTCTGCACATGAGTTAACTGTGTGGCTTGCATTATATCAACAGAAATCTAATCAATATGGTCAAATAGTATCTAGAGAGCGTTTCATCTGACCACAGGTAAGACATAAACTTAGGATGATTTGTGCAGCTCTCAGGAGCAAATAAAATGTTTTGACCAACACCATTGACTATGTTGAGAGCCTAAGACTAAGAAGACACTTAGGCTGCAATTAATCTGCCCAAACAGTGATTTGTTGTGCTTTTGACACAGTCTGGTGAACCTGAGACACTGAGACAGGTCTGGTGGCTGTGACCCAGGACCTAGAGGGGATATGTGGCTTCTAGAGTCATAGGTGGAGGCCAGTGGGAAACCTTCAGGTGCCTTAATAGCACTAGATACCCCTTCAGTCAACTGAGTTGAGCCACTCTTTGCAGGCTCAATCCTACCATAGAGTCAACAAAGCTGAATCATTACTCAACTCGAATGAAAAACATGAGACAATGGTGAATGGTCTGAATAAAGTATTTAACCCTTAGCAAATCTTTTGCAAAGAATGCAGCCTGTGAGGGCAGGTTTCAACCACCTGAACATAGGTGCCTAGAGACAGGGTATGCTCTGTGGGGATTTGGGAAGTGCTCTCCCAGAAGTCCTGTTTCATACCTGCATGGGTGACTTGGATACACTACAGCAACTCAAATGTACTAAACACATGTAATTGGTAATTGGGTTCTTACCTATTCAAATCTGCCTCATTTAATAATGATATCATAGAATCATAGAATGGTAGGGATTGGAAGGGACCTCTGTAGATCATCGAGTCCAACCCCCATGCCACAGAAGGACCACCTAGGGCAGGCCACACAGGAACAGATCCAGGCAGGTCTTGTCTCTAGAGAAGGAGACTCCAGAACCTCTCTAGGTAGCCTGTTTCAGGCTCTCACTCTCACAATTAAGAAGTTTTTCCTCATGTTGAGGTGGAACTTCCTGTGTTTCACCTTACTATCATTACCTCTCGTCCTATCAGAGGGCACCACTGGAAAGAGACTGGCCCCTTCTCCTCAACACCCACCCTTCAGATATTTGTAAACATTAATAAGATCCCTTCTCAGTCTTCTCTTCTCCAGGATGAACAGCCCCAGGTCTCTCAGCCTTTCCTCATAAGAGAGATGTTCCAGTCCCTTCATTATCTTTGTAGCTCTCTGTTGGACTCTCTCTAGTATTTCCCTGTTCCTCTTGAACTGGGGAGACCAGAACTGAACACAATACTCCAGATGTGGTCTCACTAGTGCAGAGTAGAGGGGGAGCAGAACCTCCCTCGACCTGCTGGCCACACTCCTCTTTATGCACCCCAGGAGACCACTGGCCTTCCTTGTCAGAAGGGCACACTGCTGTTCCAGGGATAACTTATTGCCCACCAGGACATGAATGTCCCCCTCCATGGAGCTGCTTTTCAGTGGGTCTACCACTAACCTGTACCAGTATATGGTGCTGTTCCTACCCAGTTGTAGGAGTCTATAATTATCTTTGCTGAACTTCATTAGGTTTGCTTTTGTCCAGCTCTCCAGTCTGTCCAGGTCTCGCTGGATGGCAGCACAACCTTCCAGTGTATCAGCCACTCCTCCCAGTTTCGTATCATCAGCAAACTTGCTGAGGGTACACTCTGTCCCTTCATGAAGGTCACGGATGAAGATACTGAATAAGGCTGGACCCAGAACTGACCCCTCGGGAACATCACTACTTACAGGTTGCCAGCTGGACTCTATGCCACTGATCACAAACTCTCTGAGATCTGTTGTTCAGCCAGTTCTCAACCCTTCTCACTGTCTGCTCTTCTAACCCACACTTCTGAGCTTACCCAAGAGGATGTTATGGGAGACAGTATCAAAAGCCTTGCTGAAGTCAAGGTAGACAACATCCACTACTCTTCCTGCCTCTACCCATTCAATCATGGGCTATGGCTACACACAAAACCAGTAACCAGACAGTAGGGAATTGTATGGTACTCTACCATAGTACAGAAATCAGCAAATAGGATCATAAATTTGTTAAAAAAGGAGTAAGAAAATGGAAGGTGATTGTGTGGACTGAGCTGCAAACAACATCAAGATGCCACTTTACTGAAAGTGGTGCTTGTGCCTGCAGTCAGGCAAGAGCTGCCAGCACCACATGTGCCCTCCTTCTAATGGTGAGACTGAAATGGAGCAATCACCACGATCATTCAGGCAAAAGAAATATTCATTCACAGAAGCACAGGGGATATTTCTCACAAAGAAATCACTTTGTTTTGAGCTTTCAGTCTTCTTGTTCAAGGGAAATATGCAAAACAAATAGAAAAAATTGTGTCTGACATCTAAAAGTCAGAACTTAACCCACTTTTTAAGTTCTTCATCTTTCATGTTTTGTAAATTACCCTTTATCTCTCTCCTCCAAAACATAACTACCTCCTTACCCCTCATCTCCCATTTAATATTTTCTCTGCTCTATGAATAACCACTATTTTTTTATTCCAGAATGGGATTAGTGTTCTGACCTAAAACTGGGGAGCTATTCTGGCATTGCTTTGAGGTCTTCTACTTCATTTATGAAGGGAATATATGTCCTTATTTTTTATTTTATAATATATAATTAGTAAGAAATGTCTTTCCCCTGTAAATTTTATGTTTGCAGATCGTCTCTGCTAAAATAACATAATCAATTTAAATTTATATACTTCTAAAGTATTTTTGGTTTAATTGTCATTGGTAGTTTGATAGCACTCACTTACTTATACAAGGAAATATGATTAAGCAGCATTGCTAATATGGTTTCAAATTATAGAACTGGGGCTGAAATCACCTTGTGAGACCAGGATTCACATAAATTAATTTCTTCATTAAATACTTCAATTTACAGTAGTTGAATTTAAGTTGATTTTATTATTTATTTGAAAATACAGTTTTAAATTGTTTATTTTTATAATTCAATAATGTTTTTACAATTTTATAAAAAATATTATATATT